>JANHMN010000001.1:219499857-219519372 GCA_030674055.1 Rhabdomys pumilio | reverse complement strand
ATCCCTTCCAACCCCCCAAGACTAGTTAGGAAAGAAAGAAAGTTAGATGGGAAGGGGAGAGTAGATCTCTTTAGACTGCTTCCTGCTGATTAGGGTTGTGGGCTTCCCTGGGCCTGGTCCAATCTTCAGAGTTAAGACATCTGCAACTTCTTTTTTTTTTTGTCAAACTTCAATGACAGCAACCAGGATCAGCAGCCTCCTTCTCCTCTTCCTTCCTCTCCCCTTCCCCTTCCCCTTCCCCCTCCCCCTCCCCCTCCCCTCCCCCTCCCCCTCCCCCTCCCCCTCCCCTTCCCCCTCCCCCTTTCCATTCTCCTTCCCCTTCTCCTTCTCCTTCTCCTCCTCCTTCTTCAGATCACCTACTATCCCTCTCAGGACTCTGGCATTTATTCCCTCTCCAGAGTCCCCAGAATTAAACCATCTGCAGTTGACAAAACTCATGCCCCTCCCAGAGCATAAGATCAATATAATTAATGACTGTGGATGAATTGAAACATATCCCATACCTGGGATTAAAACAAAAACATAGTTATATAACATAACTGTTTCTTTTTAAGAAACCAAGCTTTTCATTACAATAACTGCCATTTTCTAGTCTATGATCACCAGTGATATATTAATAGGCACTAGCTCATTTGAAATGAAGTTTCTGTGGCACAGTGTTGCTGCAACAGCATCCTTTGTCTCATCTCTGGATCACAAGACTGAAGACTGGGGCCTCAAGAACAGGCTGCTGATAATACTTGCAAATAAAACTTTGGTTGTGCACAAACCAGCACATTCACAAACTGCATCGCAGAAACACAAGCAGCGTGAGAAGACAAGGCAACTGGACTTTTCCAAAAGACTCCCCAACTACTGAATTCTCTTATATTGAAATAGGCTAAAATCTGGATGAAGATTTCAAAATTAAAATGATCACCAGCCACGACGATGACACAAGTAAGAGAATTAATTCAAATAAAGACTTGGAGACACAAGTCGGCAACATAAAAGTGTCAGCAAAATCGATGGAAAAACGAAAAGCAATTTAAAAAAAATCAATAACATGAAAGAAAAATTCAGCAAGGAAATTGAGATTTGAAAGAAAAACAAAATAGAAAGTTTGGAAGTGAAACACTCAGAAGAACCAAATAAATGTTGCCAAGAGACTAGACCAAGCAGAAGAAAGAATATCATGGATGGAGGATTAGGATAAAATATTACATCCATTAAATACTACATTACTGTCAAACAAGAAGGAAAAAAGTAAGTAAGCATGATCATGGTTTATAGTGGCTCGGAGATAAGATCAGATCAAACCTGAGGGTCTGTGAGATAAAAGAGGGATCTGGAATATAGACTTAAGACACCAAAGCAGGACATTTCCAATCTAGAGAAAGAAATGGATATCCGGTCACAAGAGGTATTTAGGATCCAGGACAGGTGACTAGAGAAGAATCTCTCTGATGTGTTAGTCAGGATGTTTAAAGTACAAAGCTGTCGGGGAAGGACACCAACACAACTGAAAAAGACAACATATCAGCACAAATCAGATCTCTTCAGCACCCCGGAAAGTCAGGAAAGCATGAAACAGTACACGTTCCTGAAAGTAAGTAACTGCCAACCAAAGCTCCCATGTGCAGTAAAGCTATCCTGTAAAACTGATGGAGAGATAAAAACATGTCGAAATCATCACAAAGCACAACATTTCATGACCATCAATTCCAACTCTGTGGAAGACACCTAATAAATACTGTACCCAGTGTAGGAAGAGGGACAAATCCATGGAACCTTTAAAGTAGACCACATTCCAGGCCAAAAAAAAACCAAGTCTTAACAAATACAAAAGAAGCAAAATAATTTACTGTATCTTGTAGGATCATATTGGAAGAAAACTCAAAATCAACAACAAGACAAGTGACAGAAACTACACAAAGACTTGAAGACAGCACAATAAGAGTAACAAGGGGGCCATTGGTGAAATCATGAAGGAAACTCAAAAGTTCCTAGAACCAAATGAAAACAGAAAACAGAAGCACAATTTACAAGAGACCTTGGGATAATGCCAAGGTAGTGATTGCTAAGAGACAAGTTTACAGTCCTGAGTGCAAACACACACACACACACACACACACACACACACACACACACACACACACGGGACACACGGAACACACAGGACACATGGTGGAGAGGAGAGAGAGAGAGAGAGAGAGAGAGAGAGAGAGAGAGAGAGAGAGAACTTAAGGTTTTAGAAAAACGGAGAGGAGCCAACCCCAAAGCAGCAGATGGAAAGAAGGAACAGAGAGATGGCTCTGCGGTTCAGAGCCCTGAGTGCTTTTCCTGACAACCCAGGTTCAGTTTTTAGTACCAATGACAAAGCCAGGTAGTAGTGGCGCACGCCTTTAATCCCAGCACTTGAGAGGCAGAGACAGGTGGATTTCTGAGTTTGAGGCCAGCCTGGTCTACAGAGTGAGTTTCAGGACAGCCAGGGCTACACAGAGAAACCCTGTCTGGAAAAACAAAACAAAACAAAACCAATATCAGTGACAGCTCACAAGCAACTGCAGCTCTAGTTATAGGAGCTCCAACACCCTCTTCTGGCCTCCATGGTCACCAGATATACGTGTGGCATACAAACATAGATGCAAGGAAAACACCTATGGACATAAGGTTAGTCTTAAAGGATAAGGGCAGAAATGATCAAACTAGAGACTAAATAGGCATGAATAGCATCTGTCAAACAAAAGGTTTTCTTCTTTAGAAGAAATCAACAAGACTGAAAAACCTCTAGCCAGTTGAATAAAATAGGAAATAAAAAGGGGATGCTACAACAGATTCTAATGACATTTGGAGCATTTTTAAGGAATGCTTTAAAAGCATTAAAAGAGCCTAGATTCCTAGACACATCCACCTATCAAAACTAAGCCCCCCCCAAAAAAAAAACCAACAACAACAAAAAAAAAAAAACACTAGAAACTTGAATGGATCCATGACAAGAAAACTGAACTAATATTAACTGTGTCCATAAACAAATGAATGGGCAAAGAAAACGTGGTGTACATAGAAAGTGAAATTGTAAGCAGCCAGAAAGAAAAATTAAATCATGACATTTGTAGGGCAATGGATGGAACTGGTGAACATGACGTTAAGTGAAATAGCCCATACTCAGACAAAGGCTGCACTCGAACATTACAGACCATGAAAGAGAAGGAAGAGCAATTAAGGAAGTGATGGGAGGAGGAAAAGAGAGGGTGATAGAGACTGTGTGATGCAAAAGCACAATGAGCTCTACTTAAAGGGACAAAGCAAGACCAGCAAGAATGACGGGAATGATGAAGAGGACAGTGAAGAGGATGATGCGGAGGACGATGGGGAGGATGATGGAGAGGATGATGGGGAGGATGATGGGGAGGACGATGGGGAGGATGATGGGGAGGATGATGGGGAGGATGATGGGGAGGATAATGGGGAGGATGATGGGGAGGATGATGGAGGAGGAGGATGGGGAGAATGATGGGGAGGATTATGGGGGAGGATGATGGGGAGGATGATGGAGGAGGATGATGGACAGGATGATGGGGGAGGATGATGGGGAGGATGATGGGGAGGATGATGGAGGAGGAGGATGGGGAGGATGATGGGGGAGGATGATAGAGGAGGATGGTGGGGAGGATGATGAGGGAGGATGATGGGGGGATGATGGGGGAGGGAGAAGGGGAAGGGGATGAATAAAGAGAAAATATCATGAAACTGTACACTTAAAAACAAACAAATCTAACAACCCCAACTCAGGATTCTATTCCAGCTTCTCTTTTCTTCCATTCTCCGAGGGAGGGATTAATCTGTAGGTCCACTCACATTAATCATTTGAGACGGTCTTAGCTTACTCTTTTGTAAACATAAGTTATGGTGTGTAAAATCGCTTAACTCAAAGCGATATGGATTTAACACAATAACCTTACACTCTTCATCCAAATCTTACACTGTAGCCAAATTTCTAATCAGACCTCAACACCTGTAAGTAAGTCAGTTTTCTTAAGTTAAATCTTGACAGCATAGCAGACAGAAAGGGGAGACAGTGTGTCCAGAGGTGGAGGCCTCAAGATCATTGGTCTGTAACCCTAGAAATAGAGAAATAGCTGCGAATATTATTTTCCCCCTGGGTGTGAATAGCCATTTCACAGGCTGTCACTGTCACTGTGTTTTAAGGCCCCTGCCAACAGAGTTTCAACCACCTTGGGGCAGGCAAATGGCATCACAGGTCCTGAAGCCCTAACAATTTTTTTTTCTTTTAAAGACTGGATTGGCTTTTCTTTCCATGAGACACGCAATTCATATCCCTGGCAGCTTCAACTTTCAATGAAAGAAGTTTCCTTCGTTAGCATGTCTCTGAAGCAAGCTGTGTATTTGGAGGCAATTTTCCTGGACTTGGCTGCCCATTCTTTTGCAGTGTGGTCCAGAAAAGTAATCCTGCCACCTCAGATGGCCTCTGAAAACCTGAGCCAGGAAAGTTCCTGACACGTTTGGACTCTGGCTGGGATCAGTGTCCAGCTTCCTGCAAACACTCCCGGGGATGTCAACACATTTTTCCATCTTCTCTCCTGTTTGCATTACACCCTGGGAGGACTTGGTTTAGGCAAGCATCAATATTTTGATGTGATGACATGATGAACGTCCACAGTCAGCGCTTACAATTGCAATAATGAGATGCTAGGGCACAGAGGGTAAAAGAGGCAGAAGAAACAAGCCAAAGGCTAGGAAGAGAAGATGTCCTACTTACTCTCTCACAGAAAAAAAGACAGCTTGGCGTGCTTGCAAATTAAGCATTTGTTTTCCTCCCAAGTGTGGTCTGTTTCCTGTTTTAGAGCCCAATGTACAGAGAAGGAACTGGAGGAGCATCCTTGGTGACTCTTGCATTCAGTCACATGCAGACTTCACTGAGTTCCTAATGTGTCTTCATACTTTGAATACATCTTAAATGTGAACTTAATCCAGTCTGGCACGGCCACATTGCCCTTCATCTCTAAACATCAGTAAACACTTTGGCCTGGTGCATTAGTTACTTGTCTTGTTGCTGTGACAAAGTATCTACAAAAAAGTAACGTACAGAAGGTTTTATTTGGAGTTCTTGGTTTTGAGTGTACTGTCCATCACTGAGTTGGAGGCACGGCAGCAGAAGAAGCAGGAAGCTGTTCATATTGTATCCACAGTCAGGAAACAGAGAGCAATGAATGCTTGTGCTCGGCTCACTCTCTTCTGTATTTTAACCAGAGACCCCAGGACGTGGAGCAGTATTGTCCACATTGACAGCAGATCTTCTCATTTCAAGGTCATCTTGATACATGCCCAAGAATTGTTACCATGGTGATTCTAAATCCCACCAAACTGACAATCAAGATTAACCAGTGCAACTATTGTATGTATTATCTGTTGCTGTGATAAAACACCGGAGAAAGTAGAAAAGGCTTATGGGGTGGGGGAGTGCTCATGTGTCAGAGTAAGGCTGCCCAGCCTGGTTGTTCTACATTTGTAGCAAGGCAATAGATCTCTACAAAATATGTGGCATAAGAAAGTCACTTACATCATGATGACTGGAAAGCAAGAGAAGACAGGCTCCCAATGTCTCCTTTAAGGGCACACTTCAATGACCTAACAGCCTCAAACTAGGTTCTACCTCCCAACAGCCTGGTGGATGACAGGTCTTCAGCACACGACCTTTGAAAGGCATTTCAGATCCACTCCTGATGGTTGTTTGTCCTTCTGTTTGACTCTGACATTCTGTATACAGTCCCATGCTACCGTGAGAAAAAAGTCTCTAGCATGTATCCAGGAATATAAACCTGCTTTCTGAACAAAGTCCTAGATCTCAAACACAGTTTACACAATCTAAACTTGCTTGGTTCTTCAGCTTTTGTGAGCTACTTTCTTCCCAACACTACACATCCATCCCTTGGGCCCCCTTCCAGTTCTCCAATCATATGCTCTTTCATACCATGGCACCTGTGTCAGTGTTGTGACTCCCAGTGACCCAGTGTCCATTGTCCATACATTCCCTTCTCCTCTCCTAATTAATGTCAAGCATCCTTTACAGATGAGAATATGCATCCTTTTCTCAGGAAAGCCTCTCCTAGTTCCCTAAGCCTAGGTCATGTTGTTTGTCACAAGGCTGTTTTCTTTTCCTTTAGAAACAGTTAATTTGTCACTTATCTCTTTTCATGTGCTTAATTAGTACTTGAGCCTTTTAACAATTTCAGTATAGCCAAAGACCTTGTTGACGTTACTACCATTACAGTTTTTATTTGCTGACTACCTATTTCTGTGATAAATATTTCCACTTAAATTGGAGGTCTATCAGTTTCTCCTACATTATATATATAGTACATACAAATGTATTAGTATATATTAAACATATAATATATAGAATAACATATATTTGTATTTGTATGTATCATATACATATACAAATGTATTAGTATATTATATACTAATTCTATAATATATACAATATATACAATAACATAATATATCAAATCCTTTATATAGTTGTATATGTAATATATTACATATTATTGTACATATAATATATAATACAATTTTCATAAGTTTACATCATCAAACAATACAAATTAAAGACAATTTGTCATCTTGGACCTTTTAGTACTTTGGTATTGGTGTAGGCATGGCTGCTTTCCTTTGGTTGAGACACATGTAGTCTTTAGCTTTCGCTCTTTCTGTATTCTTGTTTATAAGATAGTTCTCTTATGAGCATTACTTTCTTTGCAGGCATTGTGTAATATTGTTGTATCTTATGATCTTAAGCCCAATAATCTTAAATTTTCAAAAGTTTTTTACACATAATAAAATTGCTAAAATAGGTGGTATTAAAGCATTTTTTCTTACCTGTTATATTAATCAATTTCATAATTTTTTGGTGATCTAGATAGTCACTGTGCATCCTGGACTTATTACAGTATAATATAAGTTATAACTTTTGTCAATTCTGGTGTAACAAAAGGTCCCTTGAGCATCTTGACTTTATTAACCTCCTTTCTGACTTCACACCATCATCATCATTTATTTTAATTCTATGTCTATAAAATCCAGATTTGTATTGATTTAACCATCAATAGTAATTTAGATGGACTTACACAGTAATCCCTCCTCTGAAGCCCATTGTTCCCACATTTATTTTAACTCTTATGTGCCTGAAGATCTTCTGGGTAAGTTTCACTTAATGCATGCTGATTTCAGATTCTTTCAGAAAACAGGGCCATCTAAGGTTATGGATAACTGGTGATTTAAGAAGCGTGGTGAAGAATGGGATGGCCTAACTGTGCCATGGCTATGTGATTAAGATGGCCCAGACTGTGAGAATGCTATAGATCAATTAGCCAAAGATCTTCAACAGATAAGGTCTAAGGATAAGATGAGCAGAGAGCACTGCAGTACATTGAAAGGGACTCATAGTGTACTATGTGTTCATAGCATGTCAACAATGTTTTCAATAGACTAGACTATGGAGTCTAGAGAGATGTGTATGATAGGGGAAGGAAGGGGTCCTGGAAGCTAAGAGAAAGAAAAACAGGAAACAGCCATGTGGGCTAGTCCATGTTTATGACTATATAGTGTTCAGGCCTTATGTGAACTTGGGAATTGATCCTCTCTCTCCTAGGCCCTTCCTTTCCCTATTTATTGAAGCCATTATTGTCTAGATTATATTAAAACACCCAATCAGAGTTTATGTAGCCACACACAAGAGACAAAGACGTCAAAACTGTATAAAAGCCTCAACCTCGTGACATCTGGAGTGCTCTAGAGTTCAAATACTAATCTGTTAGAGGCCTACTACTGGCCAGTACCAAAATCTACTTCCTTGTCAAAGTAGCCTTGGAGTCCTAGAAAGTCTGTCATATTTTGAGTAACAAAACTATAAATATAAGAAAGAGATTACAGTCAATGCACCTGAAAGGGTGAAGGTTGCCTGTAGGAAGGGGAATGCCATATGATCAAGGTGCCATGCCAGGAAGGCTTCTGGGCATCTGAAAACACTGGTTCTCCTTGGTAGTTTTGCTGTGTTTGTCTTAAAACAGAAGTTCTTAACCTGTAGGTCACGGAGCCTTTGGAAGTAGACAGGTCTTTTCATGGGGGCCACCAAAGATTATCTTCTTATCAGATAGTTACATTAGGACTCATAACAGTAGCAAAATTATAGTTATGAAGTAGGAACAAAAAATAATTTTATGGTTGAGGGGTTACCACAACATGAGGGACAGTAGTAAGGGGTCGGTCACAGCATTAGGAAGGTTGAGAACCACTGTCTTAAAATGATGTAACTGCATATTTGTTTTTTGAGGTAGTCATTGTTTTATTAGATATTTTATTTATTTACATTTCAGATGCCATCCCCTTTCCCCATTTCCCCTCCCTAGAATCCCCATCCCATCCCCCCTCCTCCTTTTTGCTTTTATACCATTTTAATTACATGCATGTATTAAGGTCAGTTCTAGGTTGAGGAACTAGAAATACAATAGATGCAAATAGTCAAGGAACAAGCAAGAAAATAAACACAAATAGTCAAAGAACAAGCAAGGCAATAAACAGGATGACCAAAGTATTTGAGCCTACTTCCCTATCCTAGCCCAAGGTCATTTTCATGTCTGAAGCCTACTTCCTTGTTCTAGCCTAAAGTTTAAATTCCTGTCTGAAATTACTTCTTTGTTTTAGCCTAATATTCAGATTCCTGACTGAAATTACTTTGTTCTAGTCTAAGATTTAGATTCCTGCCTAAAATTACTTCTTTGTTCTAGCCTAATGTCAGATTCCTGCCTAAAGCCCACTTCGTTGTTCTTGGCCAATGTCATATTCCTGCCAAGCAGCCCATTTCCTTGTCCTTGGCTCATGTCAGATTCTTTGCCAAGCAGCCCCAAAAGCTCTCCACCTCTCCCCCTTTTTTTATTTAATAAATAAGACTGAGCCTGTCTTAGGTCATTCAGACAAAAATGCCTTCCTTACCCTGTTTCTGTGTTTTATTTCACATACAAACTGGAAAATATTACTATGTAATAGTAAATATTATAGTCCCAGTTTGGCAGGGATATCTTTATCTTAGAATGTCATATCATCATCTTCAATGTCCATAACTTTTCTAAAGGCTCTGATGTAGGTTCTTTGAGTTTGTGCAGAGGAATGTATTTCTCCCCTAGTCACTCTTAACAATGCCTTTCTTTGTGTTATGCTTCAGCGGGAAGAGGCTCTTGCTACAGCTGCCCATACTGGTCTCCAGTTCTTGATTCTCCTCCTTAGCCTTATCAGTGGGAATGCAGGCCAGTGCCACAAGATCGATCTCTCTCTCTCTCTCTCTCTCTCTCTCTCTCTCTAGTTTTCAATAATTTCTTGTCATTGACTTACAGGACACATCTGTAGCTGCAACTTGTTATCTTTTCTCAGTTTTAGAAAATTTTCTACCAATATTGTTTCAGTCCATTTATTTTTCTTCTTCTTTATGAACTATGTATATAACATTAGTGTTTATCAGTCTATAGAGATAATTCTTGTACAAAAAAAGACACTTTGTTTGAGTGTATATATTCAAAGTGTTCCAAACATCTCATTCTCTCCTTTCTATCTGATTTTCTTTCTGCTGTCACTCAGTCTGGGCATTTCTGCTGACTTCTATTTTGCTTTATTATTTTTTTTCAGCTTTGTGCAACCTCCAACTTCTAATTCATTTATTGAGTTTTAACTTTCATTTGTTTTATGCATTAGTTCTGGAATTCCTTTCTTATATTTTTATAGATTTCAATTTTCCACTGAAATCCTCTATCTTGTTATCAATATTGATATATTTAATATTATAATATTAAATTAATATATATTTAATATGTAATATTTAAGTACTTAAAATTAGTGTCTGGAAATTCCAATATGCACATTATTTTAGTCAACATTCTATTGCTCTGAAGAGATACCATGACCACAACAACTATGATGAAAAAAAGCATTCAATTGGGCTGATTTACAATTCATCAGTTTAATCCATTGTCATCGTGGTGGGGAGTGTGGTAGCATGCAGGCAGACATGGTGCTGAAGAAGGAACGTCGAATTCTACATCTGGATCTGCAAGCAGCAGTAAGAGAGAGAGACTAGGACTGGCTTGGGCTTTTGAAATCGCAAAGCCCACCTCCAATGACACACTTCCTCCAACAAGGCCACACCTCCTAATTCCTTCCAACTAGTGCCAGTCCCTGGTGACCAAGCATTTAAACATATGAGGCTAAGGGTGCCATTCCTACTCTAACCACCATGCACATGTTATTTGTATCTGCTATGGGCCTGTTTCTATTGTCTTAAAAGGATTCTTGGCCATTTAACAAATTAGGTACCATCCACCTTGTGATAGATCAGCACTTTTTTCTCACCAAACATTGGGTCTTATTCTATGAAATGTTAGAGATGGTATGTGGCTCTGAATAATGAATAATTTAATTCATACAAAAGGCAACATTGGGCAGCTAAGCTAGGCTAACCACCCTAATCCAACTGAGCCTGAGACCTTCTAAGCTTTTAGGAGTGCCGATTCACACCCTAGCTGCCATCGTGTAATGCTACAGTCTTAGCAGTCAATTTGGAAGCAAAGGATTATTTCTCAGTGTTCCTTCCTCTTGTCACTCAATGAATTCCAACTGGGTACCACAAGGGTTGGAAACTTTCTCCTTCCAAGATGGGCTTCAAGCACAAATGCTTCAAGAGAAAAATAGAGGTACATTTTTACCTTAACCTTCTATATTGACCTCCTCTCTAGAATTTTGTCTTGTGGCCCAGTAGCTTTTGTGTCACTTCAAATGAGCTTGTGTAAAATGCATTTTCCACTTTTCCTAAGTGTTCTTATTGGAAGAGTGTCATGTGAATCAACTGATCACAGTTGCAAAGAAATGTTTCGTTGACTAGGTGCTATTATTTATTTAGTGTTCCTGCTATTTTCTCACAGCACTCATAGAAATAGCACTTATAGAAATCTCCAGTTATTAAAAGGTTTATATTTCTTTGTTTGGCATCTATCTTCCTCAGATTACAAGCTCAACGAGCTGCAGAGGTCTGTTTTGCTCACCAGTGAGTTCTCTGTATTTAACCCATATATTACATACTCGGTAAGGAATCCTAACGGATGAACACAGGCTCTTTTGTCTAAGCTTATTATTTCCTGTACAATCTCATCTTTGTCATAACCATATGCAATAGGTGTGAGTCATCCCATTTTAGAGAAGAAAAGTGGAGAAAGCCTTGGGTGAGTAACCCCCAAGGACGCCACATACCCAGTGCTTTGTAAAGCTCCTCCCAGGCATCTAGACTTTATGCTTTTGCAAACTGCACGTGCAACCAGCAATTAAAGTTCCCTCTAGTCCCTTCTGTTCCTTTTCCTCTTTTTTATATTCCATTTTTGGTTCTTTGAAGCTTCTGATGTCATAGCATTTCATTAAGGAGTGAAATGGAAAGTCAAAGACCATGGGACATGTTAGTCAGGCAGAGCCATCTAGGCTCCAACCCACCGAGCAGGGGGAAAGTCTTCCTCTCCCCTTGCTCACAAGGACTGCTTTGCCTTGGCCCCTGGGCTCATTCATTAAATATTTTCCATTTATTTTATTTACATCTTACATTTCAGAACATTTGTAGCTGCATAGCAAATTTTAGCAGAAAGTACAGGGTTTCCCATGTGGCCATGTTTGTCACTATGGATGAATCCACATTGTCCCAGTCATTTTTGTCCTCTTGTGGGGGACCATCTAGAATGTGTGTTTACCTGGTTCTGACTACTTTGTTTTGGAAGTCTCTTTTGGCCTGCAGTTCAAACAAAAAAGCCTTTGCTTCTTGCTCAGCATTGATTCTGGTCTTAACCAGCTTCCATAGTTCACTAACCTCTGAACTTTGACCAGTCTGGCACGTTTCAGTGTTTGCATGCTCACATCTGGGTAATTAACTTTAGTACTGCATTGGAAAGGGAAACGAGGGCACGTCTCTGTCTTTGGATGTGTAAATGCTCACATTGTCACGTTGCATCTGAAGTCTTTGGGATGCTGCTCACACGAAGTGTGCTTCCCTCCTGACCACCCAGCCAAGGTCTGGCCTGCAGCCACCGCATCTGTGAAGCTCGTCCTAACAAGTACCATCCTGAACCATTTTTTCCTATTTGGCACCAGGTCTGGCTTCAGACTGGCATCTCAGAGAAAGCCACTAACTCTCATTGAGCGCCAGTTCCCTCATTTGCAAGTAAGGACGCAAACACTTCTAGGGTGGCTTTGTAGATACATGTAAATATTCCAAATATGGCCACTAGAGACACAATAGATTTATAATCAATGGCAATGGACCCTCCATCCTTGCCTACTCAGCAAAGGGTGTTTGGAGGATAGATGTGCATATAGTGTAAGAGATTAAACCATTTTAAAATGGGCATGGATTAGAGCAGAGGAAATTACCTCAGGGGTAGCAAGTCCTTCTCGGGCTTGTAAAGAAACAGCAAAAAACGTTGCTAGAACAGGTCAGCTGCAAGGATGGAAAATGTTAGCAAAAAGTGAAAGAAAATAGAGTGATAGAGTGCTGCCTCTCCAGGAGCGATTTCCATCTCTGTCACTTGTGGATATAGGAAAATAGAACACAAAACGTTTGCTTAGCAACAGGCAGGTGCATATCTAAGCTTCCAGCCACCGGAGAACGAGACTGCGGGCTGCATTTGGACAGACATTCAGGGAGGGGTAGGAGAAGGGTCTTGAGAGAACGGGTGCAGAGGGAGCCATAACTCTGAACACAAAGTAAAGTCTTCGCAGGGCTATCAAAAGTGGACGATGAGACGCTACATAATTCTGTCTGGAAATTGAGGAGCAGGCTGATAGCAAGGCACATCGACTATCTGGAGTGTGGGATGCATCTTATCGCAAGTGGGGAGCTAATAGAGAACTTTGAGCTGGCACATCACCCAATGGCTGAGCTACTTGGGCAGCACAGACCACAGGGAAAGAGGCTGGAGGATAAAGAGTAAGTCCAGCACTGTCATAGTTGCCCTGGTGTGAGCAGGATAGGCCCCAATGCTAGTTGCAGAATGGGGCAGAAGGATTTGTATTCAGATATGTGACCTCTCCTCCTGAGTTCTTTCCTAATACTATTACATGACAGACTATTGGTGTTTAAATGTATTTTTTCTTAAACCCGATAAGTGCTTTAAAAACCCTGCTTAAAAGTGACAGAAGATAATACAATTAGATTGATTCTGAAGAACTTTTTTTTTTTTTCGAACTACTGTAAGGCATTTAACTGGAACACTTTTCCACCCCATCAAAGAGGGATCTTTACTAAGAATATAAGGGAACACCAAAACTGGAGTTGTTTCACTCAGCAAACAGAGCATAGTTGTGATGGTGGATGTGACTTGTCTTGTACAGTATACATGCTCAGCATGAGCAGAAAGAAGAACACTTCTTAAAATGTTTTTCCAGAAATGGGCTAGGGGACTGCATCAGTGAGGGATGGTGTGGGTGAGGGAATGGCATTGAGTTTTACATTAAGGACATGGGCTCTGCCAGGAAAGGAGGGGACAGAGATAAGAGCTGGAAGCCCTGTACCTGTCACCTTTGCTCACAGAGATGAACTCAACTCTAGCCTCTAACTACAAGTCATAAACGCTTAAAGAGAGATGTGCCCATACATTTCTGACTGAAGGACTTTGGGAGGGCTGTGCTGGGATGTTTCAGGTGGAAGAAGGGACCTTTGGTGGTTTATATGACCTTACATTTAAAGGTCATTGGTCTCCAACATGACTACACTTAGGGGCGCAGCTGTGGGGAAGGAAAACAGATAATGAAGGTTCAGATTTCATCAGCGACAGGACTCATGGTGTGGTGTCAACATGAGCAGGTAGAGAGTTAATACCCTGAGACTCCACCTCCACCCCACAGATTCACTGGAATGAAGGGAGAACTGACAAGACCCCGAACCTTTTGATGATGCCTGCTGGCTAACAGGGTGGAGCTCTAGTGGGATGAAGCAGGTACCTTCCATATCTTATGTGGTGGCTTCCCTTTGTGATCTCAGTGAGTGTCTAGAACCAGCTCACAACCCCACCAACCAGTCCTCATGGTAGGAAGAATGTTCCTTGAACCCTTGGCAAAGCCTATCTCAAAAGCTTCGCAGTAATTGACTCGGAGTGGTGATGAAATTAAGGAGAGAAGAAATGCTGCTTGTTAGGTGACTAGAAGCTGATTTTCACAGTTCTGAGAACATATGGAAAGATGGGGGAGAAAGGGAGAACGTCCAAATTAGGAAGCTTGCACTGTGGGCCATGCTGATCATTCATTCATTCACCGATTCATTTATTCCCTGGGTTTCTAAACTTCACAGAAACTGAGAAGGAAGAGCGGTTGTCACCATGGTTCCCCAACTGGTGTCATGATAGAGAACTGATTTTGTGGGCAAGCGGCTGAAGTGAAGTGGAGAAAGACGGAGCAGTTCCGAGTGGTGGGTTTATACTGGCTCACCCTGTGGTTCCCCAGCCAGCGCTGAGGCTCATGGCAGACATTTCTGAGAAAGATGGTGGAGGGCCTCATTTCCTAACTGGCCTATGTGGGTGACAAGTTTTGACATTAGGGTCTTTCGTTGAAATGCCAGTTTTCCAGGAGGGCCAGAAGCTCTGCAGCTTTTGCTGAACTTTATTCTGGAGTAAGCTTTCTGCTTATAGTACCTCACCTAATCATTACTAGCAAAGCTTCAGGGAAGATTTCAGTGCTCACACACACACACACAGACACACACACACACACACACACACACTGAGGCTCAGACATCTGCTATGTGGTAGTTGGTGCAAGTGTGGAAACACAGCTGCCTGCTCCAGAACCTGTTTGTTTGCCCTGTCACAATAGTTAATGCTACATATAATGCTTGCCCAGGGAGAAAGGACACCTTTATGAGACGCTTTGTGCTCTGTTGGCCTCATCTGACTCCTCTCATTTTTTGGTTCTGACACCACTTGCCTCCCACCCTGCAGCTGCCTCTTTCTGGCTCATGCCTTCTTGGGAAAACTTGGCAGGCCTCTGGAATTGGATGTTTCTGCTGAGGCGAAAATATCCGAGTTGGGAACTCGGTTCACGCAGATTGAGCCCTTTGTCCTGAATGTCCAGAAGGAAGTCCAAGTCTCTGAAGAGGTACTGGAGTTCAGCCAGGGTGACCTTTTGTCAGGGAACACCCCTTTATGGGTGCAAGGGACAGACAGACTGCCTGCTGCTCCTAGGCTGAAGCTGTTCGGTTGTTTAAAAAAAAATATAAAACTCCCCTACTCTCCACCCCTGAAACTCCTATGAGGTTTTTGGTAAATCTCAAGTTAGAAATGACCCTTCCAGGACAGCTACCCTCCAGGTCCTGATAGCCTCAGGCCCCTGCCTGGGTCCCTACCACACACACATTTTTTCTTCTTCAGTATGCTTACCCTTTAGGCTACTTCCCTACACTAACTTGTGACCCTCCAGGAGAGGAACAACTTGAAGAATCTCTGGTACTGTAAGCTTAAAAGGTTACTTAATTTGATGTGTATTAGCATTTTGCATGCATGTGTGTACACAGTCTTCATGCCTGGTACCCACTAAGGTCAGAAGAGGATACTGGAGCCCCTGAAACTGGAGTTACAGATGGTTATGAAGCATCACGTGGTTGTTGGGAGCCAAACCCAGGTCTTCTGCAAGAACAGCCAGTGCTTTTTAGCACCGAGCCCCCTCTCCAGCCCCATGATGCTCTAAACTTTTAATAAGAGTTGAATATATAAATGAATGGATATGGTCAGTCTAGTTTTTGTTGAGTTTAAAATAGTTTTCATCTGGAGCACAGAGAGAGGATCGGGCACCTCCTATCCCAGTTTCTAGAATGTTCCCACAACTCCTCAGGCCCCAACGATGAATCTCTTCATGACTAGTTGCAGCAATGATACCAGAAACACCTTGAGAAAGACATCTTTTTCTTTGAAGGAGGAAACTTTTGAGTCAGTCGCCTCCTGGATCTGTGCCCATATTTCAGGCTAAGAGCTGGTGGGTTGCAGCAGGAAGGAAGGAATCACATTCAGTAACATTTATTTTGGGCAGTTGTGTCTAAGGATGGACTCGGTTGGTGAACCAGGACTCAGGACACGCTCACATCCCATGATGTGCACAGTTGTTCGATCTTGAGTTCTTGCAGAAGTACGGTTTAGAGGTAGCCTGAGAAACCCATGTGAACTCTGGGCAGACACAACACAGACGAGAAACACTGAAGACAGGAATCCATCTCCCTGCAGCAGTACAACAGTGCAGAGGGTAATGGAGTGTGCATGGAGCTGCCTTCCCCCATGCCCCGCTGAGCTTTCAGCCAAACATCTGGTCTGTGCCATCCCTGGGGTCAGGCTGAGTCAGGAGCTACTGTAACCATCAACATGGTACTCTCACACTTGGGTATTATCTTTTGGGAACTCTATTGTGCAGGTCACCTCCGCACTACATACAACACTATTTGGGGTGGTGATGAAACTTCCTGCTCACAGCTCCCAGGTCCCCATGAAGTGCCACTACCCTGGGTTCCCCTTTCTGTGAGATCTTCCTGTTTACAATTCACTGGGGAACACACAATTCAGTATGTAAAACAGCATGGAGCTGGGACTGGTGCTGCACAGGCTGAAGGCTGAGGTCCTTGCTTCTGCTTGTACATGGGTTCTTTTTGGTCCCATTTTTTTCTATGGCCCCATTCTCCTCACTTAAGCAAAGGTGAGGACCTTGCAGACTGTTGTAGGGATGAAAGCTACGGTTATCCACCCAAGCTGTTCATCAGAGTTATCCTCGGAGTCTTAAAAGACTCATTCCCAGGCCCCACCCAGGGTTCAATTAATTCAGAGTCTTGAAGAGTGAGTCTAGTCTAAATCTTAGGCTAGAACAAAGAAGTAGACTTCAGGCATAAAAGTGACTTTGTGCTAGGAGAGAGAAGTAGGGTCAGATATTTTGGTCATCCTGATAAGCCCTTAGAAACAGTGATCACGGGAGTGATCGCGGGACTTTGTTTATTGCCTTGCTTGTTCTCTGACTATTTGTGTTTATTGTCTTGTTTGTTCTTTGACTATTTGCATTTATTGTATTGCTAGTTCCTCAACCTAGAACTGACCTTAATACTTGCACGTAATTAAAATGGTATAAAAGCAGATTGGGGAAAAATAAACTCACCTCAGCCTCAGAACTGGCTGGGGTCATGCTGCAACGTCTAATTGTCTTTTTCTTTTTAATCCTCACTCCTGCCCTGGAGAACCTGTTGACTGACTGAGCTGGCCTGGTCACCCAAACTACATATCACAGCATATGCAAGTGATGGCAGCGGCCTGGCAGCTGCTCAGTGGAATGGTGTAGAGAGTGACTGGCAACAGCCACCGATGAGGACTCCAGTTCCTTCCATGAGAGTCTGTTCTCCCTCACGTCCTTGGGGCAGGACCTCTTACGGACACACTTCATGCAACCTGGGTCTGTGCCAATGGAAACACTTCCAGTTGAAGCCCAGTGTCTTCATTTCCAGTACTGTGGGCCTCCTGGGAGACAGCTGTCAGCTCTTGCATCCCAAGTTACCTTTGCTCTACAGTAAATAGATGAGTCAGAGCTGGTCCCAGCAGGTCAGCTAACAGGCTGTCCTGAGCAATTGTGTCTGGTGGTTTAGGCCGTAGAGACAATGCCCTTTGTGCCAATGAGAGAGTCATAAAGTTGAGCAAATTACTCTTTATAGCTGTCTTAGTTTGCTTATGTCTTGATAACAGGGACCGGGTTGTGCTGTGCAGTGAGTTTAACTAAGGTCAAAGGACAGTGAAGAGCCCTTCAGTATCCCAGGCAACGAGAGGTAATTAGAGCAACAGACAGCTCTACTTCAAGTGGCCATGCCCTTCTTTCTCCAAACTGTGCTTTGAATGCTGGCAGCAGGAGAAGCCACTGGAGAGTAGTCCTTCTATGTATCATGATGTTGGAGACTCCCAGGCAGGGATTTACACATTTCTCAGATCTATACACCTCTTACCGCCAAAACTCCCAACGATGAACCAGAACCATTAGATGATAACACCCAGTGGCCACCACCTACTACCAAGATCCATCCAAAGTAGTTGAAATGACCTGTCTAACATCACATCAAGTCACTTCACTGACTGACTTAAAACCCTGTAGTAACTGTCTTTTGCCCTTTAATATGGCCTCCAAGTCTGTGTTTGAGCTAGCAGCTTCCATCCTTCCAACTCATCTTGCTGCTACACACAGATAGATGGGATATCCCTCTCCCCTCAGCTCCAGGCTTCTGGGGATATTGTTTTCCCACAAGCCTAAGGTACCATTCATTCTCCAGTGTAGTGGAGCCGACATAGCTGTCTCTCAGAAGCCTTTAGTTTTCAGCTTTCATGTCTCTTCCTTTGGGAAGAGACCCTCTACCCTCCAGCTTCAGACTCCCAAGTCCCACAAGCTGAGGGTCTCTGAACCTACTGCTTCTCCTTCAATGTTCCTCTCTGTGACTCAGCAGGCTTTAAGATCTATTATGGAGGGAGCTCACCCATAGCCCATGAATCAATATGCTTTGCACTAAGGTGGCAAACACATTTACAAAGAACCCAGAATTATGTATCAAAGCCAAGGTCAAAGCAACATTTCTAACCAAGGAGAAGACTATTAGCCACGGAGGAGCAGATCTTGCTCCACTTCACGCAGTAATAGGGAGCCAAACAGTTACCTGTAGAAAGTCCAGCATAATCCGTCAAGTCCCTGTAGGTATGAAATGTATTGTTATATATTTTGTCAATATGAAATGCACATGTCACTGGTAACTCTTTTCAAAAAAAAAAAAAAAGACTGGTCTATTGAAGAGGTGAATAATTCAGAAGGAGCATAATAGTTGCTAATTCTGGAGCACCTGCGGCATCGACAGCCACAGCAACGCTGCAGGGTTCACACTGTTAGCACCCCTGTTTTGTGGATAAGGGGACCTAAAGGTTTATGAAATGAAGGAATTTCAGGCTCAGAAAGTACATCCCTAAGACGCGCAGTAGGCTTCACTGTGCCCTCTGGAGAGGTGAGGCCACAGGTAACGCCTCAGCACAGCAGGGTGGAACTCTTTCTCTCTCACTTCCACCAATTATTTCTGAAGAGATTATTAAGTCATCAGCGACAAACTAATTGTGGCTGGGAGCAAACACGAAGGGTTCTCTTTACAGACGGTGCACTGTTCAGCTTCCTACCCTCCCCGACTCAGAACTGTACTGTCCTGGAACTGCTCTGTGGTTGGGGTTGATATCAATTGCACAGCTGCGTGTTCTCTTAGCCAGTGGATCCAGGATGCCAACCGTGTCTGACTGCTTCCACACCAGTCTCCTGGCCAGGGACAGCTATAAAAGTATTCTTAATCTATCTTCTAGACCAGGCAACAATGTACACACACACACACACACACACACAGAGAGAGAGAGAGAGAGAGAGAGAGAGAGAGAGAGAGAGAGAGAGAGAGAGAGAGAG
>JANHMN010000001.1:219477810-219499847 GCA_030674055.1 Rhabdomys pumilio | reverse complement strand
GAGAGAGAGAGAGAGAGAGAGAGAGAGAGAGAGAGAGAGAGAGAGAGCTGATTGATATGAGGATTCTGGTGCATTTTGTCTTTTCCATTTCAAAAGATCAAACCGTTCTCTCATGCAGTGACCTTATAGAGCCTTCCACAGGGTTCTAGGCTCAATTTCCTTATAAGCCTCTTTGTAAACCAGGAGAGCTTATTGAAGAGCAATGTCCCCGATAAACCAGCATTCAGGGGAAAGGTACGAGGGCATCTGGACAGCTCGTCACATGGTGCTTGTCCCTTCTCTTCCGTTAAAGTCAAGTCCGAAATCTCCTTGGACAGATTTAATTTTGCCTTAGAAATCAACTACTTGGCACCTTGAGTCAGGTTAACACATCTTCTACATCTCTTGGAGGAAAAAAAAATGCAAAATTTCCTGTCTAAGATGGGAGCTTGTGGGTAAGGACAGGCTGTTATTTTCAATGCCTTAATGGATGAGCCTTGGAAGCAAGAGAACAGGGCCTAATTTAACCTCAGCCCTTGTTACTCTTGTGACCCTCATTCAATCTTTAGAAGCTCTTCCAGTTGTTTTGATTTGTCTTTGTTTTATTTTGTTATCCTTTAAAATGAGCTCAGCAATACCTGCTCCATCTAGATTCTTCTTCGGGGTAAATAAAACACCATGGGAAAGCTGTACGTGACCAGCACACTGTGGGTAGAGGTGTTCACCAAAGGTAGAACCTGGGCCTGGCAAGAGGAGGCTAACTTAAGAACGCTCCAAAAAGCTCTTAAATAACTGTAAGAGAAACTGTTGTCACAAGCTTACTGTTGGACCCAGATGCCCAGATGTTTAGGCACGTAGCAGAACAGAAGTCCTGGTGACATTACAGCGAAGCATCAAAACAATCAGCCTAGAGAGGGAGGGGATTTGAAGATGGTCAGAGACGCACAAGGAGGCAGAAATTGCTACAGCTCATTGTCTTTTGTGTAGAAGCTGGATATGGGCAGTAACCGAGTTAGATGCTAACGTTAATTTAACTAAATTTTCAAAGATAAATCTATTTAAAATCAAAAGAAATGAGGAGCAAGGCTCACAACAATTTGCTGACAGACCAGAACCATAATAATGATAATGGAATAAAATCTGTTCCCCAGGACAGTGACTCTTATGTAGACAAAAGGCAGAGAAAACACTGCCACAGTATTGTTGCTGAATAGAATTCCTGTAACTGAATCAAAAACATTATTTTCATGGGCTCTCTACCAAGACAAAGGAATATTTTTGTTACTCTAGGCTCAATTCTCCAGAGATTTTATAAGAAGCTTCTATGGACAGTCATTCTTGTTTTCTGAAAATAAATGTCGAGGCACATCGAGAGGAACTGAGCATAATAACCTTTAGGGTCTGCATGAGTCTTAAATGCAATACCTGATGGATCCTGTTCTTTCTCCCAGAGTACTGGAAGTCACTCATAGGTATGCAGAGAAACAAATGCTTTTTCCTGTGGCACTGGGAAGTGTAATGTTGGTATTCCCATGTATTCAGGCATGCACACCGGCAAACATGTATCCACATACATGCATGCAACACACATGCATATTCATATACTAATGCAAAAAAGTATGAAAAACATACTGAATTTTCTAATGAGAACAGAACTAGGAATGATATTATGTCGAGTTTCATTCTGAATAAAAGGAAAAAATGAAAGCAAAAAGGGAAATGCTGTCTATCTTTATTTGAGACATTAAAATTCTCTTATTTAGATTTATTTTCATTTTCAATGTCATTATGAGGTTAAATTTATTAAAATTGTATTATGAGGTTAGGGCCATCTTGTTCACTGACAATTTATAGTAACTCCTGTTGAGTGCTTAGAACTGGATCTTTCTGCATACTGAGCTATTTACCTATATACATAGTGAAATTACATAGTGATGGGGTGCAAGTCTAAACAATTTATAAATTGATTTATAACACAGTGACTTTTAGTCACACAGCATGAAGTTAATTTTATACACGTTCCCAAATAAGTCTGTGCACAAAACAAAACCATGACACTCCCCAATGCACTGAAGAAAAAATTTGTTTCTGTGCATCAGCAAAGAGAAACATATGAGCCAATGCCCGTCCTCAGGGGGAAGGAACAAGAGCCTACAGGGATTGAATTTGAGACTCCTGTAAACCCTGAAGGTTATGTTCAATTCCTTTTTCCTATCAGTACTCAAAACTTTTTCAGATTTTAAAACACTTGAAGTTTCAGGAGGTCTCCTGCTTTGCTTTGCTTTTCTGTCTTGGGGATGTTCACCTTGCAGTAGCAGCACTGACTCCTCTATGCAAATCATTGTATTACAGAGTGGAACACAAGAGAGGTCGTGGATGACTCCCGTCGGTGCAAAAAGGAGTATACTTCTAGATGGGTCAGGGGTCCATGAAGGCTCTGGAAAAGGTTGCAGTCAAACGGTACCTTATCATGCCCCAGCTGGAGACTAACAGGAAGAAGACTCTAGAAGCCCAAGGCTTTCCAAGAAGCAGGGAGTGTTACTTGATCAGAGTGGGGGAAGGGAGAGCTACAAAGGGAACTGGTTTATCAGGTCCTAATGAAAGTGTCTGTGCAGCAGAGCACACCCTGGACTTCTTCCTGTGGCCCAGGAGACCTTGAAGAGGCAAACTCATTTTTATAGCCACCTTACATAACGAGGCCCTTTTTCCAACCCCATGGACGGAAGCAGAAAGCCGCGTGTGCATACAGCTGAGTAAATAAATCACACATGCAAATGACAAAAGAGTCGGCTGGGCATACGAGGAGTCTTCATTCGCCAGGGACACCAGGATGGGCCTCTGACTTGCACAGCAGTGGCAGTGGTGATCCAGGCTAATGACAAAAATCACACATAGCACACCAACTACTGGAAGACAGTTCTGCAAAAAAATCAGAGAAAAAAAAAACGTAAATTCAGAGTGTTCTAAAACTTAGAACCCGAGCTGTGCTGTAGAATTGAGTCTGAAGCCTGCAGTTCATTTGGGCTGCGCTTTCTTTTATTTATTTAAATGTTTGTTTGTTTGTTTGTTTGTTTGTTTGTTTATACTATGAACCTTCCATCGACCAGGGTTTCTTCAAAACAGACTTCAGGAGGTGTTTTGACACAGTTGTCTATTTCAGACAAGCTGAGGAACAAGGTGTTGGTGGGAAATGGTGGTGTGATGGAGGCAGAGTTGAGAAGAGACTCAGGACTGTTGTGCTGGAATCACAGCTCGTGCCCGGACAGACCACACCAGGACAATGCAGTTCCACATGAGAGAGGTTTATTATGGGGGAGGGGAGCAAAAGGGGGAGACGAAGATGAAGGGAGAAAAAAGGGAAGAGAGAGGGTAAAGCTCAAGGGGGATCTGCCTTTTATTTAGGCTGTGATGTAACCACTCACAGGTAAGCCTGGGAGATAAACCAAATGAATGCCAGAATGTTTGGCGATTGCCATGGCAACAGATGTGTGGGTCCCTGTCACCTATGGGTGATGTCACCATCCATCTCTGGTTTGGAGGCAATCTGTAACCATAAAGCCGGTTCTTGATATCAACAAGGACCCTGGAGACAGAGGCAGAAGGATTCTAAGTTTAAGACCAGCAGTGAGTTGCAGGCCAGCCTGGGCTACACAATGAAACCCTTTCTCAAAAAATGTAATACTATAAAATTAGTAGCAATTACTTCATAAAAAATTAAGCCTAGCCTAGACGGTTGTATCACAGGTACCACAAGCAATTATTTGCTGTATTTTTCTAAGAATAATTGTATTTTTCTAAGAATAGCCCACAGTCACATCATTAACTGGGAAGTAAAGGAATAAACCTTCAAAAGGAATCTAAGTACGGCACTTTCCTCAAAGACGGTCAGGTTCCTTGTCCTTCGGCTCTGTGGTGTTCACTTTCAACTGCATGAATTTTGCCCCCCCCCCTCGCCCCCGCATCGTTAAAGTTTTTCCTCCCCCATGCCTCCCAGACCTCTACACTTCCCGAGAAAACCAAATGATCAGGTTACCACGCCGAGAAAAAAAAGATGGTCTATTTTAAACATAGGAGCAGCTTCAAATGTACTAATTTCCTTGCTTTTCAAAAAGTGATGAGAAACAGCTTGTCCTAGACTGGAAGTACATGAGCTCTGAAATGGAGTGTGGCAGTCACATAGTCCAGTGGCTTCTGACATTCTCCAGACACCTGACAGTGACAGAATTCTCTCAGGAGCTCCACCCATTGCTCCCATCCCCACCCCCACTTCCACCCCACTTCCACCCCACCCCCGCCCCACTCCCACCCTCATCCTCACCCCCATTCCCATCCCAACCCCATCCCTCTCCCCACCCTCACTCACCTTCCCCCCACTCCTCGCACAGGAGAGGCTGCCTTTGCCTGAAACCAAATGAACCCACCTTTTTTTTTTTTTAAGCCTCAATAACTCAAAGAAACAGGCCCAGAAAGTTCGAGTGGCTTTGCTCCTCAGCACACAGATGTTAGAGATGGTCTGGCAACGACTCCGCAGACTTCACGTTCCTGCTTTTCTTTCTGCTTCCTCAGATGTGCTGTTAATTCTAAATGGAGCCATTTCCTGTTCATTCCCGCACGCACCTTGCTTGTTGCACATCTGCATCCGCTCTGGTAAGCTCGTTGCTCCTCGCCATTTTCCATAACTGGACCCATGTAAAGCACCTGGAAGGTGCACATGGATAGCAGCCAGGGACCAACTAGTCCCTGAGATTTGAGCAGCTCCATGCTTGGTCCAGCCCTCCTGAGAGGTGAGAGGAAACTTTTTATACTTGTAAGAAATTCTTGTAGGGATGCTGGGCTGGAACCTCTTGGCTTCATTCTTCTCCAGAGGAAGGAGGAAAGACTTTGGTGTGATCACCTTCTAACAAAACTCTTGTCTTTATTTACATTTTTATAAAAACTTTATCTACATTTACTTTATCTACTTTATCTTATTTATTTTTATTTTTATTCTATGCTGAATTTATTCCCGTGCCACGCGTTTTTGTTTCTCAGTTTCTTCTGGATTATCTTTCTCTCCTGTGCAGCCTCCTCTTCTGGCTTTGGAACAATCTCTTCCTTCTCAGTGAGGATCATCTCAGTGTGCCAGGGGAGCTCACGGATGGGTTAATCGAGCCATGAGCTCTGTAGGTTTGTCAGTGCATCTTAGATGCCTTGTTCACCGGGATGCGTTCGATGACTAGAGAATCTACGTCTAAGTAATCTATACCTTAGGTCCAGCATTACTTTCTGCATTTTTAAGCATGTGCAGCAGAAATTCAGCACTCTGTTTTGGCCACTGTCCCCGTGTCCAGCCCCACTGTTTAGCCTGGGGGTATCTATGGACTCCACCATTATACCACCGGAATGGCACACATGGCTTCTTTAAAGTGACATCCTTCAGACACTTAGGTGGCTTTTCGGATATGCATACCCTTCATGGCTTGGGCAGTTTCCAAGATGTTCTTAAAGTGAACACAAAGGTTTAACCCTCTTGATTTGCATAATTTTGTAGGGTTTTCTGTGTCAAGAGTAGCAAACCATCGTCACAGGTTACCTCTGGCTGCTTACAGGAATATCCTTTCTTTTGCTTTCTAACATTGCGTGGAATCCAGATCTAAGATGAATTTATCTCTCTCTCTCTCTCTCTCTCTCTGTGTGTGTGTGTGTGTGTGTGTGTGCGCACGCGCGCGCGCGCGCGCGCGCTGGGAAGCCAGAATAGGGTGTTGGGTCCCTCAGAACTGGGGTTGAGGATGATTATGAGCACCACGTGGGTGCTGAGAACTTATCCTCCGCCAGAACAACAACTTCTCTTAGACTATCTAATCTCTGAGATCAAGGTTTTTGTACCTTGAGTGAGGCTATGTATTTAACAGGACCTTTGTGATAATAAGATTATTTTCACCATACAAAATTATCTTAACATGTCTTTAGCCAAGTCCCCATCCCAAAAGGCTGTCATGGATATGAAATTGAATAAAATATGTATTTAATGTTATCAGAGGGAAAAAAATCAAACAGCCATAAACAAAGTGTCCACAAAGTTCATGGAGAAAGGATATTTGCCTTTCTCCAAACAATAAGTAGGATTCACCAAAAACAGAAAAAAAGGATGTGCTACTAAGATGGGCACTGCCATTGAGGTGGGGAAAGCTAAGGCTTACCAAAGAAAGGATAGGTCTGCCTATTCCAGACAATCTTGTTCAAAACAGGCCGGGCTTGCTGGAGACCCAGGGAAGCCTACACTACAGAGGCCTTCAAGAATACTGTGCCATGGAAGCTGGACTCTATTCAATACTCACTCCTAAAACAAGACTTCAGACTGACACGAGGTGCTGAGCAACATAGTTACCAATGGGAATAATGCAGCATTGAGATTACAGTGGGGATAAGGAAGGGAGTTAAAGTGTCCCGAGTGCTACTATATCTCTATAACATCTAGTAACATCTCTGTGTTAGGAATAGATAAAATGTGAGCATGTGTGATCAGCTCTGTGGAGACTCAGAGAGTCTTCAAGGAGGATAGGGGAGCGGAAGCTCTAAGGAAATAGGACTTTGAGGCCTGAAATGTGATTAGAGATTATTTTCTTTTTGCATAATTGCCCCCTCACTGTACCATGTGCTTTGATTTGGGATAATGGAGCAACAGGAGTCAATAAATCCAATTAAGAAGCTATTGCAAGGTCCAGGAGAGATAAAAATGAGAGTTGGGAAGAAAGACTAGGGGGAAAGACATGGGTGGATCTGTATGTTCCATGTGCAAAGACGGTAATGAACACAAAACATTGTAACTGCTCACAACTATGTCTTATTCGTACAACTAGCTTATGATACCAAGCATAGGACTATGTCTCTACTAGTATACAGAAGTATTCTAAGTGACTGATGTATTTCAGATGGTGTACTGATTATAACGTCTTCCTCCATCTCTCTATTAAAGTTGTCATATTATCCACTCAATCTTAAAAAAATAAGCAGATCCTCTGTGTGTGCCCCTTGAAGCCCATCTCTTGTATTTTAACCGAGATCCTTCACCAGTTCCCTTACCACGCTCTGTTTCTAAAGCACCTAAATCTTTCCAGAGAAGATAACTGGGAGATAGGGTAGTAACTGTCAAATATTTGAAGATTTTATCCCAAGGCTTAGTTACAGTTTCTTGTTTGGATGGAAGACCACACTTTTCTGCCTCTGCCCCCCACCCCAAGGAGGTTGCTACGTAATCATCATAAAGCCAGCGAATCTTTAGTGGCCCTCACACACCTTACTTCTACATGTGTTGTAGCCTAGGGATGAACTATTTGTTCTTCACAAATTAACCCAAGTAGCAATGTTCAACATGAGCAGGAAAAAACCCAGAGAAGCAGCTAAGGGTGGGTGGAGTCAGGGAAGCCTTTATGCTTGAGAATGTGAGAAAGATAAACCTTAAGGATACAGTGGAGAAGGGAAGCATATAGACCACAGCCTGGATCAGCCGATCTCAGATCTGCGTCTCAAGTCATATAATCTGTGATAGCAGTCATTTAATAGTTGCTTATGGAGCTGAGTTTCAAAGGATCATATTTCAATTGAACACAAAAGAAATTTTTATGACATTAAGGGTTGCTGTCTAACTTTGATGAGAGAAGCCGAACAATATTTCAGGTTATCTTTTCCTCCTTCTCAACCACCACCATCACCATGCCCTCATCATAACATCATCTCCATCACCAGTCACATCAAAATCAAGATGATCCGTTTACAATAGCGATCGTTACAGAGGTTACATCATTCCGGTTGCTAAAGGAATGATAGCTTCCAGCTTATAATGTTTTCACTTAAGATTTTCTGACATCACAATGATGTGAAAGCAGTACATATACAATGAAAATCACTCTTGAATTTTTTTTTTAATTTGATCTTTTCCTTGACTGGGAGATATGCTATCCAGTCCACTCTCACTAGTAGATTAATGGCAACATCTGGCTAATTTTTTATTGTTATAACTTTACTATAAGTTGAAAAGATTTATATGAGAGAGAGAGGGGAGGTAGAGAGAGAGAGAAGGAGAGAGAGACAGAGAGAGGTATAAAGGATGTGGCAAGAAACCAGAAAACAAGACTAAATCAAACTATAGTAAAAACAAGAACAATCAAGCAGAATGAAAGCTCCAACTGAAAGAATCAAGAGGGGACTTTGTAGAAATATGCCTAGGATCTCGACAAGTGGGATATTCTCTAATATGATGCTATAGACCAGGAATCTTTCTCCCTGCTGGTAGTTTTCATAGAACCAGAGGTGCTATGCAGAGTGCTAAGGGAGAGGTCATCAATCGTCTATTCAGCTGTGAATGCTCTGAGCTACAATAGTGACTGACATGGCAAGATGCACCCGTGGGTGCAATAGTGACACAAAGGATAAAGAGGTAACCAGCCATTTTCTGGATGGATTTGAGGCCTGCTCCACAAGAAGAAATGCAAGTCTGGTACTGTAGATATGTAAGAACACACAGTTGGGGAACTCATAAGTCTCAATAGTTAAGTCAGTATTAATTTGCTAAATGGACAGAGCATCAAACTATCCTTTAAATTGGTGTCTCTATATTTCTAGATTAGAACACCTCTCAGTCCTCATCAGAGAGATTTCTTTGTGGAGTGGACAACTGCTAATGCGAGAACTCACAACTGGTCAAAGCACACAGAATAAGTGTCTGTGGTGTTCTCAAACATGGGACATCTATATCACACACAACCCAAGGCTTGGGGCTCTTTATAGAAGTAGAGGCAGAAATAGTGTAAGAGCCAGAGGTTGGAGAGGATTGGCCAAACCCAGTTGCTTTTGATTAGGAGAAGACCACTGTACTCATGACCGTATAGCATCTATGGTTACCTAAACTAAATCTGCATGAAATCAAGCCAGTCAATATTCCAGCCTGGAGGGTGAAGGGTTTGAAAAACCTCACCACTAACTGAAGAACTACTGACAGTTGATAGCTTCATGGTGAGGGAGACTGTTTTCTTTCAGGGTGTGACCCCTGGTAGGTCAACCATGTTTCAGTGCATGGTTCCACTACCCATGAGTATATAAACAGCATGAACCATAATCAATGGGCTATGGGGGGAATGACAAAGTTGAGATGGGTTGGGGGGTTGGGACCCAGGAAGAATGGTGGATACATATGATCAAAATACATTGTATGAATGTATAAAATTCTCAAAGAATGAAAAGTATTTTCAAAGGATGAAGTGGGTACGCAGAGGGTGTTGAAGTAAGCACCCATCATTATTATAACTTGTCTGGAGCATAAAAGAAATACAGAACTCCTGAGCGTTCAGAGATTAGGTGGCAAAGTCTACTAAAGGCATGGAAACAGAGTTTGCATTGGGTCTGGGCAGCTGCTTAAGATTGTGTTGCCATAAACTATATCTGGGGGAGAGGAAACCAGCAGGAACCAAATGTAAAGATTATAAAGAGAAAAGAGTCGGGGAGACCCGTGGACAGGTCATTCTCTGGGAAGACAGCCATGAGTACCTGAGCTAAGGATGGAACAAGGTGAACAGACAACAGTGAGGGGACGAGGAGGAGGTGTGGTATGGATAATGCAAGGGGAGTTTGTTCTACTGAGAAACATGGAGTTCAGAAAGGAGCATCACATAAAATACAGGCGAAAAGAGCAAAGCAGAAGTACAATTGCTTTGTTGTCCTGCAAAGGAATCTGCCCCCATGCCTGTTTCGTCTGGATTGTAAGTTCTCATCTTGGTGTCATATAGACGGCTTAGTGTAGATGTTGGTGGACGGTACCAGACTCTGGGCAACGGTGACAGCAGCAAATACTGGACCATTTCATACAAATGGGTGAGGACTTGAGGTTACGGCTCTAGTGACCTCCCTCGGTCTACGTGCGTTCTGGCAGGACAACATACAAGGAGATTATGGGAGTACTGATGGAGCTGATTTGGCACAGCCCAGAGCACACCCAGGGGAGGCTATCACACGTGAGAACAAAGCATGCTCTTTATTGCATAAGTGAGCATCAGGAGGACCAGGGCTTTAAAAGATTAAGGGCCTCGAATGTCTTTGGATAACATCAAAGTGTTTAGTGAATCGGTGAGAAGTGGCCAGTCTTGCGGGGTCTCTTTCTGCCCTATGCCTTAATTCATCTGCCTGACAATTGTTTGGATAGGCCTGGACTTCAACCTCTTTTTGACACAAGTGTAAATGAATAATCGGAGTCTTGTAACAAATTACCCTGGCCTTGAATCTGATTTTTTTTATCTGGTCTGTCTTCAATCAACTCCGGGACAAACGGACTTTGGAGCCAAACAGTCCTAGGTTTGAAGGCTGGTGTCGCAGTTAGCAGACTGGAGAACATACCCGCGCTAACTGACCTGACTGAAACCTTCTTTCTTCCGTTTTTTTTTTAAATGTGATTTGAAGGTCAAGTTTCTAGAGTGGAACCATTCAGCACAGGAATCGCCTCCTACCTCCCAACCCGCCCCAAGAACTGTGATCAATAACAAGATGTAGGAGCCAAGTTTCAGCAGGCCAAGCTTGCCAAACCACCTCGCAGGGGGGAAAAAAGGAACATTGGCTTTGGAAACAGCTTTAAAGAGAAATATCACTTCTCACTTAAGTAAATGTGAATATATTCAATCTTGATATGTTGGCTAAATGGCTTCTAGAACTGTTGTAGAAAAACTCTGACAGAAACAGCACAGAAATTGCAAAGCACTGACTTCTGCTGACTTGCTGGCTGAGGCCCCTCACTCACCCCCAGGGACTTTCTGCTGGGAGATTAACTGCAACCACTCCACTTCACGTCACACTTTCCTGTTTAAAATAGGGTGCGGGACTGGGAGCTAATGCACTTTGCAGGATGGCTTCCTGTTTGGTTTTCCATTCCTATTTGAATGTGACCTAAGATACTTTACTATTTCCTGTGAGCACTCTCACCAGTCCTTACAAGGTAGTTATACAAACTTTCTAAGTCAGTGACCCTCAAAGGCGTTGGCTTCCGGTCACTTGTGCAAATTAATGATTTTCCTTGGTCATCAGTTGAGAAAGTAGGTTTAATAGTGTCTCCAATATTATGAAAAGTAATTATTGGGAATATATGCAAATTAACCAATTAAAGTGAATTATTGGATGGTGTGTGCAGATTCCTTAGCACAGAATACCCTTCTGGGGTCCTGTACTGAAGTGCCATATTAACAGGTCAGATGCTAACACCACACTTGGTGCTTTCTGAACTCCAAACCCACCTTCTCAAGGGCCTGCTGAGCCAGAAGCTGTGATCATCTCTGTTTTACACAAGAGGAAAGTGACACAGAGAGAAGTGAGGACTTTGAAAAATACCACTAACATGTAAATAAGGTTCAAGTCCCTGAAGTAGGCTGATTCTGTACATCTGTGATACATAAATTGTTGCCTAGGAAGACTCTGGATGCTGTCAGAGTGCAGGACAGACATCTCCAGAGTGTTTAGCTTTGGTCTCTTTATTCAGCTAATAACACTATTTTAAAACAAATCAGATGAAAGGTTTTCCAGGCATCCTCTTGCTAATTCTCTTAACCAAGGTTATCAGAGAATTACAAAACATTTGAGTCTAAAATGAGTTGTACTCCAGCATGAATGTGCCCAGGCTCCCTTTGCCTTGTGGACTCCACGTGGAGAAGGCAGTCATGTCTTCAGAAGGGTTTTCTATGCTTTAATTCTTTCTATTAAGATAACAACTTCCTGCAGAGTCTTGGGTCATGTTTCATGGTTTAGTGTAGACTTCCTACAACATGTGCGTGTGAACACTGAGAATCTACTCCTCTTAATTTGCAGACTCACATAGTCTCCCACGTAATGTATTTTAACTTACGTGAACTTTGTTTCCTTTACTGGAGACTTGACACATCAACATCAACAAATAAAAAGGATGTCATACGATTATGTCCACCCTCAAGTGGGTCTTATGCCACAGAGTTTAACTCTCTGCTGTCCAGGTACTCAGATCCTCAATACGGAAAAGAACACTGATTTTCTGGTGAAGAACAACACTTCAGGCCTGTCCTTGTTTTCCTTCCATAATTTCCCTGGGGCCCTTCTGCTCTGCCCTCGTCTCAGGCTAGAGAAATGTTATCTGCCTTCTCAGACACTCTAAGAGGCTAGCTGCTTCTATGGTCCATTTTCTTTTTTTCTTTCTTTCTTTTTTTTTTTTAAATGATTGTTTTTTAAGTCTTTTTTTATTGGATATTTTATGTATTTACATTTCAATTGTTACACCCTTTCCCGGTTTCCCCCTATACCATCCCCCCATCCCCCTGCTTCTATGAGGGTACTACCCCTCCCACATACCCACTCCTGCCTCCCCACCCTCACATTCCCCTACACTGGGGAATTGAGCCTTCACAGGACCAAGGGCCTCTCCTCCTATTGATGCCAGACAATGCCATCCTCTGGTACATATGCAGCTAGAGCCATGAGTTCCTCCATGTGTACTTTGCTTGGTGGTCTAGTCCCTGGGAGCTCTGGGGAGTCTGGTTGGTTGATACCTATGGGGTATCTTCCTATGGGGTTGTAAACCCCTTCAGCTCCTTCAATCCTTTCTCTATCTCCCCCATTGGGGACCTCATGTTCAGTCCAATCATTGGCTTTGTACATCTGCCTCTGTAATTTGTCAGGCTCTAGTAGAGCCTCTCAGGAGACAACTATAACAGGCTCCTGTCAGCAAGCACTTCTTGTCATCTGCAATAGTGTCCTGGTTTGGTGACTGTATATGGGATGGATCCCCAGGTGGGGCAGTCTCTGGATGGCCTTTCCTTTAGTCTCTGCTCCACACTTCGTCTTTGTATTTCCTTTAGACAGGAGCCATTCTGGGTTAAAAATTTGGAGATGAGTGGGTGGTCCCATCCCCCAACCAAGGGCCTTGCCTCCCCTCTGGATATGAACTCTACAGGTTCTCCCTCCCTTATGTTGGGCATTTCAGCTAATCTCATCCCTGTTGGGTCTTGAAATCCTCTTGCTTCTCTGGCATCTGTAACTTGCTGGTGGCTACCCCCAGTTCCCCATCCCACATTGCTACACACCTCTGTTCAAATTCCTGACCTTCAGTACATCATTTCTGTCTCCTCCCATACCTAATCCTGCCTCCCCTTTCCCCTCTCCCCCTCCTTTCTTCCTCCCAAGATCTTCCCACCCTCTACCTCCAGTGAGCATTTTGTTCCCCCTTCTAAGAAGGACTGGAGCATCCACACTTTCGTCTTCCTTCTTCTTGAGCTTACACGGTCTGTGAATTGTATCTTGGATATTCCAAACTTTGGGGCTAATATCCACTTATTAGTGAGTACATACCATGTGTGTTTTTTTGTGACTGAGTTACCTCACTCAGGATATTTTCTAGTTCCATCCATTTGCCTAAGAATTTCATGAAATCATTGTTTTTAATAGCTGAGTAGTATTCCATTGTATATATGTACCGAATTTTTCTATACCCATTCCTCTGTTGAAGGACATCTGGGTTCTTTCCAGCTTCTGGCTATTATAAATAAGGCTGCTATGAACATAGTGGAGCATGTGTCCTTGTTATAGGTTGGAGCAGCTGTTGGGTTTATGTCCAGGAGTGGTATAGCAGGATCCTCAGGTAATACTATATCCAATTTTCTGAGGAACAGCCAGACTGATTTCCATAGTGGTTGTACCAGCTTACAATCTCACTAACAATAGAGGAGTGTTCCTCTTTCTTCACATCCTCGACAACATGTGTTGTCACCTGAGTTTTTGATCTTAGCCATTCTGACTGGTGTTTTGATCTATGGGTTGTTTTGCTCTTTCAGAAATACAGTGAGTACCAACTCTCTAAGAGTAGCCAGCCTTGACAACTTGGTAAGAAGTTCTCCCCATATTAATTTTTCCTCTTACATCTGGTCTTTTATTCAGAAACTCAGGAGACGAGATTTATTAATCCTTCACTGACACTCCATTCCAAATCCTGCCTGCTTCTTGGGAAAGAATCTGATTTTTAAATTTTTTCCAACTCTTGAGGTCATCTGCTAGAGGTGAAGACACAGGAGCCGTGTAAAGGTGGGGACATGGGCAGGTCTTAGCACCTTGGGGACAGGTGAGAACAGATGCCGGTAGAGGAAGGGAAGGACATAGGATACCTAGCACCACCTGGAAGACATCCTGGCCTGGAAAACATGGAGTTCAAGTGGGCAGGGAACCCTTCGGGGTAACAGAGATGTGATGAACACTGAAAATTGGGTCCAGGTCTACTAGACTACAACTGTTTTTGTTGTTCTTTGCTTGCTTTTGGTTTTGGCTTGTTTGTTGTCTTTGCTGGTATGCAGGCAACACTTTGTTTATTTCTCTTTCTTCCTTTTACTTTGTGATCACCATTTCTAATTACTAACTGTCCAACAATAAGGATGGAGGAGGTATTTGAAGAAGATAGGGAGAAAGTACTGGAAAAGTAACTCAGGGTTAAATGTTTAGTATGCACGAGGCCCTGGATTCAGTCTCAAGTAACACACACACTTGCTCACACACACACAATGACACACACTCACACACATACATACATACGGACACACACTCACATATACACACACATGCAGATATACTCACACACACACAAACATATACACATCCATGCACACAAATATACACACACAATGACACACACTCACACACACATATACTCACACACACTCACATATACATACATATGCAGATATACTCACACAAACAAACATATACACAACCATGCACACACACACTCACACATGAGAGAGAGAGAGAAAGGGAGAGAGAGAGAGAGAGAGAGAGAGAGAGAGAGAGAGAGAGAGAGAAAGGCACAAACTCTCCCTGTACTAGAGTTCTTTCACAGAGATTCCTGGATTCTCCTGAACTTGCTAACTTAAAGGAAGTGTGAATCCATTTAGCTCAAATTTAGTCTCAAAACGCTTTTAAGTGGAGGAATGCATAACACAAAAGAAATCCGTGTAGTTTGCAATTCCAAAAAACGACATGGGCTTTGGTGTGCATTAGGAATGAATTTGGAAAAGCTCAGCAGGCCTTAGGAAAAAACACACAAACTAGGAAGATGTCCCAGTGCAGTTGGTTAAGGCCTCAGAGCTGCCAGGCCAGAGGATGAGGGGGAGGGGCTGCCAAGTCTTCCAGCACCAGTTTAGAGGAGACACCTTTAGCTAAGCTCCCCTCATGGAAACCAGGCTGCCAAAGAAAAATTATATTTCCCCTCCTTTAATTATATAGCGCTTTTTAAAAAACTAAATTAAATACACAAAGAGGCTGGCAGCCAATATATACAAAGGAGAATTCCCAGACTCCTCTGTTTTCTGTTGGTCTATGCTTCCTTAAAAACAGACAATAGGCAGTGGAAAAATGTGGTAAACATTTTAACAGTCGGGCTAAAAGGAAAAATACCTTCACTTTACGTTGGCTAGACACACCTGGCAGAGCCAGAACCCGCTGAGTGACTTGTACAAAAGCCAGCTGAGCTGTCCTTGGGTTAGCCTAGCAGGCAATGACTTGGAAGCGGGAAAAAGAAGGAAGAGAATCTCAGCTCAGAGATGTGTTAGGTTCCTTGTATTAAAACAGGTAGGTTGAACTGACAAGACACAGGTTCCTTAAGTTCAAAGAAAATGTTCATGAGAATATCCCAAAGCATAGAGTTTTAGTTTTTATTATAAGAGTGTCTGGAACACAGGGTGTGAGGGGGTGTGAAAAGTCATAAAAACTGTTTTATGTCAAGAAGGGAAATACTTATTCCAAATTCTCTCAAATCCATCGAGAAGCTGAATGAATAGAGAAAGAGGCAGGAAATTGGGAAGTACAGGGATTCCTTTATGTTTCTTTTCTTTTTTTTTTCTAATTCAGCCAGAAAGGGATTAACACATTGTTCTTCTCTAAATCCTGGAACCCATGACCCCAGAGTAGGCCAAGAAGAAAATTCTACACTTAGCTGAGAGGGATGAGTTTCTCTGTTTGGGTACAGAAATATAGATGCTTCCCAATAGGTCATGAGGGTCACAGGGAGAGAATGAAGAAAGCAAGTTGTCAGCCTGCCTGCCAGTGTGTTGGGTTGCACCACACAGCTAAGGTCCCCAGGTCCAGGAAAACTTGATATGCTTCAGAATTCATATAGAATGTTGTTAAGTCTGCAGCAGGCTTGCCCAACATAAAATTCCCCCGTCAATTCTTAGACACCTCCAAACTGTGAACAAGACGACCCTTGTTCTGGAAAATCTATCGGCTCTTGCCAACACACACACACACACATACAAAAACACAACTGTTGGGCAAATAAATCTTTCCAGAGAAAATAAGATTCCTTTCCAATTCAGTCAACTGTACTGAGCTGAAAAAGGAGAGGGGGAAAAAGTTATTTTTCCAGGATGAAGAGAAAACAAGATCTCTCCTTGTTTACCCTGTAGAAGCTCATTTCAAAAGGTCAGTTTAATGCCTTCATTAAAAGAAAAAAAATCTCGAGTGTTGTTTATCAGAAGACACTCGGTCCCTTTCAGGCTGAGAATCACACAGTGGAGCTTTGTGTTTTCCTCTCTGACCTGAGAGGTACGCTCAGAGACGTGACTGAAGTCCCTGCTGCTCTAAAGATGCCCAAAGCTTCACAGTAGAGGGGACAGAAGGTGCAGAGTCCAGTGGTGAAGGGTAAACTTCCCCATTCGCTGTCCCTGTCCCTGAGTGTATAAGAGGAAACTAATGAAATACAGCCACACCCTCCACCTTCATTTCCTCTGCATTTCTTACAATCTGAGGACATAGATCATCTTCTAGGAAAGTGAGAAAACACCTAATACTCAAGTGTCGGCCCAGGAGCCTGGTTGTAGTCTACACTGCACCATGTTCATATACTCTCTGGCATTTCTTTAACTGTGAACCCCAATAAACCGAAGGTACAGTGAAGGTTTCCCCTTTCTAACTCAACATAAAAACAGGCAGCCCCACAGAGAGCATTTTGCATTCAGTTGTTGCTCATTTTAAAAAACAAATGGTAATCTGGGAAACTAAATTGAAAAATGAACATCTTGTAAAAAATATTCCCTAAATAATGACTTCAAATGAGATCTGTAGACTTCCAGTAGACCCAGGAAAAGTCAGGTGACTACCTGCCCACCCAAAGTAGACATCCTTTGTCATGAGGGCATTAGCTATGTCAGAGGAAGGTGACACTGTCATATTTATATTTGGTTCAAGCATTCTCATACTTGTCTTACCTGTGATATGGTTGCCTTACCTTATAACATTTTATTGTTGGGTTTTTTTTTCCCCTCTCCACCTCTTGACCAGTTGTCTCCAAAGAAACCAGTATGATTGGCAGCTGCTGGCTAGCAGTGCTGTACAGGAGCAGAGCCAAGTGGAAAAGCCAGTTCCCTCTCTCAAGCAGCTGGTGGCTGGTGTGGTTTGCATCCTTCTGGGTGTTCAGAGAGTTATGCTTTGCTTCAGGATAAGCATCGCAAGCCCCAAGGGGAAGATGCAGGAAGCCAGCAGACCCCCTCCAGGTGCAGCTAAAACTGTCCTGTGGGCTCCTGACTTAAGGGTATTCTCAGACCCGATCCAGATGTTTCTAAGGAACAGAAAGAAGAAGCATTTGCAGACAGCTTGTCCGATACTAGCAAATCCCCAATGAATGAGCCTATGAAACCTGTTTCTAAGAACCAACCCCAGAGAGAGAGGAAAATGTCATATTGTTTCTCTCACAGACCGGTCTGATCTGAGGATGGTGCAGAGGGACTTGGTCTTGGACTTATGTTCTCTGATGGCATTTCTACAGATAAGCTCACAGAGTTCATGGTGCAGTAAGAACTTAGCCTTTAACTCTCTGGGACAACCTCAGAAGGGGACGACACTTCCAGTTCAGACCTAGTTTTATTTCTCCACGGCCATCCATCAAACATGCAGTGTCTTCAGCAGTAGGCTCTTCCCATCTAGTTCTGAGTTGCACACAACAGCAGTGACAATAGGGACCCCTAAGGCCTCTGGGACTAACAACTCCTTGGGAGGTATCCCACCCCTAGTGTTGGGGTTCTTAACCTGTGGCTTCTGGGAGTCTGTTTCCACTCTAAGAGGCCACTCTTGTTCTCTTGTTAGCACTTAAAGGTCCAGGATGTTGCCGATTTTCCCAGCCACCTTGGTAGGTATCACTGTGCCTTGTCCAAACAACCCATAAAGCTCCGGAGGGCCTTTGAACCCTCTGTGAACAATTTCCCAGGCTCGTCCCCCACCCCACCCCCCGGGCGCATTCACGTGTCTCTCCTATGTGCTTCCAAATCCACAAAACACTCAAAGGTTAGCTTTATGCTGTCTAGATAAGAAAGCTTGCAAATGACAAGCAGAACAATAGCACAGAGTCCTAAGCCACCCTCCCATAACTAACAGCAGGGTCATCCCGATAACCTCAACCAGGCACTCTGACGGTCAGCTGTCATCTATCCAAGCATCAGGTCTACAGACGGCTACAGCTAAGGAAACACCAGAGTTCAGCATAAGCAAGGTTTAATGCAGTATGCAGATTTCTTGTGTTACTCTCACAAGAATTTGTTTTTCTTCATAAATCAGTGTTGGGGACAGTAGGAGGCACTAACTTAAGATGACACTCCACAGCCCCCAGTCATTTTCTCTGGACCTTTTCATTTCCTAAGCTCTCCCAGGGATCCTCCCTGCATTTCCCTGCCCCTGATGAACTTGGTTGGGCTGGTTCCCGCAGCTCAAGCCAAAGGGAGGTGAGGCTCTGCTATCCCAGGCTGCACCTGATGCTTGGGCCTTATCCCTATGCTGGAGAGGCTCTAGGTTGGCACCATGGCTATAGGGGCAGCCCCATCACCGTTCTACACACCACACCGGGGTGTAGGCTCTGGCTCAGCAAACCATCTCCACCCTTAGCATAACCTCTTTCAGGAGAGAAAAAAACTGCACTTGGTTTAGGGGACAATTGCTCACCTCTGGTCTTCTGCATCTTTATTGTTTTATCATGTGAGTCTCTGTGAACTCAGGCTTTAAAGCCTCCTAGAAGCTCCTTAGCTCAAGGTTTAGCTTTATGTCTTTTTTTTTTTTTTTTTTTTAAATCTTGGGTTCAACACAAATCTTGTCACATGTTGCCTTTGAGTAACTGAGATGGACCTCATCTGATTCACCTTTCTCTTATTTCCTCTAGGCTGCTCTCCCATTCATTCCATAGACACATTTTACATGTTGGTCTATGTCACATAGATCCTCCAAAGCCTTTTATTCTTCATAAATATCCTGCCTCACCAAAGGTCTCGGCAAAGCCACTAAAGCACTATGCCAGTCTCGAGATCCTTGCTGAGTCCAGTTCTCATTAAGTCTCTGGTGAACACAGTCATATCCAGCCCAGTGAACTGGGCACCAAGTGCAGACCTCTTCATACCTAGTTCCTCAGTAACGCCTGTCCTTCCTCCATGGTCCTCCAGCCCCTCATATCCACTGATACTTTCACTGGTGATGGGCAAGTAACTCTAAGGGCTCATATGAACCTGTCTGTCAGGAACTGATTCCCTGTAATGCCTCTCGGTCTGTAATTCTGTATCTCAAGGATGGACGTCTGGTTATATTGCTCGGTTTCTCTGCTTCTGAAACATTCAGATGGATCCCACAAACAGCCCTGCATCCCACAGCCTCACAAGACCACAGAGATTCTTCCACTGTTGTTTGAAATCTTTCCCCAGTTCCAGCACTCTGGTACTGAATATGGTCTGATACCACAGTCTCTGACACGGGACCATTGTCAGGGCATTCATCAGTTGTGAAACATGGATTTTTTTTTCCCTTATTAAAGGTCATACCTGAGTGTCTTCTGTCACCTCATTTCCATTTTCTCTTTCTGCTACCTAACTCCTCCTGTGGGTTCCAGGCTATGGGGTTCTGGCAACAGCTTGTCATTACAGACCCAATTTGCGTTGCTATCCTTCTGTCTCCAGGCTTTGAGAAGCAGCAGGCCAACACCTCCACCCCATTCTCCCTTTTTTCATTTTCTTCCTGCCAATTCAGAGACTAACATGAAGGGTGTTTTCGCCATGCGCCATTTTTCTGTTACCACTCTATCCTTAAACACCATCTCACTTTGGGAAGCCATTTCAGCCTCAGAAGTACTTCTTGTTACCCCTAACAATGACCAGACAACCTCTACAGATAATTGTCAATCAATACTCTTGTCACAGAGACTGTAGTATCTGCTTCAGCCCTTCAGCTGCTCTCGGGACTGCTTTGTATTCAGAGAGGCCCGGACTCATTAAGGAGATGCATCACTTCACCCGACATAGGAAACCGCCGATCTGGAATCATGCCTTGTCTTAGTTATGCATCTCACTGCCCAAGCCTCTGCCACTGTCCCCAAAAGGCACAAACAAGAACATGTCACATGGGGATGGAAAGCCGGGTTAAAATGTCCCTCCATTAGGAGCATAGTTTCAACTGCTTGTCTCAACAACAATATTTCTCTTCCCAAAGTCATCCTCAGTCTTCTCATATCCTGCCAGCTAGGCTAAGTGTTGCTAAAATTCGTTCCCTGGGGAGTTATAAACAGTCTACCCTTCCTCCTGAGGGCCAGACTACAAACCAAAGTAAAATTTCATCAAAAGTCACTCTGGGGCACCAGTGAGTTTATTGAATTAATTTAAAGAGCAAAGAGTGGTCTAGAATAGGTGCACTCGCTGTAGGGTCTGTATCCAGCATGGATGACGACCCAACCATGGAGGCTCAGATGGCAGCGTCCTCCCTAGGCATTCCAGCCTAGATTTATGCCTCAGCCCCTCCCTCAAGACCACAGGTAATCAGGGCAGAGTTGTGTACACCTGTTGTACAGGCATGGCTGGATACTCAGGTGAGGGTCCCACGACCTTCCTTGCCCCCTCCCTCTTTGAAGGAATGTCAACACTCAACAATCTCCGCTGGGTCACTTTCATTGAAAGTGGGCCTGGCTGAACTCAGAGACATGGCAGTTTGTCTCCGACGCTAGTCCTGTATATCACATGCCTACTACGTCTCATACTTAACCGTTTGCTTTCATTTAAGGTCAATAACATTTCTGAGAGGTAATGATTACTAGTCCCATTCTGCCCCAGAGTGCATTGCATTTAGTGCATGCTAATAGCAGAATTTACATGTAAATTCAGTAAATTTCCTACATCAACATGCATGGCTTTCCAGTCTTAAATGCTGGCCTTCTGTATTATTCACCTTGCTTTAAAAGCAGCCCCCAGGTTGGTATCACCAAGTCACCTGGAAAACGAAGGGTTAGCAACTCCCTGGGATTCTAACTGTTGCTTAAAAGTTGTGATGAGCAGAAAGAATAGTTTGGACCTAGTCATTGTATTTAAAATTAACTTTATTTTTTTTATTTCTCTCTGTATGTATATGCAAGTGTGTGTACAAATGCATGTGTGTGTGTGTGTGTGTGTGTGTGTGTGTGTGTGTGTGTGTGTATCTTTCTATTAGGGTGGGCACACACTTACCACAGCACATAGGTGTAGGCAAACAGCCAGTTTCCTCCTTCCACAGAGGGTTCCTGGGATGAGACTCAGGCTATCAGCTCTACACTACAGGCAGGCAGGTTTTACCCACTGAGCCATAGCCCTGCCCCCAACTCCAATCATTACTTTATCACTAAAAAAGGAATAATGGATGAAACCAGAAATCACCATTTTAAGGGAGTGCCCTGTGGGTTTGTGTTTTGACAGTGTTTGGCTATCAGAGCCTAACTGGTGTTCAATTCTAGAGCCTCCTGCCTCTGACATTGGAGTGCTGAGATTACAGGCATGCCTAGCTCCTCTGTGTTCTTGTCGGAGTTAAATGCCAGACATTTTAACTTGTTATTGCCAACAAGGACAGTATCTTGCTTTTTCATGTTGTACACCTATCTGATGGTCAAAGTCCTCTCACATGTGTCTGTTAACTGTTTGTTCCGGGTCCTTGGCCATACTGTGTCACACGTGTCTGTTAACTATTTGTCCTGTGTCCTTGGCCACACTGTGTCACACGTGTCTGTTAACTGTTTGTCCTGGGTCCTTGGCCATACTGTGTCACAT
>JANHMN010000001.1:219463533-219477800 GCA_030674055.1 Rhabdomys pumilio | reverse complement strand
TGTCTGTTAACTGTTTGTCCTGGGTCCTTGGCCATACTGTGTCACATGTGTCTGTTAACTGTTTGTCCTGGGTCCTTGGCCATACTGTGGGCAAAACTGACAGCTTGTTTGTTCCCCAAGCATCTTATTTTCTTCTCTGTCCATCCCACACTTCAGAACTTCAGAAACTGTCAGTGGCATATGATAGTGAGAATTCCTGCTTGTTCTCCATCTTACAAACACACTCCAGGTTTCTCCACCGAGGGTGTTTGCAGTGGAAGATGGAAAAAAAACATCTTCCATTGAGGAAAACAACATCTTCCATTGAAGGAGATTAAGGGAAGTAAGGCTTTCAACTCACTAGCTAAGTTTGCTTTGTTTTTTTTTTTTCCCAGTCACAAATAAGCTAATAATACATCAAATATGTTTTCTACATTTATTGAAATTAGCATGGGTTTAAAAAGTTAATTTACTAATGTTCTCAATTGGGTTGGCAAAACCTCTGAGGATGACTCAGTCATTAGACGTTTCGATTTAATTAGCTAATACTTTAAAAGCTTTTCCACACATTTACTTGAGTAAGGGGGAGCTGCTTATAATTCTCATTCTCTTTTAACACTGAATGTTTCTGATTGTAGCCACATGATAAAATGAGCATGGCAGCTTTTGCCCTTTGTCTTCTTCAGATAACTTAGAACACGGCCAGGAATCTGTCCTAGCATTCCAAGGACTCACCTGTAAACCCACTTGGGCCTGTTCTTATTTTGCAAGTGGAAGGGGAGGGTCATTACGTTTTAACCACTTTAAGATTTACTGCGCTTTGCAATCTCCCTGCTTCTCATGACAACTCTGGCATCTTCATTTTGACATTTTTGTCTACACTTCCCCAATTTTTAGTTCATCAAACCTGACTATGTTCATGTTCCTTAAATGACCCCCAAGTGTTAGAGATGCCAAACATCATAGAAAAACTTCAAAGCAGAAACTTCAAAGGGCTATCTGAAACCCTATGTTTCAGAAGCAACTATCTCCATGCAGATATATGGTTATAATTTTATAGCGGACTTCTCTTTGCATAGAGAATTATAAGGGCATAGAGTTTAACAGCAACACACTGTAGTTAGTATGTATAGATACTAGTAAGAGAGTTACGTACAGAGGGGAAATAATTGCTGAAATAGGCAAATGATAAGCGTATGGAGAATCCTTATGTTTTTCTCTTTAAATAACTATAACAGCATTTTTGCACTTAGTGATCATAAGAACCTCTCCCACAGGAGTCTTCACTGAGAGTGGGGACTCTTTGTGCGTCACCACAGTCATCCAGGTTCCTAGTATCTATTCTGAGCTAATGGGGTGCTTACTGAATGAGTAAATGCATTTGAAGTACCATCTACAAACACTGTTCTCTGAGCAACATACGTTCTGTTTATATAACCCTCCCTTGTCCCTTGCAAGGAAGATGGTATTGGTCCCATTTTACAGTTAAGAATTTGCTAAAACCACAGGGGAATAACTTGCCAAGGGCTTAGAAGGCAGCCTGCCAGATTCAGGCGAAGGCTTTGTCTAAAACCAGCACCTGCTGTCTCTCTAGTGTTCCACATTAATAAGCAGAATGAAGATCCTACACCAGAGAAAGAAAAAAAAAAAGTCCAAAAGAGTTTTGGAGAATGGGAGGTCTCTTCATTGTTCTTCTGGACACAGGGGCTTGCAATAGGAGCTGGGCTTCGGGACTCTTAACAAGCTTCCTGCCTTTTACACCACCAACAAAGAGCTAATCTGCTGTGCTGTGCTGTGCAGTGCAGTGCAGTGCAGTGGGTGGGCAGGCAGAAAGCACTACAAGCAAAAGCAATCCCGGAAGCTTTCAATGTAAAGATGGGGAGAGAGAAGGCAAGCACTTTAACAGACCCAGCAGAGGATTCCAGGAACAGAAGGAGGGTCCTGGAAGAGACTACACAGCTAGGCTTAGCCCTGCTTAGAAAAATGGCTCCCACTTGGAGCTACCAATTAGGGGGAGAGGGTTTGGGCTGACCAGTTAAAAAGAGGGTCTGCTGATTTGACCTCAGGCCGAGCAAACATTGCAGGCAAATGTGGGAACAAGTTTAGCCACCATGGTACAGGATTAGCTGGTGCCCTTGTCAAAGCAGAGCTGCCTTGGTCACCTTGCCTGCTGGAGAGAAGCTCTCTGTAGGGCAGACCTCAGCATCGCTCTCTGGTTAAGGTCATTTAAACAAGTCATTAGAACGGATTCTAGGTGGTTTGAGGATAGCTGCCATTTAAATGAACAAAAATGTCAATCAAGCAGCGTTATAATCCAGCCACAGAAAGAAGGCGGGATAGGTTATTTCCTGGTGACCCTTATTAGGAAAAAAAAATCCCAATTAAGAATTTCTGATGTCATGACACCAATCCAGATATTACCAGCCCCCAAGGAACATGTGTACTCTGGAGAAGGCTGTATTAAAACTCAAACACAAAGGCTACACACATTTCTGTCTAGTGCTCATGGTGTGTGCAGATGTGTGTATGTTTGTGTGTCTGTCTGTCTATCTGGGTCAGCTGACAATTTTGAATTTCATTCATCAGACATCATCCACTTCCTTTTCTTTTTTCTTTTCTTTCATCTTCTGACACAGGGTCTCTTACTGGCCTCTCACTCACCTCGGCTAGGCTTGCTGGCCAGAGAACCCAAGGGATCTCCCTTGTTCTGTAACTCTGCCCCCCACCCCAATGCAGGAACTGCAAATGCAACCCATTATGCTCAACTTAAAATAAATAAATAAATAAATAAATAAATAAATAAATAAATAAACCATGTAACCATGTCAGCTCTGGGAGTCAAACTCAAGTCCCCATGCTTGAAAAGTAAGCACTTCGATGACTGAGCTACCTACCATGTCCATGGCTTAAGGTTTAATTCTAGGTCTTTGTTTGACATATAGCACAGACACAGAAAAATGCACAAATTCAAAATATACAGCTCTATAATTCTCTCTCTCTCTCTCTCTCTCTCTCTCACACACACACACACATACACACACAATATATATATATATATATCCCAAGTCACAAACTAAAATTATTGCTTGCACTCTAAATTTCCTCCTATCTTGTTCCACTCACTGTTCACATTCCCAAATAGTCCCAGCTCTGCCTTCTAATGGTGAGGCCTGCTTTGCCTGAGACTGAACTCTACAGAAATGGAATTTTTTTAAGTGGATACTCTCTTCTCTCTGGTTCTTCTCAGTCTTCTATTCTTGAAACTGGTTCATGTTCTTGGAGGCAGCAATAGTTCAGACACATTACTGTTCAGGAGACCCTAGTCGATGTAGAATTACGAATCATCCTATTTGCCTTCTGTTGGTGGACATTTGGGTCATTTCCATCTGGGTTACGTGAATAGCTGTTGGGTTGCTTGGTCATTCTCAACATGCTCCTACCACAAGCCATACCAAATATGACCATGGAATTCAAGGGCTAATAAATTTTCATGGCCTGTGAGAAGCGAAAATGACATTCTTTTTCCTTCTCTGAAAACGTGAAGATGCCGTGTAACAAGGTGATCTACCACAGCGGGGAAACTACGTGCCATCCATGGCAGAAAGCTAACTCACTAATCAGAGACAAATGAGACGCATGGACCTAAGAGAGGAGAATATGGGTCCACGCGACTCCCAAAACAGATGGCTGATTCAACTCTGAGCCATTTGCAAAGCTTTTCTTGTGAAACAACAAGACAATGCTCCTGGCATTAACGTATACTATGCTGGGGGACTTCAAACTGTGGGACAGGTGGCAAATGGCAGAGCATTTTTGGCCCCCTCCAGAAAGAATTCAGACAGATCCCTTCCACTCCCTCATGTACGATTTAGGACTGTGACCCTGTCACAGCTACAGGACATGTGGGCTCGTGACTCAGCTGAGTGCCTCCAACAGTCTTCTCCACACAGTCAAGCTCAGCCTCTTGGGATGCCCAACATGTGACCAGGAAGGCTGTGGGAGGAACTGAAGCCCTGAGGTGGGCGGGATTCTATTAATACCTTCTGTGTTTCAAGTCCCCTGTCTCTGGAGTACTTTAAGCATCCTCTCCGACTCATGCTGGCATGCAGAAAAATGTCACTTTGGAGATGATGGGCCTTCGAATGTTCAGTTTCCGGGGCTCCATCCAGTGGGCTCATCTGTGGTTATTATGTTTGAGAAAGAGATGAGTTGATCAGAGAACATGGCCTCTAAATGTCACTCACCAGCTCAGCAATAAAGCTTTGTGGGTATCACTAAACAGACTCAGGCTGCCTCCATTCTAGAAGCCCTTAGCCTCCTGAGCTGGTTGCTGAAGCCTGGGGATTCCTTCTCAGAGTATTGCATTCAAACGTGCCATAGAATGCATAGGGTTACAAAAAAAAAAAAAAAAAAAAAAAAAAAAAAGCAAAGCACAACCACAATCATACTCTACACTGTGAGCACAAAACAGATTCAAGTTACGGTAGGAACATGTCTGCTTAATCCTGCAAGAATATAGTGTTTAAATAGTCTCTCTGTTGGTGGCAGCCAAGGACACTGTTAATACTTCTATGGCCTACTGTGTATATCCGTAGTGGAAAAAAATTGAAAATTTCTACTAAAAGCTACATACCCCACCCTTTCCCCATTTCAATTCATAGGACCCCAGAAGGCTCCTCCCTCTTGGATCCCTCAAACATGGCTCCTAGACTAGTTATGCACAAGCGTGCAATCGTTCCAAGAACCTAGAGTTATATCTTCCTGTCTTCCACTATAGCATGATCACCTTATGCTGCCATCGTTTTTGATATACATTGTTAGAATTACACTTGTAACCCCTTTCTGTATGAGTAAAGTATGTGTATTAAAACCTTTTTATTTTAATTGTTTTTACATTTTATACTTTATTGTGTATATATGAATCTGTGTTGTATATGAGTGTGTATGTAGTGTTGTGTATGAGTGTGTGGTGTCGTGTGTGTGTGTGTGTGTGTGTGTGTGTGTGTGTGTGTGTGTGCCACAGCCACATGGGGAGACCAGACAGAAGGAGTCTGCTTCTACCATGTGAGTCCCGGGGATTGAACTCAGGTTGTCAGGCTTGGTGGCAAGCTCCTTTTCCTGCAGAGCCACCTTGCCACTCAATAACTCGTTTTTGGTTGTGAGCAAAGGGATACTTCACTTACATGAGCTGGGATGGAGTCTGAATCAGCAGAGTAAGGTCTGCTGATGCCAGGTCATTTAAGACATTATTTTTATTTCTCCTTCTGTGTATGTGTGTGAATACATACATGTGAACATGTGCATACTCGGAGTTCAGAAGAAAGTGATCCCTGGAGCTAGAACAGGTGAACCCAGGTCCTCTGTCAAAGGAAGAAGGACTCTTAAGCACTGAGCCATCCCTTCAGCCCCTAAGCTGGGTTGTTTTATGTTTTGCATCTCCTAGGCATTAGATCAAGGCTGGACTTCAGCCAGGAAACATTGGTTCTGAGATATCCGCCTTCGCCTGTAGCTGCCAGCCGAGGAAAAAGTAAATGCAGGCTGGCATAGGCCTGGGCAGAGCTTGTCATACCCAGCAGTGGCCCTGTGAGTAGGCAGAGTGGGCAGGTGTGGTCTCTGAGTCACTGGGCAAGTGCCTCAAAGCTTAAGGACAGACCCCACAGCCCCCGCATTGAACTTCCTGTTTCCTGTCACAGTGTCCAAAATTCTACCATATTTGGTTACTCACACTGAGTCTTTCATGGTTCTAAGTTAATGAACAATTTTTAGTTTGGTATCTGTATAAGCTTCTGAGATGGGAGCAGCTTTAGGTGAGGAGGACAGAGACACAGGAAAATGGGCGAGAATACAGACAGGTTTTATACATTCTTATTCAGAATAGCACTTCCTAGAATGAATTCCTTTAGTCCTTCCAAACTACTCCCCGAGTTTGATTCTTGCGTATGTCTATGCACCTACATGACATTATGTGCACCACACACATGCAGGTGTAAGAGGAGGCAAGAGGAAGGCGTCAGATCCCCTGGAACTAGAGTTACAGGAAGTTGTGGACCACCAGATGTGAGTGCTAGGAACTGAACCCTGGGTCTCTCAAAAGCAGGGAGTTCTCTTAACTACTATGCCACCCTTTCAACCCCACTAATCAGTTCTTAAACACACTTTCTCACTTAGCCCCACATGAGCACATGAGAGATGCAAGAGAATTAGGTCACAGCAGAGTGCTGGACAGGCGACATGCTGCGTCTCAGCTTGATATCACCAGGCTCTTAGTTACACTGCCTTCTTGTCTGGGGAGGACCAAAGATCTGAGGAAAAACCTTTCTCAAGATGAAGGTTGAAACTTCAAAGGTAACACAGGGCTATATTTTCTTGATCCTGAATTAGAATAGAGACTCAAATATATGGGTGTATTTCTGGATGAAGTCTTTTTAAAAAAAGAAATAAACTATGTCTCTTTAGTTAACATGAACTAAGTGTTTAATAGTTAGTGGGTAACTTCACCGACCCTGGTCCAGGATAGCACAATTATGTCCGTCCTGTTAATACTTGGAGTGTGGCTGTTCCTAACCACGTAGCCCATGGACAGGAAGGTCCCCGGAATTTTCATCTTCATTACTTTTTATGGCCACCTTGGACAGATGATTTATTGTGCCGTCTTTTCTTTCTAAGGAAATATTCACTTTCCTACCTGCTATTATTTGATGTAGCTTGCCCCTTGCCAGCTCATATACTGGGAGCCTGGGCCTCAGTGTGGTGATATTGGAGAATAATGGAACCTTTAAGAAGTGAATCATAAGGGTGGAGATTAGATTCCCGGGGACATTGCCACCAGAGGAATTAATTCCTCCCGAGACTCCAGTTAGTTCTGGGGAGAGTGGCTGTTATTAGAGTCAGGCAGGCCCTGCTGTCTGGCCCCTGGTTGCTGTGTGCTCCCACCATCAGGATACCATACACAGTGGGCACCTCACCATAGCCAAGCAAAGGTTGTGGCCAAGCTCTTGGGACTCCAGAACAGTGAGCTAAGTAAACCCTTCTTCTTTACAAATGTTCTGGCATCAGGCATTTTGGTACTGCAACTAAACATAGACTAACACACTACCTGTTTTAAAAGAGAGGTTTTATATTCCTCTTAACCAAGGGCAGACCCTTATATTGTACACATTTGACCCCTCCACAGTTGAATTCATGTGTGTGTGTGTGTGTGTGTGTGTGTGTGTGTGTGTGTGTGTGTGTGTAATTATGTAGAAAATCTCAATTCCTCATCAACATTGCTGAATTCTCCTCTGGCTCTCGCATTCTAGTAAATGAAATCATAGTTATTTGCCTTTGCTTTCTCTTTTCTAACTATGAAAGAAAGAGGTATTCCTGGAAAACCAGGGTAGTCTGTCACCTCATAAGGGGTCATGGTAGACTGAGTGATGCCCTCGAAGGAATCAGTTGGAAAGGTCTAGAGCCTGTGACTGTTGGTTTATACAGTGGGGCTTCTGAGCATTTGACTACATTAAGGGTCTCTAGATAAAACGATCATTTGGAATTACCTGGGTGAGCCCTAAGCACCTTTAAAGAATGGTGAAAGAACGTGAGACACCTCAGAGAAGACATCACTGTGAGGGCAGAGGCAGACTATGGAAGGATTGCAGACACAAACCAAAGAACACCAAGGAATCCTGGCAGCTGCCAGAAGCTTCCAGAACTGAGTGGAAGCTGACTCCTTCCCAAGCCTCTGCAGGGAGTGTGGTCTGTTGACACTATCTTCAGACTTGTGGTCTCTGGAAATGTGTGACATTTCTATTGTTTTCAGGTGTCGAGGTTGTGGCAGTTTGTTAAGAACTAATCCACTGATTAATGCTCCGAGCTTTCTTTCGTATATTGTACCTTTGCAATGTAGTGGGAAAACACAGTGTAGCCTTATCAGCAGGGAAAGAATGTAAACTCAGATCTAACACCATAGCCGATAAAAGAAATACTACACGTTGCTCACAGCACCATTTTACATCAAGATGTGTTAGCCTAAAATGACAGAAAACCCAGTGGTTCATTTTAAATATTTGTAGTGGTTCTTGGGGAATTTTATGTATACTTTGATCATATATGTATGCTTTAATACCACCTTATATCCTGTGTTGCTAAAATCTCTTCTCAGGAGGAAACATAACAGTGTCCATCCCTTCTCCTAAGGTCCTAGAGACAAACCAACGCATGACTCCACCAGAGCTTCCTCTGGGGAACCAAGGGGCTTATTGGGCTTCCTTACAGAGCACAGGGGAGGAGCTACTTACAGGGCTGTGGGTGCTCCTCCCCCAGCCAACTGCTCCTGGAAAGCCTTAGCAACAGGTCTGAGGGCTTTCCTTTAGACACACAGATGAAGCTCCTGCTCTCCAGCCTCAGTGTCTTTATTCCCCGGGCCTCATGCAGAGTCTCCAGGTAGTAGAGAACAACTTGATACTCAGATTAAAACCTCATGACCTACTCCACCTCTTTATGCAGTTGTAAACGCTCAACCAGCCCAGATGGCATGATCCCTTACAAGGGACACTGCAGAACTCAAGATAGTGGCTGCTTGTAACAGAGGCAAATCTCTCATGCCACCAAATTCAGGCCAATTTGTAGTGCCCAAATATTCTTGGATGTTTGGCCTGAAGTGTGGTCAACTACCCAGGGACTGGCTACACAGTCTTACAGAAAACTGTTCTCCCCTCTCCCAAAGCTAACAGCTGCCAGCTCTCCGCTGCTAGGAGTGGGATGTTGTGCCCCATTTCTCTGGATCTGCTTTGGCTTCCACAGGCCTTATGCTCTCTGCCACAGTCACTATTTAGCTGTCCTGCTGTGTCCAGAGGACACTGTTTCCTTGGCATCATCCACCACCTCCAGCTCCGATACTCTTTCTGTTCCCTTCTTCTTCAAGAATCCCTGAACCACAGGAGGAAGGTTTCAGTCCCTATGTTTCACCACACAACAGTTTTTCTTCTGACTTTTTTTTTTTATTGAAAAAGATATTCTTTCATCCGATATATTCCGATTAAGGTTTCCCCTTCCCAAACTTCATCTAGAACCTACCTCCGTCTCCTCCCGTCCAATCCACATCCCTTCTGTCTCTCCACAGGAAACAGGCACCCAAAGAACAAAATAAAAATGAGTTACCTGGTTTTTACCTGGTATATATATTCTCAGAGGCTTGACCATCTAATCAATGTCAAGGAGTGAGCCCTAAATCCAATCAGGTATTTCTTGGTTATTACCACAAATTTTCTGCCACTATCGTACTAGAGTATCTTATTGGCAGGTCACCATTATAGATCAAAGGGTTTGTATCTGGGTCAGTTTCCCTTTCTCTTTTAGTAGTATGCTGAGTACCTTCCAGTACTGTGAAGACTGGGTAAGCATCAATTTAACTCCATTCTCAAAGAGTTGTATAAGTGTTGTCTTCAGCAAAAAGACCTTGTCGATAGCCTGGGTTGTTTGAGAGTTCTCATAGGGCCCCTTTGGCCAACAAATCAATCAGATGTAACCCAATTCTGGCACTGAAAGCTTCATTTGGTGATGGCAGGAAATCAGTTGAGGCTCTGCCACCCTGATATTTGGCGGTTCCATTTAGATCACCTTCATATATGTATATGTCATAGGAAGTATATACTGCATTAGATTTCCATGGAGTCCCTCAAATGTCCCTTAATTTTAGCTGTTCCTTCCTGTGGTCCCTCCTTTGCCCCCTCTTCCTTCTCCTAGCCATTTGATCCTCCCATTCTCGTCCCACCCCCCTTCATCCAGCCATGAGTATTCAATTTCTCCTTGCTAGAGAGATCTAGCCTTCTCCCAAGTCCCTTACTCTGTACCTGACTTCTGTTGTTCTGTAGATTACGGCTTGATGATCAAAGACTTAACAGCTGACATCACATAAGCACATTTGTCATTCTGGGTCCAAGTTACCTCAGAATGATATTTTTCTAGTTCCAGCCATTTACCCGCAGATTTCATGATTTCATTTTTGAAAACATTGCAGTACAAGTTATGTTTGGGGCCGGTGATGTTGCTGGCCGTTATTTTATCATCCAGGATTGTTTTCGATATTCTTGGTGTTTTGTGCTCCCATATGAAAGTGAAAAATGATTCTTTCAAATTCTGTGAATAATTGTGTAGAAATTTTGATAGTTGGTTGCATTGAATCTGTAGACTGTTTTTGGTAGGATGGCCATTTTTCCTATACTAATACTATCCAATCCATGAGCATAGAAGATCTTTCCATCTTCTGATGTCTTCTTCAATTTATTTCTTATGTGTCTTAAAATAGTTATTATACAGGTTTTCCCCACGGTTGGTTAGAGTTTCCTCCAGGTTACATTTTAAGGCAACTCTAAAAGGTATTGTTCCCCTGATTTCTTTCTCAGTCTGCCATTTGTATATGGGAAAGCTACTGATTTTCTGTATTAATTTTGTATACTGCTACTTTGATGGAAGTGTTTATCAACTGTAGGAGTTTTCTGGTAGAATTTTTAAATTACTTATATACATTATTATATAATCTTCAGATAAAGAGACTTTGGACCCTTCCTATGTACATCTCTTTGACCTCCTTTAGTTGTGTGATTGCTCTAAGATGTCAAGTACTATACTAAGTAGGTGTGGAGACAGTAAACAACCTTGTCTTGTTCTTGGTTTCAGTGGAAGTGCTTTGAGCTTCTCTCCATTTAGGTTAATGTTACCAAACAGTTCTTGATTATTGTTAAGACCAGCTGTATTCATTCAGCTTTCCCTTTCTGCCCGTACAGCCTCTGCCATTCGGTTATCGCTTGGTTTTTAGAGCTATTCTTTTAAATGCTCTACAAACAACTCATTTCACAGAAGAGGAAACTGAGGCACAGAATGGTGAAATCACGTGTTGGGATTCACCCCTCAAACTATATTTTACTTCCTGCTGTAAAGAATCTTGGTCTCAATCAGTAAGAAAAGTCTGATGGCTTTCTTTCTCCCCCCTTTCACTCTCTCTCTCTTTCTCTCTCTCTCTCACTCACTCACTCCTGCTCTCGCTCTCCCTTTCTTCCTTCCTTCCTTTAAGTGGCTTTTAGTTGGCTTTTAGAAGATGTACCAATCTCTGTGCACAGTCAAAGGTTAATAAACCACTTGAACATGCGGAGGACAGACAGGGTTTGTCTCCATGGTAATAAACTGGTAAGTGATGCCTGCAGAAGACGAAGCCTATAATTCCGCTGCTGCTGGTTGATCTGCACCTCCCGTTCTAACAATGCGCATTCCTCTCTTCGTGGGAACCATCGGGTCACAAAAGCCAGCTCATCTGCATCATCACAATGCTGATTATCTTCCTCTTGCATCTGAGAGATACATCTAGTGATGAACAGTCACATTGGGTTCTGGGGACTTGGAATGCTTGCAGAATCCATTCGGAATGCCTCAGATTTATTATTAAGCCCTCTGAAGCCATTTACTTGGGGCCAGCCTCTGGGGGGATGGGACACTCATTGTGTGCCACTTATCGGGAGTTATAACACAGTTGATGAAGTGTGACAACCCAGTGTGAAAACACAGGCATAGATGGAATTGCAGGAGATTACGGGAGGGTGGGGGGGGGGGTAAGCTCTTACATTACGCAGCTAATGGCTGTGAGCAGAGAGCAGAAAAATGTGGAAAGAGGTTCTGTCCTGCTTCCTGACCTCTTTCTTATGGTCTCTTCTTCTGATTTCATGAGTCCCCACACCCACACTTACCTTTACCCACCCTTGCAGGTTCAAAGACTTGTTGACGATCCTTCAAGCGGGGATCGCACAGAAGGAGCAGGTGTAGAAAGCGGGTCGATGCAGATGATGGACAGTGTTGAGTACTTAACGCAACATGAAGGACACAGTAGTGCTGGAGAGAGGCAGTCATGTGTTGTCTAGCAAGGTTCAGTTCACTCGTAAAATGGAAACTACTTCATCAACCATGAATCATCGTCTTGTGCTCCGAGCTGCATCCACTTGGAAAGATGGTCTAGGTCAGCTTTGCTGCTTCCAAGAGTACACACAATATGCCCAGGGGAAAGTGAAGAACAAGCAGGAATGAACTATTTCAGGGACTTCAGGAATGCCTCTTGAAATTATCAAGATGTTCACCTTGTAACCAAACCATTATACTTGGAGGACTGTATCCTAAGAAAACCATGCTAAGTGGAGGGGGATGTGGAAAAGGTCTTTATTGTTACCTAGCGCCACAGAAATAACAAAAGCTCCCAGCAAACTGTCTGCATACCCAGTAACAAAAGAAGTATTTTTAAGAACACGGAGCAGTTAGGCAGTTATAAAAATGAGTCACACTTCTGTTGATGGACCTGGAGACACAACCACACGATTCTTGAAAGGCAGCTGCAGACCAATACATGCAACACTATGTAATTAAAACGTAAGTTGCAAGGGCTTAGTGGCCCCAAATGCATACCATCCTTATGATGTCACTGGGGACTTTCAGGTGGCTCATCTGTAGATCTAGAATATAAAGCAAAAGAATGTCGGGACTGTACACTAGGTTGGTTTCGATCTCTCTTTGGAGACAGGAAATGAAGTTTATATCATGTTGTGGTTGCTTGAATGGCATGCTCCCCATAAGGCTCGGGAATTGGAATGCACAGTCTCCAGTTGCTCGCTGTTTGGCTGTGGGGAGGATTAGAGGGATGACCTGATGGATGAAGTACTCCACTGCAAGGGAGCCTGAGGGACTTGGAAGTTTCAAAAGACCTGCCCCATTTCTAGTTAGCCTTCTCTGCCTGGTTTAAGACATAAGCTCCCCATAAGCTCTCTGTTGCTGTTCAAGCTGCCTAGTGCTCACTGCCTCCTTTGCCTGCTGCCTCCTCTCCACCATCATGGACTCTAAACCTCTGAAACTGTAAGTCCAAAGCTAACTCTTCCTTCTATAAGTTGCTTTGGTCATGGTGTCTTATCACAGCAATAAAAAAATGTAGCTAATAAATATGTGCCCTGCCCTGCCCTCCCCTCCCCTCCCCTGCCCTGCCCTCCCCTGCCCTCCCCTGCCCTGCCCGACCTTCCACTGCCCTGGTAATCCTCCCAGCACAAAAAGATTCTTCAGTCTACAGAAAAATCTCTGAAAGTTAGGATTCCCATGAATGGTAAAGTCAAGAGTCAGGATAAGCAGCAGCATATAAGTGTGTGTGTGTGTGTGTGTGTGTGTGTGTGTGTGTGTGTGTCTGTATGCATATATGTATGTATACATGTATGTATGTATATGACCATAGACCTATTGAATCTTGATTTCCAGAGAGTTGGTGGTAGGAGACAGAGAGATAAAGCATATTTAATAAGCATCTCAGATAATTTGGATACTCTTCCCTCTCTTTTAAGAACCCAGTTGAAAAAAATTAAAACATACACCCTCCTCCTGTTACCAAGAAATGATTGGTAATAAAAATAGTAACAGGAGTACACACACAAGCCAGAATGCTGGCCCGAGGGTATTCATCTAAACAGGGTTGTTTCATTCTTACAACATCCCACAAGGGTTGTGTTAATTATCCCCAGTTCGTGACATGAGGATAGACACATAGACCAAAAACCATTACACAACAAGTCACAGATCCCAGAAGAAACCTGAGAAGTCTAGCTTCACTGCTTACATAGAGAGGTACAAGTCAGAAGACAGGAGTGGGATCAGGCTCCAGAATGCAAGGACATTTGCCTGTGCACATTTCTCACGTATCCTGTCCCCCAGAGCTCATCCACAGCTGCATGCTGATCGCCAAATGGATCGCCTTTGCACTGGCTTCTGCAACTGGAGAACCGGCTCAGAGGAGGCATGCATGGTCTAGGACGTCTTTCCCCAGTTTCTTCCCTGCCACGGAGACAGATGGCTTTCATAAACAGGGTGCTGAGCTCACTGTTCCATTAGATGCCGGCAGACGTGAACTGAAGTCTCACAATATCTACTGCCTCCTGACAAGAGAGAGAGAGCAAAAATGAAGAGAGGCACTCCAGATTGGAAAGGAACACTAACAGAAAAAGAGAAAACAAGACAGTTAAGCACACAGTGTGAACACAAACCTACAGTGTGTGCCTCTATGTTTAGATTTTTTACATGGTGTCTCCATTCCATTTAGGTATTCATTTTTAAGATTTCCTTAAAGACAGAACCATTTTTGCCTTTTCTAGGTTGTGACCCTTAGCTGACACTTCTTGCATTCTCACTTGGAGGGAAGTGAACAAGGATTACGAGGATTACCACGGATCCAGACATTTAAAGAATGTATATGTGTATGTGTATGTGTATGTGTATGTGTATGTGTATGTGTATGT
>JANHMN010000001.1:219435437-219463523 GCA_030674055.1 Rhabdomys pumilio | reverse complement strand
TATGTGTATGTGTATGTGTATGTGTATGTGTATGTGTATGTGTATGTGTATGTGTATGTGTATGTGTATGTGTATGTATATGAAGTGCTTTAAAATCATGCCTGATAAGATTAACCTCAGATGTTACACATTGCATATAAAATAAAGGTTCTGCATAGCCCACGATATTATTTCAAAGCAAATTCACAGTGTGCGTATGGGCATAGGAATGTTAATAGTGTTTTTGATTTGTAATGTTTTGCCATGTAATGTTGGGTGTATCTTAGAAGTATCTGGAAATGGTAAAGATGTGAGACAACAGGACCTGTTTCATAGATGAAAAGACAGGAGACAACATGTGGTAGTTAATCAAAGGTTTCTCAGATTCCAGGGTGTGTACTGTCCTTTCCCATCCAAGACAGATTACAAAGGGGGAACAAAAAATATTTTTTTAAATTGCCATTTAGATAGAAATGGCTTCTTTTATTCTGGAATATTGCTGATAATTCTAGAAATAACTTACCCTCACCCAGTTTACATGGTTAATGTCAACCACAGTAACTGGAGATTTTAGAAGGTGGCCAGTGGCCAGAGATAGTGATAAAAAAGGCCAGAGTCTCCTATCCACCACATCTGGAAGGTCAACTTTAATATGGTCATTATCCCAAGATGGTAGGAAATTCTGTAAGTGCTTTAAAAAGAATGTGGTGTTGAGCCTTTGCAGCAATCCACTGGACTAGGCTCAGAACAGCTCAGGAATAAAGTCTTGAAAGACAATAGCAGCCAAGACAAGGTGCCAGAATTCTCTCAGGGGCCCTGAAAATTGCTGTCATTCTTCCCAGTCCCCCTTCTTCTGGATTTTTTTTCCAGGAAACTTACCTCTACTTCCCTATCTCAGGGTCTGGTGTCCCTGTCACAGTCTGCCCCACCACCTGTTGGCCAATGAACTTGCCACTCAGCCAAATACCAGCCCCCATGAGCTTCTGCAGAAGCTGCCCACCCTAGCTATTGGACCATCTGCCCTACTCAGTCGTTTTCTCCAGGGAGTCTCTCTATACACAACTGCAGATTCCTCAGGGTCTTTCAACTTCTGGTGTGAAACTTAGTGAAACTAGTGATTCTTAAAGGTCTAGAAAATTAGGAGAGCCAGAGGACATATTCAAGAGGTTTTATGAGTTCTTACATAGGAGAAACACTATGGAGACTATAGTAATGGCAGTAATAAACAAAGGCAAAAATACCCTCTATGGCGACCTGTAAACGGTAGTGTCACTAATTTGATAGAAACTATTCTAAGTGACATACAGTCATTCAATCTTCACAAAACCTGTGTGGTACATCCCAGCATGTTATCCCCATTTCTCAGGCACAGAAAGATTGAGTAATCTACCTAAGATTTAAACAGATAAAGATGTGTGAGAGGAGATGTTGTACCAGGCAATCTAGCTAATATAAAGCAGCACACATCAATACATGCTTTCTACTATAGTAAAGGGGTACCGTGTGCAAGAAAGATCTCCAGTAATGAGGTTTGTACCATCACCTGCAAGATGCCTACACCTTTCTTTTTTAAAGTTCCAAAGGAGGCTGGTAATGAAAACAGAAGCAGGAAGTGAGGTACTAAGTTGTAGACACACCACATACCCAGACAGATTATTGGAAACACGGGTCATGGGTGTTATGCATGGAATTCTGTTTGAGCTGAGAGCTTTAGACTGTTACTCCCTTCAGAGGCTCCAGGAAGCTGCCCTCTGTGGAAGCTTGATTGAATGATGGGCTGGAATGGAATGCAGTGATCATCTTATCTCAGCACACAGACAGCTCCCAGGAGGCTGCATGGCTCAGCTCCTCATGATGACCGTAAAGACATTCTGAGAAAGTGATAATATCCAATTACCTCACAGTCATAAGAGTGCAAGGACGGAGGACCTTGTGTCCTTCAGTCAACAGGTGTCACACAGAACAAGGGGAAGGGAGAGGAGGCTGCAGATCTACTAGAAGAGACCAAGGACTTTAACTGAAGGTTAACGGTCAGGGATTTTTTTCCAACAAAGAAAAAGAAGTTTAATAGATACAGGGGGAAGCTGTAAGCAACTCTCCCTGGGTGCCTCATAAGAACACCTGCTAAGGTAGCATGCCTCAAAAGCAGCCCTGATACATAACTTCTATATGTAATAAATAGGTCTCATAGTGGCCTGAGGAGGGCAGGGGATAGTTAGATTGCTCTCCCTCTGCCTTCTTTTTTTTTTTTTTTTTTTTTTTTTGCCTTTCCATGTAGCCTTGAGAACTATGGAACTGGCACAGGGAGCTGAGTAGGGGCCGAGTTTTGACTAATCATATATGTCATTTAAATGACAGTAACCAAAGGTTTATGAGAGCAGTCCTGGGTTCTCATTCCTTACTCCACTCCTTAGAACCCCCTATGTCTTTTCGTGCCTCTGGTGCTGATAGAGAACAAAGAGAAACATTAGCCAAATGACACTAGTACTGGAGGACAGGAGAGATATCTGGGGCTAGCCTATAGGAATTATTTGTTGGATGGAAGAGCATGCTGAGACAGAAAAGGCAAGAAGTCACAAAATCAGGGCCATTTCTTCCGAGATGCAGCAAGATCTCTGACTGTAGAAAGGGATGTTCAAAAGAGATAAAGGGTTAGTGACATGAGACATGGCAGTATAGCAAAACCCACAGGAACAAACAAGTAAAGATCTGGGGGCTGCTGGTCATGGATATACATCTCTAAACAGGGATTGCAGCAAAGGCGGGAGGATCACAAGTTCAAAACCAACCTTGGCTACATGGTGAGAGCTGGTTCCAGTAGATGATAAAAGATAGATAAGATAGATAGTTAGTTAGATAGATAGATAGATAGATAGATAGATAGATAGATAGATAGATAGATAGAGGTTTTTGGTTTTTTTTCTTAAAAAAAAAATCAACCAAAAAGTCTTTCAAGGTCTCCATTAAACACTTTAACTGAGTTACTCATTCACTGAAATAACAACAAAAGACCATCTCCCACATGTCCACAACTTGCTAGAGGTAGAGGCTGGATAAAAATCATGCCTCCCTACATCGCAGGATAAGACTGAACGAGATGGTGCTGTAGGAGGCTAGGAGAAGAGAGGACCTCGGGAGAACAGCACAGAGGGACAGCGAGGACACACACAGTCCTAGTTGGTAAAAGATTTGATGTGGAAAAGGTAAGCGACAGTTTACCAAAGGGTGAGTGACTGCAGGAAGAGAGGCTCCAGATGGAATTAGAACGAGGCGATCTAATCAGTCAAGTTGGTTTTACTGTGATCGTATGTGTGTTAAGGCTGCAGAAAGCTTTGACAAAAGCCATCTGTCAAGGGTTGAGGATCTCAAAGTCAGAGACCATGCAATGTTTCATGTTTGTTCAGGCAACACACATGGAAGACATAGACAAGACCAGAGCGGTTGCTCAGTAGATGTGAAGTTAAGCTGACGTGGGAAAGGGGCTGAAATGGAAATGGGCTCCACATTTAACAGCCCCTTCTTCCTTCACTCCATTAGTCCACCGAATGAAGTTTAACTCCACACCAGAAAGCATGTCTATGGAAAGAGGTATACAACTGTAACCTTTCTAACCGTGTGGCCAAGTGTGTCTTAGGAACTGTAAATATGTGTCCAGTGATACCTGTGTGGAGGAGTTTGTATCGGGAATCCGCATGATCCATGGGTCAGGATGCTCTCAGAACAGGGTAGTGGGAGCTAGCCAAGTTGTGATTCAAATCAGTAGTCCGTATCGAGACATGTGCACAGAACATGGTCAGGGCCAGAGGGGAGGCAACAGAAAAGAGATGCCTGGAGACACAGCTGATGAGCTTTGAGAGTGATGGAGGCAGAGCCCAGGGGAATATTTGGAGAAATATGGACTGACTCCAGGAATTCAAACTCAAGCAAGCAGGTGCTATCAGAAAACACATACTTACCTTTAGCTCTCAGTGCTCACTGCACAATCGTCAACAGAACTGACCAATACCTAAGAGTCACCTGAAGTCACCAATCTGAGAGGATGTCACAGTCTGATACCCGAGGCACTCCCTCTACTGAGGAAAAATAAATCAAGTATTCCTCAGTTCCTATCCTCCCCCAAACACCTTCTCCTTTCTGACCCCCTCCCCCATGGTGTAGCCAGAGTGCTAATAGCCCTTCTGTCTTAAGTCAGTATGATCCATAGCCAAGTAACTCCATAGCCACAAGAGGGCAATGAACATGCTCAGAGAGGCACAGGGTGGTAATTATTTTCCCATTATCACCAACTACACTAATAGCATCATAGAACAATTAGCATTCCTAAACTCGCGCTTAGATATAACCTCTGCAAGTCTTGCAGGAGTAGATTGACACACAGCCCTGCAGGAATAAGCAACAACTGTGCAGGGAGCCGGATGCATCCTGGCCATGTTTATGAGCCATCAGCCATGCATTTGTGTGAGACAGTTAGGGGAGAACTCAATTTTGATTACCACTGAGCTAGCCAGTCTCGAGCCAAACGCCATTGAATTCAGCTGTTTCTTCTTCAGGCCCCAGGAAGCAAGCACGTGAGTGGGAGAAAAGCTGCAGCCCAGCATCGTCCTTTGCCTCTCTCGATCTTTCTTTTGCCCATCACTAAGCAACCATTCTTTGTGCTTAAACCTACACATCTTTGTGCATTGTAACCCTCAGCTGCTTGAATCAACAGCTCCATTTGATAGTGTGCTGGAGATGTCTATTCTATTTATTCCTGCCTTAGGTCAGCCACAATGAAGAACAAGTCATTTTGACCTCTATTATGACTCAAGGGCCTCTCTTCCGTGTTCCCATAGCATCATATTGCAGCATAGAACACAAATTCCACTTTAATCACCCATTCTCTCGCTCCGTTTGCCCCCTAGACTGTTTCTGGAGAGTAGGTGCTGTGCCTTGTCTGTGTGTAACCATATCCTGTGTATCCAGCATAGACTCTAAGTTCAGCGATTTATAACTATGGGATGAATGAATGAGAGGATGCTTTCCTGCAATTCAAGCCCTGGTTGTTAAAAGTCTGATTATCTGGTTTAAAGAATAGGCCAGCCAGGTTGAATGGACCTGGCTGGGAAAAATTAGACAATGTGAAAGAGGTTTGCTTTGGATGAGCCAGGTGTGTCGTGACAGCTACAGATTCAAAACTATTTTCTTCCTGGAGCTGGAGATGGCATGTGGCAGATACGCTCAGGGACGGAACAGCAGAAACACATTGAACAAAAGGATCAGTTATTGCTCAAGCAAAGAAGAGCTCTCTTCAAGTAATTGTGTCTAACTTAGGCTCTGTCGGAAGCAGAGCCTGAGACAAGGACTCTTACTCACATGATTTATGGAGGATGTGTTCCTAGGAAAAAGAGCAGTGTAAGGAAGGCCAGATGAGAGCCCGATTGGAGATAGCCACAGCTCACCACCATGAACTGCAGTAGTGGTCTCAAATTAAGGGAGGGAAGTTCGTCCTTTGTCTCCCTATGTGGGTGGGTCAATAGTTATGAGCTATCTCCTGAGGCAGAAACCATACCTTCCTAGAGAACATAGCACTAATTGCAGTGGTGGAGAATTTCTGTGAAAGTCGGAGAGCGAGCTGTTTGCACTCAGCACTAGGGACAAGGGACGGGTGCATGACTGGCACCGAGGCTCTGAGAAGGGGCCAGTGGGATGACTCAGTGGGTAGAGGCACTTAGCCATTGCTTGATCTACAGGAATCACAGAGCAAAAAGAGAGAACTTGTGCCCGCATGTCATCCTATGACATGCACACATATACACATACACTGTGGCACACACAGGTGCATGTGCACTCGTGTGCACACACATCTACACGTACATATATACATATACTAAATGAAATGTAAAATAAAAGTGCTTTGGGCATGGCAACTATAATATATACTGAGTTCGAACGTGAGGAATGTTTATTAGAACAGTTTCTAGTTATTAAATCCACAACCTATGCCAAGTGCTGTGCTCAGTCTTGTCTGTGCACGTGCGTTTGTTCATCTATTCCTTAGGAAACACTGAGAGACAGGTAATATATTATTGTTTCCTTTGGATGTGTAAAAACACTCAGCGATCATTATGCTTCACTCTGAGGACAACCTTATTTCTCTATCTACAGTCCTAGAACACAATCAGGACACTATATATCTATATTTGGCCAGAGTCCCATGCATTTGTTCAATGAAGTCTCCTGATGTTTTTGTTTTTGAGCATGTATACTATGACAAGGGTAGACGTTATGATTCAAGACCTCATATTCACAGGAATATACATATATATATATATATATATATATATATATATATATATATCACACCTATATTACACCTACCATATACAGTCTAATCGCCAGTCCCTGATCAATAAATAATCTAGACTCTATGTCCCTATCAAAACCATCTTCAGTCCCTCATATAGAATATGCCACAAGACTGAGGCCACAGACCCAGCCCTTCAGATCCCTCTTTGTTCAGAGAGAAGACTGAACTTAGTGATCACTAAACTCCCTTGTAGAGCTCACATCTCAGGACTTCTAGCCTAGACTGTGTACCCACCAGGCTCATGGACATGTCCTTGTCAGGACTGTGGTTGTTACTTTTGGATGTCAACCCTGCTAAGCTATGGCCACTGCTTCTGCCAGGTTTCACCTTGAAGACATCTTTTATCACTTGAAGTGAGATTATCCTCAATTATCTGAGTGGACCTCACTCAGTCAAAGAAACAAAGCTTTAAGAACAACACTGAAGCTTCCATGGGGAAGCAAAGCATCCACCCCATCATGTGGCTCCAGCTCCAGCTTCAGACTTTACAGCCCGCCTGCCTCACTTCAGACTTTACAGCCCGCCTGCCTCACTTCAGACTTTACAGCCCGCCTGCCTCACTTCAGACTTGCTAGCCACCCCCGCAGTCAGTCAAGCTAGTTCTTGAAATAAACCTCTCATCTTTCTTGAGATAGATATATAGATATAAATATGCACACATATGTAAAGATATCAATATAAGATATAAATAGACATGTCTATCTCTTAATATATATATAGAGAGAGAGAGACACGCACACATACATACATACATATATATATACACACATATTTATACACATATATCTATAGAGATATAGAAAGACACAGCTATAGCTATGTCTGCCACTTCTTGGTTCTGTGTATCCGGGAGACCCTGAAAGAAAGGGACCCACTGTGAACTTTTCTTCTTGCACTGTCCTCAGTGTTCTTAGACCTGTCTAGAATGCAAGCAGGCAGATAGATGAAGCTGGTACTTACAGCACCAACTAAAGCAAGAGAAAAGTTCATCTCCTCAACAAATTCATCCGGAAGTTTGCAATCAGGAAATATATAACTATATATTCACTTACGCTATGCTTTGTTTTGCTTTGTTTTCTTTTTTTTTTTTTTAATCTGTGTGTGGATGGGAAGGACTCTAATCCCAAAGATAAAACAGCATAACGAAGAACAGCTTGAGGAGGAGAGAGTTTATTTCACAGCAGAGATAGGAGTCTATCATCCAGGGAAGTCAGGGCAGGAACTCAAGGCAGGAACCTGGATGTGGGAACTGAAACAGAGGCCATGGAGGACAGTTTACTGCCTTGGTTCCTCTGGTTTGCTCAACTGCTTTTTTTTAATGCATCTCAGATCCAAGTTCCTAGGGGATGACACCACCCAAAGTAGGTTGGACCCTTCTACATGAATTAGCGAATAAGAAAAGAAGCTGGACATGGCAGTGCTCATTTTTTTATCCCTGCACTCAGGAAAGAGACAGAAGCAGGCATATCTCTGTTTGAGTTTGAGGCCAGCCTACTTTACATAGTGAGTTGCAGACCAGTGAGGATTACATAGTGAGACACTCTTTCTCAATTAAAAAAACAAAGAAAGAAAGGAGAGAGAGAGAGAGAGAGAGAGAGACATGGCCACAGGCCAATCTGATGGAGACAATTCCTCAGCTGAGATCCTCTCTCACCAGATAACTCCAGTTTGCGTCAAGTTGAAGAAAACTAACCAGCACAAAGGCCAAGTCTTGGCTCCCATGACTCTCTAGTAGTCAGTGTGATGACTGCTGTCTCCTATCCCCATCCAAGAACACAAGAGGCTGCACAACTTGGCATCTGAGAGAACCCATCTGCAGATGGTACGTAATTGATCTTTTTATGTTTTTTTTTTTTTAAATCTAGAATATGTCATCTTTGAGAAATGAGAAACATTCTTAGAGAAATGCAGGCTTGCTTGGTTTTAGCAAATGCATTTACCATCTCCAAGGGAGAGGCTGCTTCCTCAGAGTGGCCAGAGATTTATTAGCTGGAAAACATTCCAGAGACAAGCCCTTTTCTTGTTTGTGTCCCTCTGTAGGTTGCTGGGAGTCCAGATGACTGATGTGCATCAGGCCTTCCTTGCAGGTGGCTGAAGCGATATCCATTCTTACTGTAACATGTAGGCAGGCTGTTCCTGAAACAAGAATTGCTAGAGTAGGAGGGACTGAAAGGGACGTTTGCTGAGTCTCCACTTTCTTGAACACAACTTGGAGTTGTTATGAGATTTGGAAACAGCAGGGATCTAACAAATGAGTTCATGAGTAGGCTAATCCTCAACCCCTGGGGTTTTAATACCTTTGATAGAGAAACTGGGAGGAGGTTCAGGTCCTCCATCACACTCCAGCTTCAGGGGAGAATCTAGCAACTCAAAATTGAAAAACATTAATGGTTGTTAAGACCACAAAAAAAAAAAAGAAGTTTCAGGTTGTCTCCAGCCTATAATGCAAAACTTCCAAATGGATTTAGCCAGTTGACCCTCATCCCCAGCCAATGACACAGAGGCTATGTGGCCAGACATCTCAGATAGGATGGAGCTCAGAATCCAAGAGACAAGAAGCACACACAAAAAGGCTTTAGAATAAGAGTTTCAAAGAATTAAATTTCCTAGTAGAACCTGAAACTCACCAATGAAAGAGAAGTCAAGAACCTGCAACAAAACTCTGGAATCTTCTCCAGTCTCACTAAAGCTTCCCTAGCCGCTCTTGAATTTCCTTCACCTAAACTCTTTGATATAAAATCCTAAGTGCTTTAAAGGACACACAGAACCTCACAGTACTAGCCCCATCCCTCTTTAGTCACAGCCCCGCCCCTCTTTAGTCACAACCCTGCCTCTCTCTAGTCACCACCCTTCCTACATAACTAACTCTGTGTTTTTAATCAGATAGAACCATTTTACCCTTGTCCTTCCTGCCTCGAGCCTGAAACACATTCAGCCAACTTTCTAAATCTCATCAGCCTTTCCAGACACAAAGCATGTCTTTCCCACCTCCTCCGACTGAGTCCCTTATGAAAGCATCTGTATCCGCTCAGGACCCAAGACCAAGTTCTCAGCACAGAAGAGATTTATTTGCCCCAATGAGACAGAGGGCAAGGAATTAGAGACAAAGATAGGAGATAGAGGATAAGGGAGAAGGGGAAAAGAACAAAGGAAAGGGGGCAGAGGTATTTGTCCCAGGAGGGGGACAAAAGACTGCCTCTGAGTAGAGAGGAGGCAGATGCGGCCCATTGGCAAATGGTCGTTTATAAAGGTAAAATGGGAACCAACACCCCACACCTCTCCACCCCACCCCACCCTCATTAGGATGAGGTGTTTTATTTTAATTGGGAATGTTGATTAGGTGAGTCAAGGAGGGCTTTTGATTGGTGGACTTCATTACTTTGATAACTGAACCTTGGTAGTCAGCCTCAGGAGTAGGAAGTGGCCAAATTAAGGGAATGGACCTTGGAGGCTAGCTTTAGGAATGTAATCTAAGGGGTCTTAGCAAGACAGTGGGAATGGGGGAGAAGGCCAAGGCTGCCAGAACTGGGGCTGGCTAGATTTTCCTCACCTCAGGTTCCTGATGACTCTCAATATTCTCTATTCTCTAGAGACCAATGTATGCTCATATCTTTGTATATAAGCACATTATTCTCATAAGAACATAAACTATTTAGAACCACACACAATCACAAGGGCCTTTTCCTCTCTCTCTCTCTCTCTCTCCCTCTCTCTCTCTCTCTCTCTCTCTCTCTCTCTCTCACACACACACACACACACACACACACACACACACACCACAGGAAGGATAAAAATCAATGAAATACAATACAAATTAAAATCTGTATGTGACTGGTTTGGTGCTGTACCTCCAGACCTGACCCCAGCCCACACTGAAACATTGTGTTCACAAGTTCCTCATCTGATACCATCTGAAGATGGACCCTCAGGAGTACACCCTACACCTTACCCCAGAGCGCCAAGCATGCACTGCTCCTTGCACTCAAAACTGGTGTTCATCCTCTCTCTGCAGCAATTAAGCTGCTGAAAGCTGGCATAGCATCTAGTACCAAGCACTGAATGCACAGGGAGTGCTGTGGTTTGGCATATTTATCCACCATTCAAGTCTCTGCTTTGAAAGGGAGCTGATGACGTCTGCGGTCAGAGGGTAGAATCTTAGATGTGCTCACTCCTCCCTGCCGGGCATGTTGACAAGTGCTGTTAGACGTTTGGGGACCCCAGTGCAAGGCTCTGTTCAGAGAAAGACTGATCAGACCATCTCAAAGTCAGAGGCAGCTGTTAGACCAAGAGAAAAGCAAAGAATGAGCTCTAGTACGCCACCCCAGGCCCCCAAAACCTCAGCTTCACTGAGGGGTTAAGGATTAGATGTGGCCAAGCTCCATCTTCAGGATGGATGCATGTACAACTGAGGCATAATTCATCTCAAATCAGCATTCAGAGCAAACAACAGGCAACAGCTTTTCATTGCTGCTTCAATTCCCTAAGCAAGACGCCTGTCCAATTAGAGGATAATTATTGCTCCAGCCGGGATGGAGACGTGTCAGGAGGAGGCCAGCAAAAGTGGTGGTCGAGCTGATAATATATTAGATGCCAAGTGCCTGCTTTCTGTCTCCAGACCTTTGTGAGGGAAACATGCAGATGCCACAAGCACATCCCCAGAGAGCTACAGGGTGGAAGATCCAGGGACATAGTTGCCTTGTATGTTCTCTGGTTCATTCTTTTTCAAACCTCTTGGCCCTGAGAGCATCTTGCTATCTTGCTGTGGAATGGTTCATACAGAGAGAGAGAGAGAGAGAGAGAGAGAGAGAGAGAGAGAGAGAGAACTCTGAGCCTCTGGGCCTGGGCCTAGGGTAGCTCATCTCCCCACACAGCTCTGGTTGGCATTCTCCTGAAATTCTTCTGGACTCTAACACCGACTGTTTATATTCTGTGATGATCTCTTCCACCACCACCCCGGGCTCTCCATCCAGTGCATGACTTCAAAGTGACATAAACAAATTAAAATTCATCATAAAAGTGAATCCCCACTTCTTAGGCAACAACTGTGAGGCTTAAGGGCTTTTGGTGGGGACTTTGAACACTCATGTATCCATGCATCCAATAGAGTTCTCTTGTACTGGCTCTGCTCAAAGAAATAGGAGGTTCTGCCCCAAGCTAGCACACAGCAGAGAACAAAGACTAGAAACCAGGCAAGTACTTGAAGAGAAAAGATCATTTCCCTCTCCCTCAGTCAGGAGCCTTAAGGAGAGGAGGCCTCACCCACACATTCCCCCAGTTTGCACGTGGGATTTCAGCCAGCAAATCTATCCACTAAAGCTGCCTCCAATTCAAACTGTATTGAGTGAGAAATGGCTCAAAGATAGGTGGCAATGGCCACTCCCCTGTGTAATTACCCTCTATGCTTGTCTTTTCCTTCTCTCCCCCCCCCCCACCCCGTTTGCTTCCTCCGCCCTTCCTCTCCCTCCTGTTGACTTTTTCTCTCCCTGCAAACAGTTCCAGGCACTGCTTAGCATCTGCCACTCTGGCTCTAGAAAGCTCTGCTTCCCCTCTGCTCCCTGGCTGGCTGGAACCCAGCCTTCAGTGTGGACGGACTAGCCCAGGCTCTGTGTTTCTCTGAACGTGGACTGCTGCATTCCACACCATCCACACCGACTCTGAAGTCAGGGAGCCGCACCAGCACTTCAGCTGTGGGCCGTAATCAAGACAGCACCAGCAGAGAGAGGTTAATGTTGATTTTTATTCTTTAAGCAGAAAACCGAACAAGACATTCAGCTTTGGCCAGATCCCAGAGGAGGACTGAAAATGGTGGCCAGGTTGCTTGCACTGTCTCAGAGAGAACAGAATGGGGAAAAGACAGCACGTTTTGGCGGTTCTGTTTTGTTTTGTTTTGTTTTGTTTTGTTTTGTTTTGTTTTGTTTGCCTAGGATGGGCAGAAAAACCTCAGCCCAGCTCTGTAACCCCCAGACCTACCCAACATAGGTGAAGGGCTGCTGAGGACTGGAGCATAGCAGAAAAAGGCAGACGGGCTCAGAGTCAAGGCAGCAAGTGTGGTGGCCTGGTCAGAAAGGAAGTCCCAGAGGTCTCTGGATGGCACGTATGACTGGGATTCTCAGATCTAGAGGGACAGGGAGCCAGCACAAGAGGGAGGTATCGGAAGTGCGAAATCAGCTGAATAGTCACTGTGTTTAAAATGTCAAGAACAAGACAGGGAGGAAAGGGGAGGGGGAGGGTGCCTTTTGGTTTGTAGGAGGCAGGTTACAAAATGCTAGAAACACAAGTTCGCATTCTTGTGTCTGCCTGTTACAAGTCCAATCTGCAGGCTCCTGGGAGCCAGGGAACACAGGAGCCTGAACCCACCCCACTGAGCTCTGCCTCCACCTTCCTGGGCTCTGGAGGAGTCTCCCACTGCTGCATCAAGAGCCAGTTAGAACATCAGACACACCCAGCGCAATTGAGATCTCAAAGATCTGGCTAAAAGGCTGCATGGCATTGTGAAGGGTTCAGGGAAGAGAGAATCAGGCCATTCTCTTAGTTTCGATTCTAAAATGTGACTCTGGGGGTGGGGGCTGGGGGGGAGGTTAGGGAATGATCTCAAGAAACATGGCGAGGGAAGAGGAAAGAAAGCAAGACAGAAGACAACAAAGCTGAGAAATGGCATGTCAGTGAAAGCAACTGAGGTTCACTCCCACAAACCCCCTTAAATATCCAGTCAAACACATCTTTAAGGTACTGTTCACCAGGAAAGTGGAATACATTTCACCTGTACATTTCAGTGGCACATCATTAACTCAGGGTGCATCCTGAGTTAAAGGTGTTCAGAAAACACCCGTACAGGCCAGAGAGTGCTGCCTAACTGGACGCAGAAGTGTCCAGGAAGCTGCTCATGAGATTCAGAGGGGTCTGCTCTGATAGGTCCATCTGTTCTAGCCGTCATGGCTGTGACAACTCCTCCTCATTCTTATGTCTGGGCATGTGTGTGTTTGTGTTTGTGTGTGTGTGGGGGGGGTTGTGTGGTGTGTGTGTGTGTGTACAAGCACTGGCACAGATGAACAATTTAGACACTTCTCTCATTTGCACTTCACAACTACAGCCTTAACCCTTGAGCCCCCAGGTGATTTCAGCCATACTGGGCAAAGCAACTTTACTTGGTCACGGGAACAAGTGGAAGGAGCCTCCGGGTGTCTAGCCACTCAGGTGTAAATCCTTGCCAGCTTCCTACCCTGCTCAATGGCTGCTCAAGCTTAAGCCAGAATGAAGAGGAACAAGAGACAATCGCAAGCTATGCTGGCAGAATTCAGGAATTTAAAAATCCAGGGTCAATTTGAAACAGTATGATTAGATGATGCTAAGAATGTTGACAAACCTTTCAGAAATGTACTCTCCCTCTAATATTGAGTTTGTATACCCAGAAGCACTTGCACCCCTAAGAGATATTCCTTACAGAACCTTCTCCTACCCATCCATGGTCTCAGGCATTAGTTTCAGGTCCCAAGACAGGAATCTTTCTGGTCACTTTTCAAAGGTTCACTTTCTCTCCCTCACTGGCTCTTGTGGATATTTGGGAGAGGTTAGGTTACCCTGTCCATCACTCTGTCCACAGGACATCCTCTCGTCTAAGAGACACTGGACCTTTCTGAACAATAGGTCGTGTCAGAATAAGTGGGGGAACTGGATCACTCTGAAGCACACAAGAAATCCATTTGCCCACAGAGCAGGCTTTCCCACTTCCTAGTGTGTGCTGGTCCCTCTAGTCTCTGACAAGCAACAGTGTCTGGACTTGCTATACACAATAGTAACAGGAGCAACACACCTTCCCTAAAATATTAGTAGGGAATGAGAAGGGTACCAGCCATGTGGTTAGTATGTGTCACTGGTGTCTTCGAAGATGCACGTGGTTAGCCATCCGTCTCCAGCTAGACCAGGAGTGCTCTCTCATGACTAAGGAGGACTGCAAGATGAAGACAGTGCCCAAGGCTTCAAAAACTGCCTGATCTGGAGAGGACTCGAGGTTTATGGAATAATCAGATACAGGGGATGCTACTCAAAGTTGTCACAGTGGTAACAACAGCCACTGTAGTATGCACTGTGGGCCCAGGTGAAGTCCTTGGGGATGCTGAGTCCCGTCTGTACCGAAACATAAAGAAAATCTCTCATCACCTAGTTAGATGAAATAAAGGCAAAGTGGATATAAACCCATTCTTGGTAGGGGAGGGCTTGAGGGAGATGCCAAACTGCTCTCAGTACCTAAAGAGCAGTCAGGGAGAGAAGTCACTTCCCGCTCTCTCTTCTGAGCCAAATGCTAGCCTCCTGCAGGAACAAGGCTGTTCTTGGCTCTTATATGTCAACACGGAGGAGGGGGATCCAAACAGAATGCCCAAGGAAAGGATCCAGAAGAACTTCAAAAGGCGAAGACATGGCAACAACAAAGAAAGGGAACGGGGCCAGGAACAAAGACTAAATGTACCAGGGTAGGTGGCACCTTCTTTCATAAAAATAGGGATGAGTGGATGTCCCAAGTGGGACTGGGTCTTTGACAGCATTCCAGAACTGAGAAGATGATCCCTGCCCAGTGGGAGCCAGGGCGGTTCTTGAAGACCTAGGACCCAGCTTTCTGCCATCTTGCTTGAATCTTAAAGGATTCACCCAAGTCATCGGGGCTTCATTTTGCAAGGCAAAGGCTGGCTATTCCTTTGAACAGCCTAGAATAGACGTGCAGAAATGTGGCTAAAGAAAATATTCTCTTAGCTCCACCTTTAATCACGCTGAAACTGCCTCCAGGGCACTGTGGCATCAAGTTTAACAAACCGCAGGATAATCTGGCAAAGGACACCAATAATCGTCCACAACCAGGCCACCACTATTCCTTGTAGGGTAAAACTCCAGAGCAGTTTGAAACGCCGGCTTTCCTCAGCTCTTCAAACCTAATCCCCTCAAGCTCCTTGATCCAGACAACTTGCGTAAAGAGACTTAAGCTCCACACTTATTAGAGCAAAGTCAGAGGGTGCGCCACCACTCCAGCCAATAGCAACACTGTATGCATGAATCACAAGGCAGTCATGGCCACTCTGCCTTAATTTTGTGATCCTTGAGTCACAGAGGACTCATCTATTCAAATGTCCATCATTCACGCAAACATCTTTCTCCAAGCAGCCTGGGGCACTTTATAAGCTGCTGGCTCATCCCTTGCCATGTCACTTGAAAGGAGAACAAAAGGCTGAAAAACAGGAAGGTCATTTTTTTATGGGGAAACTGAGGCTCCAAGAAGCCCTAAAGTGAAATGTGTAGACGTTTCTGAGTCAGACATGCTCGAAGAGCCAAAACAAGTTCTGACTCCTAAATGGTCTATTTTCTTAGTTAATTTTATAAAGCTTTTATGACGAGGTGTTTTGATGCAGCAAACTCAGAACAGGTGAAGCCAAAGCATATGCTCGCTGCCTCTTGTGTAACATTTTCTCACCATTTCGTCCATCTCCTCCCTCACCGGAGGATCTGATTGGCTCTTCCCTCACCAGAGGATCTGATTGGCTCTGTTTCTTTTACTTTATAGGCTCCTGTTTTTCTGTGGGAGGGGCATGCTCCGATCTGACAAGCACATTATTCCTTGTGCTTACATTGTTTTAACCATTACCTGGTTCTTGATATTCTCTGATTTTGGAATTCTACCAACCATTTCCTCCCTCCCGCCATCCCTGAACTACATATATATACCCTTGACTCCTCAATGTAGGGATTGACAATTAGTGGGAATCAGTCTTCAGTGAGGGTCATAAATGGAGTGTAAAATGTCCAGTTTATTCATTTGCTTTTTAAAAATGGCATTTATCAGCTAAGTGTTTGGCTCAAATTAAAATACTTGCACATCTAAATAGCCACTGCGAATAGGCTCTATTAAAATAGCTGCCTCCAAAGAATGGAAACTGTTGGTGTCACCTGTTCTGGCGCCTGACTGGACCCTCTTTCCCAAGGCCTTCTGTTCTGCTGTATGCTGGTGTGTAGCTCATCAAAGGAGACGTGAGCGTCAGGGCTGCTTTTTACCGTGCTATTCCAAGCGAGGACTACGTAGGTGTCACAAATGAAGCTCGCACGGAAGCATAGAATAGGACCCTAGTGGCACCGCCACGTGTCTCTGTCTCCCTGTGATGCAGCCTGGCTGGCATCGGCCTTCTGCCAACCTCTTTTGCTGCCCCTATCCACCCACGAGCTCTCGTTGGGTCAGAAATGAGATTCTTTGACAGTGCCAGACAGACAGTCGATGCTGGGAAGAAGAAAGCAAAAGCAAAAGCAGCTTTCTAAATTAAGCCTGGGTTCATTTATAAAAATAAATAACCACAGCCTAGCAACGGGCTCACGGCTTAGCTTTCTTCTGTTATGAAACTGCCATGGCTGGGGCCCAGGATGACAGAGTCAGAACGGGACCCCACACCCTGACTCCTCCCATGCGTAGTAGTCATGGGGGAGTGCTAACAGTGGCCCTTGGAGGGCCTTGCTCTTCATTCAGGGACAATCTAAGGCCAGACTCCAAAGGCAGAGGGGATCCAGAGCCTCTGAAACATGAGACCACCTGAGCACCTTCAGGCTCCTGGCAACAGCTAACACACCAGAGGCAACAGTGAATGAAGTCTCTTCATCAAAGAGGCAATGCCCCTGTGCTGAATCTTTACACCATCCCACAGTCAGAGGGAGCATCTACAGGAGATAACTGGGTACTGGTTCTTTCTACCCAGGTACTGGTGATGTGTCTGTCACAGTGGGGAGGGAAGAGTGCATGCAATACACTGTCAGTAACAACTTTTATCGTCCCCAAACCTTCTCTCTGTCTTATGTCAACAGTACCTCCGGTGATGAGTTCTGTTTGAAAGAAGAGAGAAAATAGTGGATGATCTTTTGATCTTAGTCTTGCTGGGATTCTCAGAAGTAGAGCCCACAAGGCCCTTGGAAACTCAGTGGGAAATGTGGCATCACGGTATGAAGGATTTGTTCCTGCCATCAGCTTTCTCAAGCTTTGAAAGGATATGTCAAGTCAGAGGGATCCAAGGACTATGACCGTCTATTCTGAGTTGCTAGGAACAGAATGACGGGGCTTTACTTTGTCTGCTTCTGGGAGATTCTATAACCCCTAGTAACCAGAGAATGCCCAAGGTAGCACTTCAAAATGAGTTCAGAGTTGGGTCCCTCCATTCCAATACTAAACAGATCAGAGAAATTGGCCTAGAATGTCCTTCAAAAGTTGGTCTTCCCCTAACCTGGCTTAGCCAGAAACAATTAACTCACATCCATGTCAGTAATAAGTAAATTCTTGCTAAAACCAAATATGTGAGAGTATAGTATCTAACAGGTTTGACTTTGGAATAATAGTATGCGTGTGGGAAAAAATAAACAGCAATAAAAAAAAATTAGTACAATAGCACCCAGATTCAACTCACAGTGTGTGGTAGTTTTCAGAGGTTCTGAGACCATTCCCATCAGCACCCAGCTTCAACTCACAGTGTGTGGTAGTTTTCATAGGTTCTGAGACCGTTCCCATCTCATCCATCCAGGCTACCAAGGCTCAGCGTTAGAATCCTTGGGAAAGTAAGCCATGCTTAGGATTCAGCCCTAGGAGAATCAGCATACAAACTGAACAGGCTACCCCTAATCTACAGTGAGAGTTCCCCAGTGGTGCTAAGGGATGCCTCTCTGGAGCAGGCAAATCACAGTAGCAATTCTGCAGGCTACACTCCAACCTGGTGAGCCCAGGATGGGTTTCTAATCCTCCCAACCCAGGCCTCCCATGTGATTGCTCTGTGATAGGACCCTACTGAGAAGTTGTGTTGGATGTGGTTGCCTAAACAAGATCAGCAAACTGACACCAGTTGATATACCCTTGATAGATTATAGGATCCTAATTGGTGAGCCCTAGACACTCAGCTCTTGTGACCTTACCTTCTTGCAAACTCGGAACTGACCCACCAGACAGGAGCACTCAGAACTATGCTTCTGTGTCTGTACTGTATGAGAATCCAGCCAACACTATGATGCTCCTCCCGGTCTCTTGAGCTCTTCCTATGTAACAATGTCTTGTAATTATGAAGGCTTCTGTTGAGTTGGCTTCTGGTGTGAGAAGTGGGACTTCTTTGATGAAAACTCTGAGGATAGTTTCTATCAGTGCTTTAGTCTTTGGTCCATCTGAATCATAAGCCTAGATTGTGTGATGACCTCTAACCAATTAATTCCATAGCTTTGTGTGCCAAAGACTTCCAACATTGGTTTCTATAACTATTTCTCTTTCTATCCAATCTCTAGAAAGGTCTGGGATTCTAGAATTCATGAGGAACCTTCAGGCTCACGTATTCTCAGCCTTTCCCTATGAAGATGGAGAACCAGAGACAGGAAGGGCCAGGTACTTGTCCAAGGGCTTGTGCTTAGCTTCACCCACCCTGCCCTAACTTACAGCCTAGCAGTATTTTGACAGTGATTTTCCTAGTGTAACAGTTCAAATTCCACCCTTCTGGAACTTGGAGAACCATTTTCTTCAGGACACCATACCTTTCAGGCCTTTGGACTCCAGCACACATACCAGAAGCAGCCCAGATTCTCAGCCTCCAGTGCACGTTCCAGGAGCTCCCTACATTCTCTGCATCCAGCAAATGCTCCAGAAGCTACCCAGATCCCTTGGCCTTAGACAGAATTACACCTACAGCTTCCCTGCTTCTCTAGTTTGAAGATGGTGTGAGTGGGATCGCTTGCTTCTATATATATCTACCCACCCACATGAAGCCAAAGGTCTCCCCTGTGCCATTATTCTCTATATAACCTAACCATATGAGGAAGAGTTTTTCATTTCGTGCATAATAAGGATTAATCCTGCCTATACTAGACCTTTTGTGACAACCATCCTTGACCAGGTCTCACAAGATTACAGGGAAATAGGACTACAGATGCCATAATTAGAATTTTCCTAGTCAGGCAGATAAGTTGGTCACCCTGGTAAGTTTCATGCCCCTTTCCTAAGGACCTTTCCACATGAATAACAAAGCATAGAGCATATAAACTGAAACCAAAATAGCATCAAATGGATAGGATCAGGAAGATAACTGGAATAGATATTAAACATTTTGTCTTAAATGAAAATATCCATGGATAAGATGGAAAAACCAGGTGATCAACAAGAAAAAAATAGACTTTTTATCAAAGGACTCATGTGAAGACATGCCACCTAACCAGACAGCCTGAGTTTGATCTCTAAGACCCATGTGGTGGAAGAATTAAACTGGCTCCCACAACTTGTCTTCAGACTGCCACATTTGTATCACACCATGCTCATGAACATGTGTGCATGCACACACACACACACACACACACACACACACATACACAAAGACACACAGACATACACATACACAAAGACACACAGATACACACATACACAAAGACACTAAAAGTAGTTAAACCCACTATTGTTGAAGAAAAAGAAGAAAGATTAAGTCACAACTATCCACATTACATAAAAGTGGATCACATGAGTTTATCCAAAGGAAGATGCTTCTTTGGGCCAAGACACTATTTGGTCCACTGAGGACTGAGAGGCTGAGAACCACAGCTCACAGGAGGCCTACTGACCACATATCACAGCATAGCTGACTGAGAATCTTTATGATTGTGGTACTCTGCCCTGAGTTTGCCAGTCTAGATACTATTACACATTACCCCTAGGCTTTTCACAAAATTGGTAAAGCCTAGAATGCAATATCATAAAGTTTCCTCAAATGACATTTCCCAAAGTGGAACTGATGTGGGTTCCTATTTACATTTTCACTTCCTATGTCCAAGTTTAGCCCATGTGAACAAAGTCACATGTCAAACAATGACTTAAGGAATTTAGTCTTAAAAGAAAGCCATCTTCCACTGCACTCTGCCCACGTGCAATTATTAGATCCTTTGAAAAACAACAAAACAAAAACAAGACCCCCCCCTTTTTTTTTATTGGCGCCAACTTAAAACCTAGAAAATTTTCATTACAAATGTGAGCTAAGCTTTCTCCTTTTGCAAAAGGGAATTCTTGGAGGCCATAACTCCCTCATGGTCATGGTCATGTGAGACTGAGAACCAAGATAGTATAGCAGATTGTGTGTGTTAAATGCCAAGATTCAGATACACTCCCTGCTATTTTTAGATGGCATTATTTCTGAATCCGTCTTGGCTTCTCATCTTTATGGATAGTTAAAGCAATCAAATTTATTTTTGTGTGCAAAATGCTTTGAAATGGTGACTACTATATAACAATCATTTAATAAATGTCAATGGCTATCCTTTTCCCCCTTACCCAGGTAGCTTTGCTATTTGTCTTCATTGAGCGCAAATACTAGTGTAGATGCTTTGAGTAAATGACCTTGGAATCTGTGATGCCTTCAGTCACAAGGTGGTAATTCAAATAAACGTCTTCCTGAGTTGATTAGCCCCTAAGAGATGTCAAGTCCTTAGCTAACAGATCAAGTCTATGTCCTGTGGTCACAGCTTGAAGTACACATGCCTGTATGTAGAGAACAGAGGTCAACATCAGGTGTCTCTCTAAGTTGCGTCTCCATCTCAGTGTTTGAGGTGGTCTGATGCTGACCCTGGAACTCACCAGTTCACTGAGGTTGGCTGACTAATAGGCCCAGGGTTCCCCCATCTCTGCCTGCCTAGTGCTGTGATTCTAGGTGTGTGCTGCTATGCCTAGCTTGTTACATGGGTACTGGGAATGCACCTCAGTCCACATGCTTGTGCAGCAAGCATTTTAGGTGACTGGGACTTCATCCCTCTTCTTTCTCTGGGCATTTCCTGTGTCCTTATTGAGAGCATTGTGAAACCTTTGCAGGTTTCACAGCCAACCTGAGCCTCAGGTTTCCTAATTAGAGAATTTGTGACAGAAGAACAGGGTCCCCAGGATACACGTAAGTACCTTGTCTATACTCTATCAGCAAGTCTTGAATTCTTTCCTTTCCTTCCCTTTCCTTCCCTTTCCTTCCCTTCTCTTTCTTTTCTTTCCTTCCCTTCCCTTCCCTCCCTTCCCCTTCCTTCTCCTCCTTTTCCCCTCCCTTTCCTTTCTTTCCCTTCCTTTCTCTTTCCTTCCCAATCTTCCAACAAGCATAAAAAGAAAATCTTGTATTGCAACTTAGCTAGTAAGTGAATCAACCCAAAGACACAGATCCTTAGGGAACGAAGAAGGGTACCATCCCCACACAAACTTGTTCCTAATAAAACATATTTTGTTGCTAAGCAACTCTGATGATGCCTCTTCTACAAGTATGATCTGTCTTTAGATGACTAAATGTCTTGTGAGTCAGAAGAAGGCATCAGAGAGTTTCCTCAGGCTTCAGGTAAAGGAACAATATTGTGTACGGAGCAAAACAGGGGAAACACGCAATGTTTTACTCATGCTTTGAGGTTTGATGCTTGTTTGGGGAGTTGTCTGTGAAGAGCTGGATTGTTCATTCATCACTGAATGGATGGAGTCATGGTGTGAGAGACCATCTCCCTAGTCCACCGTAGAAGACTAGTAATTAAAGTTGTGGTAAGATCAGACACCAAACTAAGGGTGGAAGAGTGGAACTCCCCAGAAGGAAGAAAGAGCTTTTGAGGCAAATTAGATGTTGCAACTGTCAAATCCTGTGGCACAGTCATTCTGCTAAAAAGATGGGGTGAATTGTGAGCTAGCCAATGGGAAGAGCCAGAGAGTGAGGCCATTTCCAATGGTCCTTGTCTCCTGCTTGTCTGGGGATGCAGGGCAGGGATGAAGCCAACTCCACAATCCCTTTCACCAGATTTAGCACACTGAGCTCTGCCTCCCACTGATGAAAGGATGGAAAACCCTCTGGTGTAATTTCCTAAATCTCAAAATATGTATTTCCCCTAGTAAATAAAAGTGGTATTTTCAACAAAGCAACATTGTGAGGGAGGAGGGGGATTTCCAATAATATTCAGTGTCTTCCTTAAAGTCTTTGCATCAATATATTTTTATACTAGAAAAAAAAAAACGATTAAAATACCAAACACAGGGCAAACAAGATGACTCAGCAGGTAACATTTACCAGGAAGCCTGAAGACCTGAGTTTTATCCCCGTGGCTTACAAGGCAGAAGGAAAAACCTGATTCTTACAAGTTATCTTCTGACATTCACAGATGCACTGTGATACACATACACACAGAAGAGTGGGGAGGGAGGGGGAGGGGGAGGGGGAGGGGGAGGGGAGGGAGGAGAGGGGAGGGGGGAATAGAGGGGAAGGGGGAGGAGAGGGAGGAGAGGGAGGAGAGGGAGGGGGAGAATGAGTTGATGACAACTCACAGCCTGGAAATAAAGCTCAATGGAGAGCTTGCTGACCATGTGAGGTCCTGAGTTGGGTCTCTAACAACACAAGGAAACAAAATTTTTCATTATGCAAAGGCTGAAACAAAAGGATTGTGAGTTCAAGCCAGCCTGGGTGGGCTGCAGGAATAAGACCCTGCCTCACCAAAAGCAAATGAGTGAGCAATGGTCTGTTCTTTGCTCTTAATCTCTAAAGTTAGCTTCAAGCCCAGAGGCATGTCACAGATCTACCAGAGACCCTTCCCAGTGTGTGGCCTTGATATGGCCTTCTGCTTCCTCACTCCTGAATGAGAAGTAGACTCACAACTAGAGTAACACCAACACCTGAGAAGCTTAAAAACACAACTCCCTCCCCCACTCCACTGTAATCTTCCTTCCAGCAAAAGGAAAAATACCACAAACTCATAACACAAACCGGGTCATATAATTTTGTGTTGATGGCCAGGAAATCACTACTTGGAGCTGCTTCAGCGTTTCCATCCACAAATGCAATGTGCTTGCCTTGCTCTCTGCTCCTGACCAGGGAAACACTGAGACTGATGGGTAGAGGTTTCTAGAAGGTTTGTGGTGAGAATAGAGAAGTCTGAGCACTATGTGTGTTCACCAAGGAAGGGCTGCTTGAAACTGGAAAGCCAACAATGATTCCTGGGAAGAAAAGACTCTCTATGTCAATGAAAGAAGCCTCCTCCTGCCAGACCCCATGGTGCAGTCATTCTGCTGTAGCTCTCTGGTAGAGCACTTGCCCGACGTGTGCAGCACCTCAAAGCAAACAAGAAAATAAGCAGTGAAATCTGATGAAAGCTGTGTATACTGGGATCAGACAAGGGAGGGTGCAATGAGCAGCCAGGGAAGAAGAGAGGAACCATGAGGAAAGGGTGCCAATGCCCTAAGACCCAGTAACCTAGAGCGCAGGGGCTGAGTATAGTCCCCACAGACCAAAATGTATACAAAGACCTTGTCCCATATAATCTGCTTTGTAAATGGTCTATGCCGTGAACAATATGTCAGCCACGAAACTATATACAATTTCCTTTTTTTTTAATTATATCTTGGAGGGTTTTGTACAATGAGTTTTGGTCATATTTACCCTCTCCCCAAACTCTTCCCAGACCCACCCTCTCCCTATCCACCCAACACTGTGACTGCTTTTTTGTGTATCCCCCATCCAGTCCAATTTGTGATGTTCATATATTGGTGGATGTGGTCTTCCACTGGAGCAGTCTACCTACCAGTGGCAACACTCACTGAGAAAGTCAGTTCTCCCTCTTCTAGCAGCTATCAGTTGCCAACAGCTCCTCAGCTAGTTTGTGTCCATGTCTGTAGTCTATCCACGCTAAGATTGGGTCCGACTTGAGCTTGTATGATGTTTGCACATGGTGTCATTACCACTGTGAGTTCATATGAGCAGCTGTCTTGCTGTGTCCATCAGATACTGTTTTCTTGTATCCCTCTGCCTCCTCTGGTCCTTAGAGTCTTTGCATCCTCTCCTGCACAGTGATCCCTGAGTCTTGAGAGGAAGAGCCGCAGTGTCGGTGTTCCATTCCATACATTTTTATTCTCTGAGCCTTGGCTAATTATGGTTCTCTGTATTAATCACCATCTATCTATTGTAAATAGAAGCTTTCTCTGGTGGTAACTGAGAAGTGCATCACTCTATGAATATAATAAGTCAGTTTAATATTTTCATTCATCAGAATATATGCAGTTTTTAATATCCATCCTATTTCTACTTGATATATGTAATTTTATCTGGATTTCATTATTTTTCTACCCAATCCAGATCTAATCAATGAGTCCCATGATACACCCATGAGCAGCTCTACTCAATTATATCTTGTAACAATTCCCTCATTTATATTCAATAAGATTAATGAATGAAAAATGGATGTATTCACGTTCATCATACCATACAATGATAGAAACATACAGATTAAAAACAGTCTTTGTATGTCACTCTCTGGTAACTGTCATTTCTTCACATTTGTAATGCATGAAGAACCTCTTACATGCCAAATGTCTTGGAATTACCAAAAATGAAAGTAAATGTTTGTGTGTCAGACTTCTTGTTAATGCCAGACTGAGCTCAAGGGTTTGCCCTTATTCAGAAAATGCTGTACCATTGAGATACATGCCAAGTCCATTCAGTGTTAAACAGATTTATATTACAGTCATTAAAAATGATAAAAATATATATACAAATGTTATAACTATTTATCACAACATTTATTTGCCCCAATAATCCTATATTCTAAGTCCAACAATAAAAATATATGATTATAGATGGGATATGTTCACATATTTGTAATTTGAGATGAAACATTAATGACAGTTTCTATAATTCACAAATTTAGCCATTCAGTTTGCAGTTATGGTATTTAAAAACAAAACGCTTTTTGACCCAGACTCATGGCTTGCTAAGAACTATCAACTTTCTGAGAACCGCCACCAAAATTGAGAAATAACATATTTGAAAAGAAACAGTAAATGTGACATAATTAATCTATCTGTTACTCGTTGAAGATTCCTGTCAGTATTCACTCTCGGGTGGTCTGAGGTAGAACCCAGCATCCTCCTTGTGATTGTTACAGCTTGAGTCATGGCAATGCTGAGAGGTGCACACTGTGGGCTTATTGGCAGTTACTGTAGAGAATAATCTCTTGGAAGTTGAGCCTCCTGGGCTGGCAGCAAACATCTAAGATCACTTAAGACTTTGTGTTCTTCTTCCTAGCAAATCATCTTTATTGCGAGCTTCTCTGAAGCCATGAGAAGGAATGCCTGAGACCAAAAGGGGAGTTCAGTGTCTTCCCTGGCATCTTCCTGGTCTCCCTTGTACAGGGCCCTTACTTCATGCCTGCCATGCGTCAAATTCCTTTGTACACATTTCATCCCTGTTTTATAATTGGGTAAACTGAGGCACAGGAAAGCTAAGTAACTGTCCCAAGACCACAGGTTGCTCTTAGTAATACAACCTTTGTTCAAAACCAAGCTATGCATGTTTTCAAATCCTCTGTATTTTATCATTGTACTATTGAGAAAACCCTACACAGAGAAAACCAAGGCGAAGTATATATATATATATACTGGCTCACAGTTCTGGACCATAAAGTATAGAAACCAAACATCCATGTCTGCTTCTGATGGGCCTCATGTGCCACTGACACAGAAGAGGGGAAGCAAGCATGTGCAAGAGGTAGAAAGCCAGAAGCAATCTTGCTTTATACCAACTTGCTCAAGTCTTGTAAAACTACTTGGGAGAGATCTAATCTACTTTCCAGAGACCTGACTCAACTTTTCAAAACAGAAATCCATCTATTTATGAGGTTGGTGTTCCAGAGACCTAACTACCTCTGAAAGAGGCCATTACCTTTCAACATGGTTACATTCAGAATCAAATTTTAACTTGATGTTTCATAATCGATACCATATACAAACCACAACGTGACCCCTTGACTTCTCACAGAGTAGTGGGTGTGGGGAAGATTACATCATGAATGACATACAAAAAAATTTCTTTAAAAAGAGGGCTATTATTATGTTATTACTGTGTAAAGACACCTCTCATTCTCAATTTGGTACCATGTGTGGTTTGACTAGGCACACTGAAAAGCATATAACTATAAGTGTTTGGCAAATATTTATTGATATAATAAAACCAGTTATATAACCAAGCAAACATGGGTGGGACACAGTGGGGAAGGGACAAGAGGAGAGGGTAGATGGGGCTACCTGGCAATATCCATACATGAAACTGATAAGAGCTAAGCCTATACCACTATTGACTGTCATCGTCAAAAGGGCATTGGCAATCTGGAGGAATCAAGTCTGCTGGTGGTGCATCATGGCAGCATGAAACAGAAGAGCCAAGGCTGGCCAGGATTGCCATAGGATCCCTGCTGTTCATAATGCAATGCTGCCTCTTGTTTGAGTATAGCTTACAGAGTGAGCATGGGATTTGGGCATCACTCAAACCCACATTCTTTAGTCTAAAACCATGTCTCCATGGGCGGATATTTTCCTGACTAGGTGACTTTAAGTCAGTCTCAGTGCTATGATCCCTGGGCTACTACAAAGATTAATGAACCGGTTGTAAAAATTCTTACCACAGAGCCTGGTCGACAGTAAGCACTACATGTAGGTTTACTGAATCACCCTGAGCCTCCATGTATGAAGAAACAGGAAGGATGGAGAATCTCTTAGTATGGTACACATGTACACATTTCATTGTATGTGAAATGCTTTGTCAGTTTTCGTATGCTTTCTTCTCCAGGAAGTAGCGGGTACATCCTTGGGGTAAAGCTAATTGAATAACAAACATTTTCCTGTAAATTCTCGTTTCCGTTGACAATTTTGGAAGAACAAGAGCTATTTCTACGTGATTCTGGACCAACCTCTTCCCTATGTCTTCATTGTAATCGCACAAGAAAGGGTAGAGAGATTTTAAGAGACACTTGTGCCCATCCCCACTTCAGCTACCAGACTACTGCAACAATGGACCCTAAGGAACTGGAATTTCCCAGAAGTCTCATGCTGGAAAAGGAAAAGACCTTAGTGTCAGCTAGATTGGGTCGGGGGTGGAGGTGGGGGAACGACTGTCTCTCAGAAAAAATGTTTTACATAGTGCTGACTCCGTATCAGATCACTTTTAAAGATAGACAGGAGCTGAGGCAGTGCAGGACCACACCTTGACCAAGACTGCTTAGTTATGCACTCTCTGGGCCTCCATTTAAGCCTGAACCTGTGTGAGGAACATGAGGATAGACTAGAGGTCACTGGCTCTATTTATTTATTTATTTCTCTTTCTAATGTGACTATATCAAATACATCCCCTTTCTCTGATTTTTTTCAGTTTTCTGTCTCTTGCATTAGCCTATTGATGAGGAATGGTCAAACCTTGCTTCTTAGGGCTTCCAGGGCCTGGGCTCTGACTCTACCAACCCTGTAACATTATTGACATTACCCAAGGTTCTGATGACCTCCTTTAGAAACCCAAACTGTCCATTTCATACCCACTTCTCTGAAAATTCATCATGGGGTGGTTACTTGACTTTTCTGGAATTACCATGACAAAGTACCACAAACGTGGTGGCTGCAAGCACTCTGTGACTTGTGGCAGCATCACACCCCACTCCAGTTTTCTCATCCCACGGCCTCTTGTCTCTGCATGCCTGTCCAAAATCCCTTCTTGCCTTTTTCTTACAAAAACACCTGTCCCTGGGTTTAAAATTCATTGCAAATTCTAGATACTTTAAATACCTTTGATTTAATTACTGCATCAAAGACACTATTTCCAAATAAGTCCACATGCACAGGTGCCAGGGATTAAGGAATGACCATATCATTTGGGGTCAACTATTTAATCCATTCTCAGGAGGCAATAGAATCCTCACTGGAGATAGATAGATAGATAGATAGATAGATAGATAGATAGATAGATAGA
>JANHMN010000001.1:219413115-219435427 GCA_030674055.1 Rhabdomys pumilio | reverse complement strand
AGATAGATAGATAGATAGATAGATAGATAGATAGATAGATAGATAGATAGATAGATAGATGATAGATTCTTCTTACCTTTTTAAAATCTACCTATATGTACGTTTCCTATTTTTTTCCTTCCCTTGAACACAGCTTCCAGTCTTGTTCATCCCACCAAGATGTATGGACACAGCTATAGGGGTAGCTGGCCATCATAACCAGACTACCTGTTCCTCTCTGAGCTCCTTTCTGCACCATGTCTTCCTTGTAAGGCTCCCTGGGAGTCATGCTTTAGATACTCAACCTGGCACTCATCTGAATGCTTCTTCTTGTTCCTCCCAGTAGCCCAGCAGAATAGCCAGACGAATTGGATGTCGACCTGGGACTTGGCAGTGCTGGTTTGCCCCACCTGGCTCTTCACCAGGGTTACCTTAGGCACACATCATGTTTCATAGATGAGGCCAAACTGGAGACCTTGCTAAGTTGGAACAAGAAGAGGCAGCGGATCTGGGTCAGAGCAGGACCGGTGTTTACAGTCAGACCAAGCAAATAGGCTCAGAGGGAATCTGGGTTGCAAGTTTGGCAGACTGATAGGAACATGAGGCCTGGTACACAAGTGAAAACAAACCAGCTTTGCCTGCACAGCCCAGGTCTCAGCTCTTCTGATTGGGTAGATCTGTGGCATGTGGCATACTGTAACTTGCTGGAGGCAACTACATTTAGAATATCTTTCTTGATGGTTGTTTGCTTTACACCAGGATGTAGGAATGCAGAGATAAGACACTGTTTGCCTCCATGAAGAAGAAAGTGTGGTAAAGGTCGTATACATATTTAAAAAACATTGTCATAAAGTGATAATTACATGGGCAATGTTAGAGGAGGGCCAAGGACCAAGACAGGAGTGACCGGATCTGTCTCAGGCAAAGTGATAAGAGATGTGTTAAGATAGGACCCAGAAGAGGTCACAGTTAAGCAAAAATTTAAAAGACCCAGTAAGTAAGGAGGGAAGAGCCAGGGGGGCCTCTTCCTCTTCCAATCATCTCTCCATAGTCTGGCTTTAGTGGAAAATGCAGAACATTATTTTTTCGGGTTAGCAGAAAAGCAACAGACCTATTCTATAGCAAACCTATTCTAAAATGAGTCATGGCCCAGGGAAAGAACCAAGTCGAAATAACTCCACTTAAAAACGATTGGCTGGGAGAGGGGCTGAGTGTCAGTAGCCACAGTCACTACTGCTAATATTCATTATTCCTAGTACCCTGCTCCTTAATGACCTTAGAGGTTAGCATGTCTCAATCACTCCATCACCAGTGAGCACATCACAGGACCTATTTGGATACATCTGTTATTAAAAATGCTTTCTGGGGTGCTGCGGTGAGACTAGGGGTAAAGTGCTTTCAACATGAGCATGCAGACCTGAGCTCAGTGGTGTAATAAAAACCAAATCAAACCAGTATGGCAGCTCATGTTTATAATCTCAACACTGGGGAGGCAAAGAAATGTGAATCTCTAGGGCACACTAATCATCCAGTCCAGCCTAACTGGCAAGCCCCAAGAACAGTTGAGGGACCCTAATTAAAAAACAAGGTAGACAGGTCTTGAGGAGCAAAACCCAAGGTTGTCCTCTGGCTTTGCACACACTCCTATGCATGCACACCCACGTATGCAAACAACTGTTTTCTACTGACTCTGCAAGTAATGTTGCTGCGTCTTGGTTACCAAGAAAGCAATCCCCGATCTCTGTTGGGGTGACAAAGCTTCTGCACATTAGTTCCTGTTCCACATCTTTCAGTTGTGGTGGTTTGAATAGATATGACCCCCAGAGACACATGTGTTTGATGGCTTGGCCCATATAAGGAGTGACACTACATACATGTAGGAGGTGTGGCCTGGTTGGAGTAGGTGTGGCTTTGTAGGAGGAAGTGTCTTACTGTAGACACTGTAGGCTTTGAGGTCTCAGATGCTCAAGCCCAGGCTCAGTGGCTCACAGTTCTTTTCCTTCAGCCTTCGGATCAAGATGTAGAACTCTCAGCTCCTTCTCCAGCACCATGTCTGCCTTCATGCCACCATGCTTCTTGCCATGATAACACCAGTTAAATGTTTTCCTTTATAAGAGTTGCTGTGGTCATGGTGCCTCTTCACAGCCACAGAAACCCTAACTAAGACAATAGTAAATGTCTCTTTGAGTTTTACTTTTTTTTTTTTTTTTTTTTTTTTAATTATTTGGCATGGATGTGTAAATGTATGCAGGTACCCAAAGAGCTCTGGCACTCACTTGAGCTGCAGTCACAAGCAGTGGTGAATTGCCTGACTTGGAAGCTAGGAACCAAACAAGGGTCCTTTGCAGGAGCAGCCTAAGCTTTTAACAGCTGGGCCATCTCCCCAACCCTAAAAATGACTTTTTTTTTTTTGATGTATCTTCCAACCAATACCTTTGTAACAAGTAGCAACGTATTTGAGTTTGAAAAATGATCCATCTTTATTATTATTGATTTTATCCAATTATTAGGCTACATTTAAGTAATTTAGCTGGATAAATTAACACATAAGCTTTAAGCATATTCCAATATAAAAGCAAGTATGAATATACTGGCCAGCATTCGATATATGTATATATCAAATAGTATAGCATATATGAATATAAAAATTCAGAGCTTTTAGAATCGAAACACAGACCTCAAAACTATGAAAGCCGCCAGACATAAAAGGTTGTCTGAATCCATATGTGTTCTGACCATGGGGATTAAAATTGGATCGGTGCTTGCCAAGGGTTGGATGGGGAGGAAAATTAACTACAGAGAAATGTGAGAAAGTAAGAAATGTTTCTGTACCCTGATTGCAGGGGTGTCTACATGGCTGAACACACTTGTAGAAATGCAACCAACTGTGCAAGTAAAAAAGCATCAACTTTGTTTCATATAATCCTGTCTCCATATATTTTAAGGAAAGTCTGGCTTTTTCTGACTCTCCCCAGGCAGCTTCCTGGTTGTTTTGTTTTGTTTTGTTTTGTTTTGTTTTGTTTTGTTTTGTTTTGTTTTGTTTTGTTTTGTTTTTACCTGCTGTTAGGAACACCTGGGAAGACAAACTTAAGTTTTACCTGTCTTTTCGCCTCTTCCCTCTGAGAGAAGGGTTCTGAAGTATGATTCTGAGTGACGCAGGCACCAAGAAGCTGAGTCGTTTCAATGTGAATCAGTAGGAGAGAAGTATAAAACACTATAAAATGATATAAAATGTCAACATACATGTAGGCAGTGTTTTAGAGCTAGGTAACAACTTTCTTCACAATGTAGAGATTTCTTTTCTGAGATGCTCACGACTCTACCTATAGGCGTGTAGCAAAGCACAGGGAGGGTGGCTGAGAACCTCACGCTCTCCCGCTGTTCTGGAGACTGCATGTAAACCAGTAGAATAGCTAGAAGGGCCTGCTGTCTTCTGTAGGCTTCCTGATCCTTGCATGCCTTCCTGCTGTGGACCTGCATCCTAATGGATTCCTGTAAGGATGCCAGTCTTCCTGGATTAGAAACCACCTTACTGATCTCCTTTTAGCCCAGTTACCTCTGTAAAGCTTTGTCGCCAAATGCAATCACATTCTGAGATATTTTGGGTTAGGATTCAAAATAGGAAAGAGGGTCACAACTCAGACACCATAAGCACTCCTGCCCCCCCTTTCTTCTCCACACAGGTCATTTTCCATCGCACTTGCCCACCAAGAAAATGGCCTCTACTGCGACAGGTATTGCTGTGTCTTCTTCACTGTGGTTACCTCAGGATTATCTTGATAACTTTCTTGATTGTATCCATGTAAGAAAGAGAAGGAAACCAATACACTAGAAGATCCTAAGGGCGAGCACTACTGTGTGTAGAAACAGTAGAGAGAGTGTTGTTTGATGTTTTCATTTGTTTCTTTGGGTTAAGACACATCTCTGTTTTATTTTTATTTGTGGTATCTCTCTGTCTCTGTCTCTCTGTCTCTCTGTCTCTCTCTCTCTCTGTCTCTCTCTCTCTCTCTCTGTGTGTGTGTGTGTGTGTGTGTGTGTGTGTGTGTGTGTACACCTGTATAGGTGTAGAGGCCTGAGGTTAACATTGGGTTGCTGTCTATCCCCACCTTACTTTTTGAAGCAGGGTCTCTCATTAAATTTAGAGCTTACAAAGAGGCTACACTAGCTGGCCAGTGAGGCCCCCACCTAAGATTCCTGCCTCCCTCCCGGCGCCAGGGTTATGAGGTACATATTGTTAGTATTCTGTCTAAACTCCACCTCCACAGTTACCTGGCAACAGCCAGGTATGCTCCTCCCCACAGTTACCTGGCAACCGCCAGGTAGGCCTGGCCCACTATAAAAGGGGCTGCTTGCCCCCTCCTCTCTCTCTTAATCTCTTACTCTCTTACCCTTTCTCTTACCCTCTTGCCTCTCTGTCTTCTCTCTGCTTCCTCTCTCTCCACGTGGTCATGGCCGGCCTCTACTTCTCTTCTCTCTTCTTCTTCCACCTTCTTCTCCCCACCTTTGCTCTATCTCCTGAATAAACCTTCTCCCCCTTGGAACCGTGTGGTCTGGAGTGGTCTGTTCTGAGCTTCAGTCGGACTTTTAGAACAACTAACATTGGTGCATTGGGCCGAGTTCGAATACTTCCGGGGACCGCTGCAGTGCCGGCTGCCGCAGCCGCTGTCTGCTGTGGCCAGGCAGGACCGACGCCACGTGGCCTGCCTCTACCACCACCACCATCGCCTCTAGGCCACGTGGACTCCATCGCTGCTACCTGCCATCACGGACCGCGTAAATTTCCACTGCTGCTGCAGACTAACTACGCTTGCAGCCCACCACGTGGTATTCCACCACGTGGGTTAGGCAGCCAGACGGGCCCACACAGACTTCGCGGTTCCACTTTCTTGATACCAGACTGCATAAGCCTGCAAACACACACCGGCATATTGATTGGTAAGGAGATTCTAATTGGCGGGAGGGACCCTAGACACCCAGATAAGGCCTGGCCAGCCTTCCCTGGGCTGAGAGGTGTTGGCATTTGACTGCCCCAGTCCCTATGACTGGCCTCCTAGCTGAACTACTACTTAGGACATTGGCCGCTGGGTGACCTCCCCCTCCTCGAAAGCAGTTTACAGTCTCCCTCCCTCTGAGCTCTCGCAGCTGCCGGAAATCCTGGTACCAGGTTAAACTGCTTTCGGCGAACTCCGGGAGTTCGTCATGGCCCCTAGGTAATCTCGTGACGACCTGGTTATCTAGGCTGTTGCCTGAATTCTTACCGCCTTCCTATCGGGACACCGATACAATAGCTCGGTAAGCCCCCCCTGTCACCCAATGGGCACTACATTGTCTTCGGCCGCACCCCCAGACACCCCACTGGGTTGTCTCCTTAAAAACCTCAGATCTCAAAAATTAACGCCTGATTTGAGGCCTTCCAAATTGATACATCTCTACAATGAAGTCTGTATTCGATATCCTCTAGATAATGGTTTAAAATGGCCACCTAATGGCACACATAGACCCAGTCATTTTAAAGGGTCTTCATACATACATACAACAGTCTGGTAAATGGAAAGAGATTCCCTATATCTAAGCATTCATCTACCTCTGCTCTAATCTCTATGTGTTCTGCCTGTTCCCCATCCCAGTTTTTTTTTAGCCACCCGCCACTAATCAGAGTAACCATCCTCATGGTCCCAAGAAAGATTTCTTGAGCTCAGAGCTAATCCTTCTCTTCCCTGACCCTTTTTTCTAGAACTCCTCTTGGGTGAGACACTTTCCCTCTTCTCTTGAGACAGTTCTCGCAGCTGAGTAACCCAGGCCAGGCCTGGACAGATTGTTCTCTCTCTCAGGAGCACTGGCTCCAAGCTCTAGTCCCTAGCGTGTCTCCCCCAAGGGTCAGTCTGCCACCTGCTGATGTAGGCCTCTTCCCACTTTGCCTTCTCCGTCATTTGCGGCTGGCTGTGACCATTTAGTTCAGCCAGTTTGCCTGAAAAGCAGTGGGTCCGGGACCCTGCTTGCTCCCTTCTCCTCTGTTCCTTAGCTCTGCTCTGGGTCTGAGACTTGTTTCCCCTGTGCACAGCCACCCAGACAAAGGACTTGGCTGCCCGCACAATAGAGGGAGATTCTCTCTCTCTCTCTCTCCCTCTCTGCCACAAGAGCAGCTAACACGAACGCTGCTGTGATACGGGACTTGTGTTTGCTTTTCCTTAACCACTGCAGACTAGCCGCCAAAGGCACTGGGCAGTGACTTCCGGCTGCTAATGGGAAGCCCCGCCCTACCGCCACAGCGGACCGACCACAGCACCTGCAGCAACTATGCCCTCAGCTAAGGGCCCATAGCTCCAACCCGCCAGCCATTTGATCGTATGCCACTATTGCCAGCTTTCTTATTCTGGTCCTAGCCAAATGTTTCCTTGCTAATACTAAAATGTGCTTTTCTCTACCTACGTAACCTGCCAAAGCTACTTAAGACTCTTTCCTATCCTGTCTTAATAGATTTTTACTACTGCTATTAAATTCTATTCAGTTACAATTAATCCTCATGGCTCTCAATCTTGTCAGAAGTCTGCTAATAATATAGTTAAGTTTATGGCTGACAGAATTCCCAAAGCCGGTAACAGTTGACCCAAGATGGTTTCAGAAGACTTGGACACCTAGAAGATACAGACTGGATTGTATGCAATGATATTGTCACTAATGTAGTGGACTAAACTGGATGCCCTGAGTCAAATGACTTGGCTAAACCAAGGTAAGTCATTTCTCATGTCATGTGTATCCATTCCACAGAGAAAAAAACCCTACGTCTTCTGCGCTTAGAAGCCAAACTGACTTCGCCCAAGAGACTATGGAGACCATAGGAACTGTTGGCTAGTGGACTCTGTCATTTTTTAAAATAAGATATAACTGGTAGATTATTGTTTACTCTTTCAGACTTCTGACTACATTGACAGCTAAGCTTTCACAGATGTAATCTGTTACCTCATTACCTAAACTCAGTTGCCATCAATTAAATGCCTCATATTTCCTCCTCTTGCTATGCCACTGTCCTAATATTATCTGAGTTCCTATAAACTTGCCTACCTCTAATAAAATATTCCACTATACCATCCAACAAAGGTTCATCTGCTCGTGTTATTAACTCATGCTGTTATCTCTTTTGTAAACTTACAAGCTACAGGAAACCCACTTAGATCTACCTCTCGAGGACCAAATAGATGCCATCCAGATAAGTACATCTGCCTAAAGTTCCCACTTACTACCATTCCAAAGGGTGGGATCCCTCTGGGTTTCAAATGTACAACTTAGAGAAATTTTCTTTCCCCCAAATGTACTTAATCTTATTCCCTACATCTTGTCAAGTCCAGGCACATCCAGAACAGCTCCAGAGAAGCAACCTCCAGATGCTCCATCTCCTGTCACATACACAGCTGCTTCTACTGGACCTGTTCCTTCTGACCTATCCTCAGATGACTCCATAGACCCTGGATAGCAGGAAGCAGCCAACTCTCCTAAGACCAGACAAACATACCCTATACCCATTCTTCTAGGTTCCCCCTAGAGACACGTCGCCCCCACTGTCAGCAGGAAGTAGCCAGACATCACAACAACCCTATTCCTGCTTTGCTGTCACCTCTTTCTAATTTTTCTTTTTTAATTAAACCAAAATGGGGGAATGTTAGTATTCTGTCTAAACTCCACCTCCACAGTTACCTGGCAACAGCCAGGTATGCTCCTTCCCATAGTTACCTGGCAACCGACAGGTAGGCCTGGCCCACTATAAAAGGGGCTGCTTGCCCCCTCCTCTCTCTCTTAATCTCTTACTCTCTTACCCTTTCTTTTACCCTCTTGCCTCTCTGTCCCCTGCCCCCTTCCTCTCTCTCCACGTGGTCATGGCCGGCCTCTACTTCTCTCTTATCCTTCTACCTTCTTCTCCCCACCTTTGCTCTATTTCCTGAATAAACCTCCTCCCCCTTGGAACCATGTGGTCTGGAGTGGTCTGTTCTGAGCTTCAGTCGGACTTTTAGAACAACTAACACATATAGCCACACCTGGCTTTTTACAGGAGTACTGAGGGTCAGAACTCAGATCCTGATGCTTGCAACATAAGTATTTTATTACCGCCTCCATCTCCAGTCTGACTTACTATAGTCTTACAGATCCTTGCCATGAAAGGTTATGAAAAGCATCTTTGAACATATCAATGAGCATATGACATGTGTTCATAGAAATGGAAGTGTTGCCCACAGCACACAGTCCTGGATTCACCACCACCACCACGACTATAAACGAAAAGGAACGGTTGCATACCAGACATAAAGCAAGGCATCCCGTTCATGATTAACGCCAGCATTGGCCACTAGCATCACTAATTGGTGGTAAGTCAGGGTCTTACACCGGTTTATCTGTGAGCAGCACAGTCTTTCACACTGAATGTGTGTCTCCCGCTGAATGTCTGACACAGTAGTCCCAGGGAATCCGGGGAAAACTGCAAGCACCTCTTCCCTCCAGTATTTACATGGTCTCAGAGAGCAGCATAGAAGACTATGAAGCTCGGACTGTGTACACAAAAGCAGTGTCAGCCTGCACTTAAGGCTTCAACGCTGACTTTTAATTTTCTTGAGAATTCCATACATGTCTACAACGAAATATGATCATCTCTATCCCTGCACGTTCCTCAGCACAGCCCCCTGCCAGCCTTGTGTCTTTTCTTTCTTTCTTTTTTTCTAATAACCTACTAATTCTTGTTAGTGCTGCCCAAATGTGTGTGGATTTGGGGCCACCCATTGGTACGTGGGAATCTTACCAATGCCTTACTTACATCTTCAGAAAAGGATGATTCTATTCTCCCTCCTCCCACAACTATCAACAGCTCCTCAGTAAGGGATGAGTCTTGCACATCATTTACCCATCTCAGCCAGAGGCCTGGTTTGGGCTGGCTTGAGCTTCTCTGGGTCTTGTGCTGGTGAGTACAGCTGTTGTGAGTGCACGAGGCCAACAGCCATGTCTTGTCCAAAAGACAGCATTTTGAAGTACTCCTCCCCACCCTCCTCCTTCCCATCCTTCAGCTCTTACAACTCCTCTACGTCCCCTTCTGTGACATTTTCTGAGCCTTGGCAACAGCATGAAGGGTTGATATAGATGTTTATGGCTAAGCATTCAATCTCGGATTCTCAACACTGTGACCTATCATGTAACTCTCTGTTGCCTACTGCCCACTACAAAAACAAACTTCTCTGACCAAGATTGGGACCGGTCCAGGTTTGTGGATATAAACATAAAGATATAGAAGGCAATTTGACAGCATGAACATTTAACAAAATAACAATAGCAAGTTCTACCCTAGGGCCTGTGACCTCCTCAGCCATGGGCTTTGGCCTCAATTCAATCAAAAAAACTATTCAATAACCCATAACATTTGTGATACTGTTGTACCTGTGAGCACATCCTGCCTGGTAGGTCAGGATCGCAGCATGCACAGAAGGCATTGGGTCAAACAACTAAGCCGTTTTCTCCCTTAGGGAGGCACAGTTAAGGGCCAGTGAATGTCACAGAATCAGAATGGTGATACATGAACAAGACAAGGACAATAGAAACACATCAGGTATGGCACCACATGTCAAAAGAGAGGACATGTGCCAGTCAAAGTGCTGAATATTAGGACCAAGTGACTCTCCTTGCAGATCCTGCACCAGCTGCTCTGTGTGTCGTAGGTCAATCTTACAACAGCACTGTCATTTGCCTCTGACAATCTGTGTCTTGTTGACAAGGATGGTAAAGCCCTGTAAGATGCTCCGAATAGCAGAGTTAGAGTCCAGGAGTCACGTCTTCTCTGACACTCAGACCTGCTCCCGTCTACGGTTCACCATAATGGCTCCATGCTGTAGGCATAAGCATGCGTTATTGATCAAGGTGAGAAGGTAAAATAGACAGTGTATTTCCGAGTGTGGTCTCAATTCTTTCACATTATTTAACTGTCTTCACAAAGTTCCAAGATAATTTTTCATGCAGACCCTGCTAGCGGAAATCCACTAAGTGGGGAACATTATTGGTTTAATGCTTAAGTTTCTGAGGCTCACAGGGTGTCACAAGGATGTTCTCCTTGAGGAGGACTAGGCAATGTCAAGCCCTCTCTCTAAGATCCCAGGGAAAAGCCAGAGTCCAATTACACCCAAGTTTCCCTAGTCTTCCCCAGCCTCTATACTCGAAGCCACTGGCTATCAACCTTTTTAATGCTGGGAATCTTTAATACAGTTTCTCATGTCTTGGTGACACCCTATCAAAATTATTTTGTTGCTACTTCATAACTGCTTTTTGCAATGGTTACAAGTACTAGTGTGAGTGTATCTGATATGTGACTCCTGTGAAAGAGTTGTTTAACACCCTTCCCCACCTCACCTCCCCGAAACACACACATACACACACACACACACACACACACACAAGGGGTCAAGACCCACAGGTTGAGAAGCACTGCTCTAGGCCCTCTGGAGTCCCTAGGACAGTACAATTAGGGAGTAGCTTACAGATAACTGGTTAGGAGGAGTAACTGGATACTCAGGTGAGGACCCCACCCCTCCTTCTGTGAGGAATCCTCAACAACCAACAAAACTAATTGTGATGATGTTCTACAAGCAGACACAAACTGTTCTTATCAAGGTGTCAGGTGCTGGCCTTAGAGTGTGGTGCTATATAACACACGGGTGGTGATTTTTGCAGAGTACAGCCCCCTTTCGTTTGAAGAAGGTCAGATAAGATCTACTCCTTCCCACTTTCCAGCAGCTACGAAGGTGTGATCTGCCTTCGTAGTTACTGTCCAATGGGACACAAGACAGTAACTTTCAGAACAAGAAATATGCAGGTAAGGCTGGGTGCATTTGGTTACAATACCACTTGGATGCTTAAGGTAGTTGGCACGGTTGGTACAAACTGGAAAGGTGAGTAGGGACAACTGGGAAGAGTCCAGAAGGAACCAAAAACCTGGTGAGAGAAAGTGTGTCCAAGAGAAGGAATCCCCATCGATAATTTAGTGCAAAAGAAAAAAAGTGCTCAGTGTCCTTTGACCCAGGAACTAAATATGATTGCACAGGAAGTAGAGTCAAGGTGGCCGGATGGGTCTAAAGCTCCCACCCAGGCTCTGCCCTAACCATGGAGTCTCCATCTTTCATGTCTGTGACTTAGACCTGGTGTTTTCTTGCTCAGGAAGTGGGCAGAGCAGGTTATTACATCAGAATGGAAGAGATGACTGGAGACCAGTATGCCTGCAGCCCTGGGGGGTAAAAAGTTTCTGCATGCCTGACCCTGCCTCCCTCCCCAGCTCACCTCTGCTGTCATGGGGCCTCTGACTCATCATAGAACCAAAGACCTAACCCTGACTCCTCAGTCCTCACACTTCAGACCTGAGAGATTTTGGCCCCAGATTGTTCATAGGACTCATTCCCAGCTCCATCTCTCTGCGCATTCCCAAGTTCCCACTCCCTCCAGTCCGAACCAGTTAGAGGGTCCATTCTATCCTGTGAAGTCTGCTCTGAGTGACTTTTTTTGTTAATGATCCAAGCCTGTCATTCCTCTGTTTTTTAATGCCTGAGGTACGGTTCTAACTGGACATCTTCGAAACATCAAGAATCTAAAGTGGTTTGGGTTTGCGGTTTCAGAGGTGTCAGTCCATCACCAGTAAAGAGCTTGGGTCTGGCAGAGTAGTTCACTGCGTGGTGGTCAGGAAGCACAGAAAGAGGGTGCCCTCCCTGGACTGGCACTTTCAGTGCCCTCCCTGGACTGGCCCTTTCAGGTCCCCAGTCTGGATATGGTCACTCATTCAGGGAGAGTCTTTCCCCTTATTTAATCCTCCTTGTAAACATCCCCACAAACACACTCAGAAGTGTACTTGACTAATATCCCAGGTTCATCTAAACTCAATCAGCTTGACACCTGAATTAACCACTGATCCTAGACTAGGGCCTGGCCTCCAGGAGGCATCGCCAACTGTAGTCTCCTTAGGGCTGTCTAGACTTAAATCTATTGGGCACACACAGTGATGGATGAACTTCCAAGTAGTGCTTCTGCTTATTCTTAAGCATGTTAAGCCTGATCTCTATTCAAAGCCAGAATAGAAAACTCTCTTCCAGTCCTCCACAGCTCGCGCTCCACTGCGTCAGGTCCTTCTTCCCCTACCTTTCCTCTGCCAATGTCTTCTAATGCCACTTCTCGAGTGGTACATGTTATTCTCTGTGTATTGTTTATCTTGTTCACCATGTGTCATCCCCCCAGGAGACTATGAGTCCAGGGAGATCGGGGCTCTGTCTCATTCACAGAACAGGATTAGCTTCTAACATATTATTGTGTACTCAAAATACTATTTCCAAACAAGGGAAAGGAAAAATAACAATACTTTAATCAAATCTGTAGATAGGGATAGTCATGGCCTTATCTCCAAGTTCTTCCAATGTATTCCAGAACTCCAAGCCCTGAATTACTATGACAGCATTGTGAATGTTCAGTCATACAGTGTCTCTCATGAGGGAAATACAAATACAAGGAAGCCACAGCTCAGCAGATCACAGCAAAACAACAGTTGATTCTGACCCTCTCCTTTGGGTAGAAAAACACCATTTCTTCTATATGGTCTATGTACATTTCAGCTTAGATCTGTTCGGAGTACAGAAACCTCTTTCACTACATATCTGATTTAAACAAATTAGCAGATTCCACAGCCTAATGGATGTTGTTCAGTCACAACCCAAATCTCACCTCTCTCTCCTTTGGACACTATAGCCAACACCTCGCAGTGACCATAGGATCCCAGTTTTGAGCATTAGAGCCTACTTCACAATCTCTCATTGTTCAGAGAGTCTCTGACAGTCTATTGGGGGTGACGCCTCAGAGGACAATATTTGCCGTCCTGGGGTTAAGTTGTGTAAGCTGTCTGAAGTCTTCTGAGTCTTGCATTCCCGAGAGAAAGGTGTCTCTTAGGATTAACTTTCTTTCTCTCACACTCCCTTATTTTTAACATGTGTAAGGGCATAGATTCAGTTCTAGTATAACACACACACACACACACACACACACACACACACACGCACACGCACACGCGCACGCGCACGCGCACGCACACGCACACCACAATTCTTTTCCTCTAAGTCTACAACACAGAGGCGGGTTTGATTCTCATTTCTAAGTAAATTTCCACTTCTCCAACATGGTATCTCTCCTTTTTAATTTTTTTCCCAAACAAGAACAGGCAGTCCTTGGTAGTCTCCTTACCCAGATCCTGAGTGGATGCTGCAAGCAGACTGCAGTGCTTGGGGGAGTCAGTAGGGGGCATCTAGCAAAGATACTGCAGGAAGCTTTTTCTGAGTCCTCCATGTTGGCTGCTGTCATCTGGTGGGCAGGTTGGAGTTAATCTGCCATCTGTCTTTATTTTGCTAACTTGCTCAGTCGGACTCCACACAATTAGGTTGTGCAAATGTGGCTCTCCAGTAGAGTCATTCCAGAGGCTCTTTACTAAACAGTATTTCATCCGGCATTCTTCCTGCCTCCAGTGGAGCCTGGGCTCCATTTGACTGGCTCCACTTGCAGGCCTTGTTATCTTCGATGTATATGAAAAATCGGTCTGAATCCGAAGACTCAACAAGGCATGGCTTTGTTTTCCAAGTTGAGATCCTGCCAATCGACATGTTCCCATTACCTAAAAAACGCATGCTGCAGGCTGTTCTGGTGCAGCCCACAGAGACACCACAGTCTGCCATGTGAGGATACCCGATGTGTGTTAGGCTGCTGTTGATCATGTTAGTTTAATGCCCAAGGGAGAGGTAGAAGGAATGAGTAGAGAGGCAGGTGGCAAAAAAAAAAAAAAAAAAAAAAAAAAAAAGCAAAAAGGGAAGGGCAAGGGAGGAGTGAAGTGTGAAGTGGTATTTGCAGGACGCCCCCTCCCCCAACCTTGGCTGGCCTGTGATCAGTCCATAACCTCAGTGACTAGGAAGGATTTGCTTTCTTCTGTCATCTGTTCCTTGACTTGTGCATGCATTCCATTACTTTCTGTGTACTAAAGACCTACTACTCTCTGAGACAGGAATGAAATTGTATGACATGCTCTCCGTGCAGGGAATGAGCTCACCAACTGTCTCTGTTCTCTTGGAGATGGTGATGGGGGAAATGGGGTTGGGGACTGGGGGTTGATGTATTTACTGAACAAACAGAACATGGTGTCTATAGGGAAAGGGACACACGAGATGCTGCTTAAGCACAGGGTGACACCCTCCCTTAGCTTGGGAGTCCAAAAAGGTTGGTGACAGTGAAGGGGATTTTTACAGTAGGATTTTTGTTGTTGTTGTTGTTTAACTGTAATGGGTGAAATGTTCTCCTCTGCAGTTAGCTGATGCCAAACTGGTGTGTGATGATCAACCAGAAGGTTCTATATAGCAAGAGATGAAGAACCAGGCCCAGGCCCTGATCCAAACAAACAAAGACAAGCAATTCTCTCATCAACACATAAACTGAAGCTTTTCCTGGCTCTTTGCTGTGTCAGCTGCAATTTGTCTCTTTCAACCTTTCTTCCTCTTCTTCTCCTCTTCCTCCTCTTCCTCCTCCTTCTTCAATCACTGGCTTTTGCTTTTATTGTTCTCACCAAAATTATATTGAAATCATCTTGCATCTGTAAGCGCATTCTGTGCAAAGTCCCACAGTGTCTATTGATCCGCCAAAAGGGTACAGGGCGTTAGCGTCTCACATTACACTGTTGGGCTGGGGTAGTTCTTCCGACTCCATTTGCCATCTCAATTTTTGATTTTGGAAAATTTGTAAGTTAGGAAACACAGAAGAGGCACAAAAAGAAAACAGGAAATGCCTTCTGTGTCTGTCTCCTCCCCGAGACTGTTGATCTTTCAAGTGGGACACCTCTTCGTTGCTCAGTTACAAACCATAGAGAGCCAGTGTCCGGGTGCATAGGTGTGAGCGATGAAAGAAATCAAAGGCTGGCCTGGCCACCCTGCATGTGTAAGACTGTATGCTCGTAACATTTCAGACAATGGAACAGATGAATTATGTGGGGCTTTCATGTGTTCCTGATACATGCCTATGCCTTTGTAAATGGCCTGGTCTCACAGGTCTTTCCTCTAAAACCCAAACCTATTTGTCTGGATATAATACAACAATATCCACTATCCAAATGCTATAAATATTTGAACTCAGAGTCGTTTAAGGACATCTTTGAAGAGAATTGTACCACCGGGAGATGTCACGACCAACCTAGCTACAGTTTTGCCTTCTCTATACCTTGCCAAGTTCCTCCCTGAGGCTGACTCTGGCGGACTTTGCAACAGCGGGGTTCTCCTGAGCGAGTCTGGGACCCACCAGGTGAGGCACAAAGTGTTTAGAAGGTATGATGGTTTGAGCTTGGGAGCATTTGCACTCTCCCGCCGCCTCTTTAGAATCTGCTATTCTCCTGAATATGCTAACTTTCAGACCTGAGGGTCCCAGGCCACTGTCACCTTGGGCACCTCTGAGGAGGATGCTTAGTTGTTGCTCTTCTCCCATTTCATGGGCTTTTGTTATATTTGATTGAGCTGACCAAACTAATTCTTGAGCCTTTCCTTCTGTGTGTGTGGCGCCAAACCCTCTTGTCTCTGCCCCTCTCACACCATGTGACCCTCACCAGCCTCTGGGTGGTCGGTCATTTGCTTTGCTCTCTTCCCTCCCTCATCAACTATGTCTAAAATATCAGGTCCTTGGGGACCCCAATTTCTTCTTCCCCTTATGTTTTTTGAAATATGCCTTCATTTCCAGGTTCAGGCTATGTGAGATCCACAGAAGACAGAGCTAGAGTCAGGGAGGGAGACCACTGATGTGTGCCTTACTATGTGTGTACTGGCCCCCTGAGTTATATGTAGGTTTTCAGTTCATCTCCATAGGAACCCTGCATGGAGGTGTGTCATTACGCTCCATCTTCCCATTTCATCTGAATTTCTACCTCTGGTAGAATACAGTTCCATCACCGTTTCCTTTATGGCATCCTCCTGGACTTTCCAAATGACCTTAAAGTCTGAATGCCATGTCTCTCACATCATCCTTCCACCAGTCCACAATACATTATACAGCCTATTTTCAAACTCCTCCGCTTCCCTAAGTTGTCTTTAGGATGCTGGAGAATGAGAATAGGTCTTCTGTCTTGGTTTCGTAATACCCAGTGTGACTCAGTGCATAAGCAGGTGTTGAACAAATCTCTATTCTACAATATCCAGCTTTTGTCAGCTTACTGCAGTTCTCAAAGTAAGAGGATGGTCAGAGGGTGGTCAGAGGATGGTCATATCTCTAAGAGATCAGCCAGTTAATAGCCAATGAAAAGACTGTAGTGTAAGGAAGTTAAACACATTTCCAAGAAGCACACAGAGTGTTGGAATGTGAACTCACACAGGTTTATGTTACGTGCTCACTCTCTGGTGTCCTACAGCTAATGGGGAATGGAATTTAGCATGGACACTTTACAACCCAATGCTAGATAAAGACTTCCAGAAAATGAAAGAACAGAAAAACAACAATGAAAACGAGCTACAATGGTTTTCTGCCCACAGAGACCACTCTTAGTTAATGTTCATATCCTTTATTCTCACAGGTGCTCTCTCAGCCCTTCCAACTCTGATCTCATGCTGACTACCCATAGCACCTCAGTAGTTCCTCAGCCCATGATCTTCTTTCTCTCCCACTTTTTGTCACAGATCTCTCAAAATTAAATCTCAAGCCAACCGGGGCTTCTCTGGGCTCCTGACTCACACTATTCAGTAACAGCTAAGTGCTCAAGCCTCTCAGGATGTCATTCACCCTTATGAGACTGATGTCCTTACAAGCAGCCATCATTAGAAGTCAAGCTTTTTTATTTGCTGTCTCTGCCTCACAAGTGGACAAGTAGCCCATGTTGCCTCCAGATTTGAGGCGAGCTACCATGGGTTTTGAACACCTTCCATCTATGAGGAGCTAAGCTGGGTTCTGGGAATATAGAGCTCAGAGCTTACATCCCTTGTGAAACACATGAATTAAACAGAGGACTGAAGTAGTGGTTCCAAGACACTGTACCTGTGGTGTGGCTTAGAGGAAAGCCTGGGTTGCTATGGAGACATGTAGGATGTCCACCTCTGCACCATCGGTAGCCTCACCCCTGGGTTTTTCTCCTTTTCTAGCCTGATTTCTCTCTCTCAGGAGCATTGACATGCCTGTCCCTTCATCTGCATCTCTTAGCAGCACCTCTCCATTTATGCAATCAGAATGTTCTACATTTATCTCTCTTAATCCATTCATCTGCAAAATATCATTTCCTTGAACATTTTCTCCTCACCTGCTGAAGTGTAAGGGACATCAGGATAAAGACAGCAGACAAAGAGGCGAGGGAGATGGTTCTATTGAGGAAATGTTTGCCATGTAAATCTGAGGACCTGAGCCTGGATCCAGAGCATCCACATAAGACACTGGGTGTGGTGGCATATGCTTGCATTCCCAGCCCTGGAGAGTGGAGACAGGAAGAGAGACCTGGGGCTGGGTGGTCAGCCACTCTAGACACTCAATGAGCTTAAGATTCAGTGAGAACCCCCTGTCTTAACACATAAGGTGAAAATAACACAAGGAAGACAACTAACATTGACCTTTGGACACTCACATACATGTACACACTCAGAGGAACACACACACACACACACACACACACACACACACACACAGAAGATAAAACAGTGTGTCTTCTCTAGGAGATGATAGTTTAAAACCAAATGCTGTGAGAACAGATCCTGGTGTAGTCTTCATGGACTTCTCTCTATTCAACTTTATGGTTGATGTGTAATCTAAGGAGAAAATGTTCTGTGTTGTGTAAACTTGATTTATTAATTCTCCTCATCTTGGGACCCTAAGAGAACAGACAGCTGACATCAGTTCTGTGTCCCACAGATGAACAGTTGAACTGGTCACAGAACTTGAGGGGATGCAGCCTAGGAACTCTCAAATACAGGGGGTGGCCCAGATGATTGGAAAAGGACTGAAACCCCGTGGGTGAGGGACAGAGCTGAGGAAACAGAACCTGGTCTTGTGCTGCCTGCCTCGTTTGTGTCTACAGCTTAGGAAACCCAGAGAATATTCACATATAGTTGGTAAAGTGCTTGCCATGCAGACATGAGGACTAGATTTTGAACACCCAGTACCCATATTCAGTTGTGGCTCTATCATGATTTGTTAGTTGGCAGGGGCAAACAGGCTACATAAAGTATACTCCCAGGAAAAGCAGAGCAGTAGCCAAGTCCCTCAGCTTCCTTCCATCCTGCTAGACCCATCTTCTGTTCAGCAAGTGGCTTTAAAGAAACCTTAAAGATGTGTTTAACCACATCTCGCTTGTTCTCCCACACAGGCCCGACTTTTGGATTTGTCACTCTTGGACATAAGTAGTCACCATCCAACGGGCCTCATATGAAACCAACATCTACGCTTCAGTTTTTCTTTCTTCAGTTGTTCTTTCCTCTCAGGACCAGCATATTCTTTGTGGGCTTCCAATCTCCTTTCACGGAACCCTTCTATGGCTCCTTTCCTCTATTTTGGTCCCTTGTCCTTTGTGGTCACTAATCCCCTGGATGAGGAAGTCTCTGCCCATCTCACAGTTCCAGTACTAGTACATAGCAAGCTATGAATTCTTTCCTTGCTTGATGCTGTCTGATATTCTGTGACTACTGAACACAGGGAAGTCTCACTTGGATTTCAGTTTTATTTTATGGTGGCATTTTTGCAGGTGTAAAAACTAATAGAGATAAGGGAAATCTGAAAGAATGGAACGTGCCACAAATAGACTCGGTGTGCCTCTAGAGCAGAAATGCAGAGATTTGGTAATGGTCCCAGATCTAAAGGGCAGCGCACTTACCTAATACGCCTATGCTTTGAGCTAAGCAAACAGGCCCACCATCTCCTTAGCAACCAGAATACAAACACATCTTACCTGAATTGTCCAGTCTCCTTGCCAAAGCCACTCACTGTGAGTGGGGGAGGAGACAGGTGTTTGGTGAAAGAGTTCACATAATATAGCATTTATCCTTCTGTCAGATGGGGCGTTTAACTCCCAACCTCATTAACACCTCACTTGTCTCATTTGTCAGCCATGCCTAGACTTCTGGTAGAAGGTTAACACAAACTCACCTTTCTGTCAGTCAATGCCATTTAGAAGACTAATTTAAAAAAACTATTTTTGCAAGGTTTTTCTGGAAAGTTCTATTTATAATGACACATTTAAATGGCCAAAGACAGTAATTATAGATTGCTTCATCGGCATGTGCAGGTAAGACTTATGTAGTCACCACTGTGGCTCTCTCCCACCTTTCTCCAAGGGACTTTACATTCCTACTTGTTCTGCGATAATACAAGCCATGCCAGGTACAAAGGTGTTTGATACAAATCATGTCCAGAGAGCTGAGCAGTGTCAAGAGTAACTGGAAGCAGGTCTCTAACACTTAAGAGTCTGAGAGGTAGTGTCTCTAGAGAGAAGTAGCAAATGAAGTAATCCAATCCTGAGAACATGGCAGTCTCTCAGAGCTCAGTCTAGAATGTTTTTTGTCTGTGACTCTCATCTTCTTTGTCTCCCAAGGCAGATTGAGTAGACTGCCAGTGTGGCCTACAAGGTTGCTTTTTGAACAAGCAAGTCATCACAGTGAATACACACTTCCACACTCAGTCTGCACATTCTTAGAAGAGCCTTCCCAGGGGGAAAGGGGCAGGGGGACAGGACAGGAGCCAAATTAGGGAACGGGAGTAAATATCAGGGGAGAAACCCCACTTCTTCAAAACAAGTGAGAAGTAAACATGGGAGAATGAGGTGGGCCATCTCTTGCTCCCTCCCTGAACTAGGTCTTTTCAGGATGTTTGGAAACTCTTGGACATAGAAGATACTTGTGAATGGTGAGTGTACCACGCCCATGAGGATCTGGCTACGAATGCTAGGATCTCTGTCATGTGTGTAGAAACCCATGTAGTATTGCAAACCACAGAAGCACTACATGTTAACCTAACCACAGAACAACTGCCAAGCACGAGTCTGAGAGGAAAGGCTGCTATTTTCCACAAGTTAAAACGTAGGCTGTTTTCTTGCCAGCTTTAGCCCTTGGAACCCACTGAGCAGAACTTGTAAAAAAAAAAAAAAAAAAAAGAGGGGGCTGAGGCAGTGAAGAAGAGGCGTAATGGAACAAAGAAGAATGCCTACCAATCACCAAAACTCTCCTGGTGGCAAGATCTTGGTGTGGGAGGAAAGCAGAGCCATGAGGGATGACGGGAGCTGCATCTCAGACAGACTCCTCACAGGATTCAGCCAGATAGTGACAAGCTGCCAAATCCAGAGATAGAGACTGGCCGTGTGGCTGCCTCTGCCCTGCCAGACCTGGCTTAGTGTGGAGAGCGGGATGATTCGTTGACAGACATACACTTGGAAGTGGGAGAGGAAGATTTATGGGAAATGACTGCACAATAATCTCTCTCCCGAACGGAGGTCTTGTGCAACTCCCAGACCGTTGTACCTACTTCTATTAATTTACATAGCGCGTATTTTACGCCTACCCAACTGGAGTAAATAACATCCAGTGATGGGAAGTGACAGTAGATGCGTGGCCCAGCTGAGCAGGAAGATCCCAGACTCAGTTTGTATCAAATACTTCACACAGGTATGGCTTGTATTGTCACAGAACAAACAGGAGTATGAAGTCCCTTGGGAGGGGAAAGGCCACAGAGATGCCAGCACAGGTCTTACCCTCACATGCAAAGGAGGCTATTTATAGTTACTGTCTTTAGCCATTTAAATGTGTCTCTATAAATAGAACTTTCCAGAAAACCTTCCTAGCAATTCTCTTTTTACCAGTCTCCTAAATGGTGTTGACTGAAAGAGGTGAGGTTGCACTAAATCTTCACCAGGAAGTCCAGGCACAGCTAGTAAATGAGACAAGTCAAACACCAATCTCAGCTCACCGCACCTACCAACTTACTCTGTGCCAGAGCCCTGTGCAGTGGGCGGTGTTGTTTCTATTCCCATCTTACAGAGGGAAAATGTGAGGTATAGTTTCTCTGATCTCCCAGGAATACAAGCGCCAAGACTTGAACATCACAAGTTTTAGCTGTGTGGAGTCACTCCACACATGTTTCCTGTGTTTACTTTTATACCAGTGCTGTACTAAACAATTGAAAGAGGCCAACAAGGACAAAAAAAAAAAAAAAATCCCTAAAGAAAATTCTAGTCTGAGGGAGAGAAAAAGCAATGCCTTCTTAACCACATATGGGCATTCAGAAAATATCAGACTATCAGGTTCTTCTGGTGACTATGGAGTCAAATGAGGAATTATTAACCCTCTCCCACTGTGCTAAAAAATTTATTAAACTGATCATCAAACATATAGACATATATTAGCACAGAAGCATTAAAAACAGGTATTGGACTTGGCCTGCATTTCAGGGTGGACACACTTTGGCCCAGGTGGTACCTAGAGCAGGCTGTGTATGAAACACTTGAGCCTGGGTAGGTATCACGCTCAGAGTCCCACCAGGATGGAATCTCCTAAGAAGGAAGAGACAGGATTCCTGAGGGCTGGCAGTGGGCTTCACTCTGCAGCCTGTGTGAGGTTCCTAGCCCTCCTGCATTCTCCACACTTGATCTTTTAAAGAACAGAAGAATGATCTCACGGACAGCACAATGGTGCATGCTAGATACCCTTCTGCAGACACTGGTGCACAGCTGAGACCCTTCCATGCTGGCTAGCCACCCTGCAACGCTGTCTCTTTGTTTACAGGATTCTGGAGGATTCCATAGAACAAGCTCAGTGTCCCAGCTCAGCCCTGTTTGGTTACTTCAACCTAGTGTGTTTAGTTTGCCTTCAATTGTTACTTTGCTCTTAAGAAATAAAATAACCCATAATGTAAGAAACATTGTGAGCCAGGCCTGGTGGGGCAAACATGTAATCCCAGCTTCTTTAGAGGTAGAAGCAGGGACAACCCAGAGCTGGAGATCTGCCCTGGCTTCAGCATGAGTTCAAGCCTGTTCTGAACGGCCAGTGAGACCCTGTCTCAGAAAGTCAGAAAGAGGCCTGAGGATCTGCCATTGGTGGGACACTTGCTTAGCATGTGTGAGGTTCAATTCCTAGGCATGAAAGGAACGACGTGGGAAGCAGGGGGCAGGGGAGAGTAAGAGTCCTCCATTTGTTCATTTACTATCATGTGAAGTGTGTAGTTCACGTCTGGTATATGGCAGATGCTTAATAAACATGAGTTTTCTTCATTGCCCCTCCATCTCAATCATGTCTCATAAAAGATGCCTTGAGAGAGAGAGAGAGAGAGAGAGAGAGAGAGAGAGAGAGAGAGAGAG
>JANHMN010000001.1:219323225-219413105 GCA_030674055.1 Rhabdomys pumilio | reverse complement strand
GAGAGAGAGAGAGAGAGAGAGAGAGAGAGAGAGAGAGAGAGAGAGAGAGGTTCATCCTACTGATGAGCAAACATGCTGTGAAGGTCTGTAGTTTGTAAGAGGCTAAACTGAGTCACAGTCACACTCCGATTAGCATCACGATATCGATATTTGATTTCTTAGTTTGAGTCCGATTTATAAGTAGCTTTTACTCATTCATCAACCGAGTTGTCTGTTCTTTTCTTCGTGATTATACCACAGCTTATCCTTTGTAATACGTATTAAATAGATTTTTCTCCAGATTAGGAGTTTATTATTTATGTAGCCCAGACTGATCTAGAACTAGCAATCCTCCTGCCTCAACCACCCAAGTGCCAAGATTACATGTGTGTGCTACCAGGTCCACCTTTTAATTTTTAATTAGAAACTAACTAAATAAAACAGGGCCAACAAGATGGCTCGACAGATAAAGGCATTGGCCACCAAGTGTGAGGATCTGCTCTGATTTCTATCCCCGGGATCCGCATGGTGGAAGGACATAATGACTTCTACAAGTTGTCTATCAACAGCTACAAGCACACTAGGTTGGAGGAACTAACTAAACAGGGCTGAGCTGGAACACAGAGCTTGTTCTATGGAATCCTCCAGAATCCTGTAAACAAAGAGACAGCATTGCAGGGTGGCTAGCCAGCATGGAAGGGTCTCAGCTGTGCACCGGTGTCTGCAGAAGGGTATCTAGCATGTACCATTGTGCTGTCCGTGAGATCATTCTTCTGTTTTTTAAAAGATCAAGTGTGGAGAATGCAGGAGGGCTAGGAACCTCACACAGCACACCTCCATCCCTCCCAGCTCACCCCCACAGGAAACACACATGTAAATGTAAAAATTATAATGACCCATTTTAAGGCTGTATTTAGGCTATCTTGATTAAACTTCAAAGAGCCGCTGCTGTATTTACATACAGTTGTAAGAAATAACACAGACCCCTTACCCATTCTCCTCTATGACAACATCTCATGAAATTGTGCCACATCACGTCACAGCCAAGCTACTGATGGGATCCCTGGTACTGCTCCTCTCTAGCCACAGCCTCTCATCCTGTCTCTCCCCCATGTCGGTGACCATGGAAACCACTAATCCGGCCTCAATTCTTGTACATTTGTCATTTCAAGACAATGTTGTGGAAATGAAATTGCACGGTATGTAATTTGGGGTTTGATGTTTCATTTTCCTCTGATTTTTCCCCCACTTTGTGTAGTACTGGAGACTGCTGCAGACTGCCGCCTGAATCCTGCTTTGTCTGTTTATTACTGAGCACAGTTCTGTGTCCTGCGTGTAGCTTCCTTTGCTTATCCATTCACCCGTGATGTCTCAGAGTGGCTTTGATTCTCATTTCTCTAGTGGTTGCTGATGTGGGCACCTTCCTATGTGTTTCCTGTCCTCTGTGCATTCTCCTAGGGGGATGTCCTCCTGTCTCTTTTGTCTGTTTTGACTTCTACACAGTTCAGTCTTGAGGCTTCCGATATCAGTCACTTTTTCAGATGTGTGTTTTGTAAATAGTTTTTCCCATGATGCAACTTGTCTTCTCTTTCCCTTGAGGATGTCTTTAAAAAGAGGGAAGCTCTTCGTTTGCGATTAATCACGATGGTACCTCTGGTGTCACAGGTGACAGCTCTACATGGGTATTGAGAGCATCTGATATGGCAGCCCTGTGAACCAGCTGTTCAAGGTGACAACTGATTTCCTCCTTAGTGAGGAACCCAACAGAGACAGGGACAGCATGAGAGCAAAATAGAAGCCATGCTGTCTTTTTTTTTAAATCTGAAAACTGTGTGTATGTGTCTTACGGGTTTGTGTGTGTAAATGCAGTGCCCATGGAGACAAAAAAAAAAAAAAAAAAGAAAGAAAGAAAGAAAGAAAGAAAGAAAAGAAAAGAAAAGAAAAGCATTGGATCCCTAAAGCTGGAGTTACAAGAAGCCATGAGGCACCCAACATGGATGCTAGGAACCAAAGCCGAGTCCTCTGAAAGAACAGGAAGCACTTGTTACTGCAGAGTGTCCCTCCAGCCCCCACAGTGCCGGGTATGACCTAAATCTCAGAGGTGACATATCATTTCATTTCTGTAAGACTACAATGATCATTCAGACAGGCTCTGACATCAAATGGGAGGGGACGGCACAGTGTACGCATACCAAGAGCTCAAGGTCACTGAAGCCATCCTGGCCTGGACTAACACAGCCACTGACTCAGATCTAAACAACAGAAAATCACTACTTTAATGGATTTTAGCCTTGTTTATCAAAATAACCTATCAAAACCACATAATCGACATGTGTAGATATCTTTATAAGTTTCCGAAGGTTTTTGCCGTTTTACTTGTTCTCGTTTGGTTTGGTTTCTAAGCATTCATTTTTCTAAGCATTCATAAAGCACCCATCTTTTAAAATGGTTATTTCTTAGCATGCCTTTGTGTTACAGGATCCAATCAGATTGTCAGGCTTGGCAGCAAGCTCCTTTACACTCTGAGCCATCTCAACAGCCCTTCCTTTCTGTTCTAAGGGGTAAAGAATAACCTATAGCCTCTTATGCTTCTGGCCATTTCTTGAGTTTGGAAACTTTAATTCTTCTTAAGGTGTTTTTATTGGCTCTGTGCCTAACGCCTACTTGTAAATTTAGATCGGCTTCCATTATTTTAGGCAGCATTGATTTTTTTCTCTCCTATATATAATTAAGAAATTAGTTATTTAAATCTCTCCCAATGTCATCTCCATCCCAGTGTTGCTGTTATTTTTACGTCTTCAGATTTCTCTTTTCCTTCCCTTGAGGTTCAGTCCAGGGTAGCAATCCTGGTGTCCCTGATCCCAAGAGGCGATTACGGAATAGACCTGAAAGTAAATCTCCACAACAGGATCCTTGTGTGGTCTTTGTTGGCTTGTCTGAGTTGATCCAGCTGTGCAGAACACAGCTGTCTTAGTTCGGGTTTTACAGCCATGAACAGACACCATGACCAAGGTGACTCTTATAAGGACAGCATTTAACTGGGGCTGGCTTACAGGTTCAGAGGTTCAGTCCATTATTATCAAAGCAGAAACACGGCAGCATCCCGGCAGGCACGGTGGAGGAGGAGCTTGTGCGTGCCACTGTCTCCAACCGATCTAGATTCCCATTTACTAAGTGCCTATAACTTGACTAAGAACCCTGTGTCCCAAGTCCTTATCTTCAACAGCAATCCCTGAGGGAAACGTCATTTACTATTGTTGTAAAGTAACAATGTCCCAGATGAGGAAACTAAACTTCAAGAACTCCTCACTGACTAAGAAACTCACCAAAGACAGTTGCCAAGACCCCATAACTAATGACAGTTAAGAAGTTCCTTTCTAAACATGAACCATTCCCAGAATGCCTTGCAGCTACTGCCGCACCACCACCTGCCTTGCACGGTCTTCATCAAAGACTTCTTCCAGGGGCTGGAGAGATGGCTCAGAGGTTAAGAGCACTGACTGTTCTTTCAGAGGTCCTGAGTTCAATTCCCAGCAACCACATGGTGGCTCACAACCATCTGTAGTAGGGATTTGATGCCCCCTTCTGGTGTGTCTGAAGACAACAACAATGTGCTCACATACATGAAATAAATAAAAAAATAAATCTTAAAAAAAAAAAAAAAAGACTTCTTCCAGTCTCTTCTCCCACCCATGGTCATCTTCTCATCTTCACAGGAACTCTTAAGAAAGTAGATCATACAAAAGAGAGTGGTGGGGACAGTCCCTCCAGCAGGATGGTGCCAGGGATCCGCTGGGATTTTCTGACAACCACAGGGTCCAATCCATTTGTCCGTAGAAACAACATGCTGTGCTGTAAGACAGATAAGTCCCTCACCGTCTGACGAGACAAAGGAGTGGTGGTTCGCCAGCAGAGAAACCTGCTCAGCCTTGTAATACAATTTATATTGGCAGATGCAATTTGAGTTCAACCCATTGGCTTGGAAATGGACTTGCATGATTCACACCTTGGAGGCTGTGTCTATCTTTAAGCTCATGAGTCTGGCTCTGTGCCCCTGTCTTGCTCGAGACTGCACGTTTAACGTGGGCAGGCCTCTCTCCTTTTGTTGACTCCTGTTTCCTGTAGCATTTGAGCACAGCGTTGACCAGAGCTGAGTGTGCTAAAGCTTCTTGCTACTCCCGGAAGCCGACCCAAAGAACCCTTGTTGTCTGGATCATTTATTTCTGTACAAGAGATTTTCGCAGTCACTTGCAATTGTTACTGTTTCTGAGATGAGAGGATCCAGAAAATCATAAGGAAAACAGACCATCTAGGCATCCCGGAGCCCAGGGCCTAAAAATATCAGCTGGTTTGGGTGGAACTTTAGTTAGTTTCTGAGAAATTCCTCTGGTCCTCTGGTCCTTGGATAGAGGATAGCTTCAGTTTCATTATGGTGATTGGGAAGAAAGGACATCTGAGCCTGAAAGCTTACCCCTGGGAAGACAGACATTCCTCCCAAATAGAATGTGGATTGTTCAGGCAAATGTCCTTGCCAGGTGGCACTTCCATTTGAGTCTGTTCTGCTGAATGCCCGGGGACAAAGTCGCCCTCCCATCTCTCAGGTCCAGAAGAAAGCTCCCATTTGCAGGCTGAGAAGCCATTTTCCTAGCTTCGGGAGAGAAATAAAGCATGCCATTGTCAAGGCTGGGCCTGAGAACATCGCGCTCGCAGCCTTACTGGCTTGGCCAGTGTCAAAAGAGTCTAACAGAGCCACCTACCATGAATCCCATCCTTCTGGCCTGCCCAGCTGGGCCGCTCACACCCTTGTCCCCAGTTCCACTAACTATTGGAATGCTGTAGAATTTGTTCCAGGACAAACTACGATTCCTGCTCATTTTAGACATAGCAACACTACAGATGTTTACATTTCCTTTTTATTAAAAAAATCTGTGTGCACATATGTGTGTGTGGCGGGGGGAGGTGCATGCGCACACTCGTGCACCACGGTGAGAATATGGAGGTCAGAGAAAACTTTGGTATCAGTCCTCACTTCATTTGAGACAGGGTGTTCCATCTGGACTAGCTGACCTGTGAACTTTGGGGATTCTGTTACTGCCTCCTATCTATCTATTAGGGTTGCTAGAGTCATAGATAAACTACCACTCCAGGCTGCCAGTTGGGTTCATGGAGATTTGAACTCATGTCCTCATATTTGCATGGCGAGCGTGTTGCCCACTAAGCCATCTCTCCAGCCTTCCTTGTCATTGTTTTTAACAAAGAAAAGTCTGATTGTTGTAAGATCTTAAACAAACAGCCTCGTCTGACACCCTCAAGCAGAGGAGAGGGATGGTCGGTTTGCAAGACTAGAGGAGACAAATTCATGAAACTCAGCCATTGAGCAGGCCTCTAATTGCTTCTCAGGGCACAGTGACCCTGAAGCCCTATGCTTGGCTCTGACACCTGTCACCATCTGAGTGGACCCAGGGGAGGCAGTCTACACAGGGAACATGTTGGGTCTTTCCTGTTAACCCCTTGCCTTAGGGCCTGTGCCGACTGTCCTAACCATGATGTTTTTACTTCTTCACCTTTATGCAAAATAGGAATGAGATAACTGTCATGTGGAATTGAAAAAAATAAACAGAGAAACGTGGGTAAACAACATTCTTTAACAATCCAGAGGATGCAAGGAATGTGCTGGTACCTTTTCTCCATTTGTCTTGAGCAGACCTAGATATGCACATACACATATATGTGCATGTGAGCATGATGACTCAAGGCATAGATGTGCACATACACATACATGTGACATGTGCATGTGAGCTGGATGACATCAGAGGAATCTCCATTTTCTCCTTTTTGGAATTTGTTTCATTATTATTTTTTTCTTGAAAAAAATATATTTTGCTAGAACATTCTGTCTAGAAACTTCCAAAAGAAAACACTCAAGCCCATGATAGAGAACAAAAGTTATATAAAAAAAAGTAAGCCCTTTGAAGGCAGAAATAATGAGATTTTTGAATGGCTGCACATTCTTGGAGACTCATTTGAAGCAAATGGCTTTACAAGGCTGAACCCTCCTATCCACCCAATCTTTGGGAAAAGGCTTAGTAAGTATCATTGAGCCTACTTCCCAAGATGATTGTGAGTATAAAACAAAAGAGAAATACACAAAATGCACAGCAGAGAGCCTGGCTGGTGTTAGATGTCTAAGGATTAAAATAACCACAGAAGCTCTATAGCTGCTGTCTGTTGTCTAAACAGTATTACTGCATCACTCCTCTGGAAGGCTGACGTTATATCCACATTAGTATGGAAATTTAAGCCTTGTGTGGTTCAACCTGAGGACAACAACTAGTAGAAGCAGAGACAGGATTTGAACCTGGCTTCTGTGCTGCCATTTGTGTGCCAGATGGACATTTCAAGTGAGTCTCACTGGCTTGTAGAATTTTCAAACATTTCTACCTTGTGCTCACTGTTTTGAAAATAAGAGAGATTTTCACAATGCTGAACTTTTGGTTCATGAGTACAAGTCTGATATTCTGGGCACTCCTGTGCTCTCACATGGCCATGATGGCAGCAGCTGTCCATGGCTGACACCTCTGGACAGACTGGAGTTTGAGATGGTCCCTGTCAATCCTCCTAGGCATACATTCTTGTGTCCATGGGAAGCCAGATGCATGGAACGTTGTGATCGCTCCCATCGCCTTCCCATCCATCTCCCTCACTGAGTTTATGAGTTTGTTGGGCAATGACCTGATCTCCAGATATGCTCGCTTTGTTGAGCAAAATCCCTTGTTTACCACTACTTCTCTTGAATTCTAGTCACTTATGCTTGCAGCAACTGTCAGCAGCAATTAATGACAAGCCAGACCAATGCTGTGGGATTCCTCCAGGACTCTGATGCTTCCCCTGTGCTGGGAACTCTGGAAAGTCCCAGAAACATCCCTGAATCTGAGACTCTATCATTAGTTATGTTTGCTCTGTCTCACGTTATGCTCCGATGACTGTCCCCCATACCCGCACCTTACCTCAGCTCCACCTCCAAGGATGATTGAAGCCAGCTCCTACTTTGTCCCCCTCATGTGTCCATGACTGCCCAATACTTTTTGCACAACCTCACAGTCATCTTCAATAAACTTTTCTCCATAGTCAACGGCACCTTCCAGTTTGAGATCTATGAAATTACACAGGACTCCTGTTTCAGAGGACCCCTCATTTGGGTTGATGCTCTGATACTGCATCTTTAAAAATCTCTAATTATTTTTGAAACAAGAACCTATCTTTTTTTATTTTTTTCAGTGGGGCCAGGAAGTACGTAATGGATCTTACTCATGTTCTAATCCAAGAAGTTTTAATAGCTCCTAACGTCAGCAGGATTTTGTTTGCGTGCTGTAGTAGGCTTCTCTGAAGCCTCAGGTCTGGGCTACCCATACTCAGGAAATGGATTAATGAGAAAGCAGAGTCCTCTAGCATGCCCACCATTGCTGAGTACAGCCAAGTGCGGAGATCTGGCCTGCTGGAGATAACATGACAAGTCTGCGCCACAGCTCTATTCTAGAGCCTTCTGAAGTGGAGCTGACCTCACAGATATGCGTATTCCCAATAGCAATCCTTCACTGAATGTCTCCTGCAGCTGGAAACAGTTACTTCCCCCTTAATGTTAACTAATCCTGCCTAATTTATCAGGCCTGTTTAAGTTCAGCTCTCCCACAAAACTTGCCCCCACTCCCATTTCACTCTTATGCCAAGTAAGCATTATTCAGTCTATACCAGGTACGGAGCCAGTGTAGGGACAAAACTGTAAGAAGCGTACATACCCCCAACTTCCTGACACTTGCTGAAGTTCATAGTGCAAACATGAGGACCTCAAAGACGATATGAGAGAGGTTTCATAAAGTTTAAAGGAGAGTACTAAGGGTGACAAATTGCCAAAAGCTTGGTGACAGATAAAAGCAGAAGTTTATGCTCTAAGAATTTTGAAGAACAGAATTCCAAAACCATGATGTTAACAGGACCACACTCCTGGCTTGTGGGAAGGACCTGTGCTTTCTCTGCTGAGTCCTGTTGCTCATGGTAGTTCTGCCATCTTCACCTTTACCTCCTGGGACTGTTTGTATAAGCTTGCCCCCAGAGGGGTAGCACTCTTAGGAGGTATGACCTGGTTGGAGTGGGTGTGGCCTTGTTGGAGTGGGTGTGATTTTTGAGACCCTCACCCTAGCTGCCTGGAAGCCAGTATTCTAACTGCCTTCAGATGAAGATGTAGAACTCTCAGCTCTTTCTGCACCATGCCTGCCTGGATTCTGTCATGTTCCCACCTTGATGATAATGAACTGAACCTCTGAACCCATAAGCTAGCCTCAATTAGATGTTGTTCTTCTAAGAGGTGCCTTGGTCATGGTGTCTCTTCACAGCAGTAAAACCCCTAACTAAGACAGAAGCTGGTACCAGGGACTGGGGTATTTCTGTGATAGGCCTGACTATGCTTTCGTTTGGAGGAATGTAGATTTGGGGGCTTTGGATTTGGAAAGCAGTGGAATGGTTTAAGTGGGGCTTAATGGACCATCCTTGGTAGGAATATGGAAAAGTTTGTTGCTGAGAGTGATTTGAACTATGCAGACCTGCCCGAGGGGTTTCAAAAGAAAAGAATGTTAGTATGTGACCTAAAGACTGATCTTGTGATGTTTTGGTGAAGAACGTTAGCTGCTTTTTGCCCTTGTCTGAAGAGTCTGCCTGAGGCTAAAGAGAAGAGACTCAGATTAATTGTATTAACAAAGGAAGTCTCAGAAGTGCATAGCATAGTTGTTCTCTGGTTAAGTCTCAAGAAGAGCATTTTAAACAAGCATAGCAAGCTTAGAAAGGAGTGGAGACCTTGGGGTAAGATACCGCCCAGCTAAGTTTAGGTCCAGGTATGGTGGTACATGCCTTTACTCCCAGCATTCAGGAGACCGGCATGCAGATCTCCTAGTTCTAGGTCAATCTACAGAGCAAGGTCCAGGACAGCCAGGCTTAGGCAGTGAAGAAGTTAGAAAACAGAAAACTGGTGATAATGTAATAGAACAAGGGAGCCAGGCTGCAGCTCCAGCAAGCAGCAGAACTCAGCAGCTTTGGCCATGTGACTCTGGCTTTAGAGTGAATAATAGAAGGGACTATTGGAACAATTGATGCTGGTTAGCTGGAGCTAAGAAATTAGTGGTGATTAAGAAGAGACCAGCATCACTGAGGTGAAATCTTCTGGGAAGTGTTTTCTGAGAGCACAAAGAAGCTGTGTTCCAGAGTCAGCCAAGCTTGCAGCAGGTCCTGGTAATGTGTAAGAGTCACCCAGTTGGTACTGGTTTTGAAGGTATGAAGGAGTCATGAAGAGCAGCTGAGGCTCGGCCATTGGTGAAAGTGAAATCTCAGTTGCAGTTGATGGCCTAGGACTTAAGGGGTCATGCAAAGAAGCTGAGGTTTGGTTCAACAAAGAGAGCCTATGCAAGGTGAAGCCTGGTTGCAGTGGAATAGCCCAGCATATTGGAGATGCCAGTACCATGGGACGATCACTAAGAACAGTAACAGTCATGGAGTGGAGTCAGAGCTTAGAGTGCTACAGAGGGAAGATGAGACCCAAGCCCTTTGGAGGAGCCCAGAAGATCGTGTATGGTTCCCAGACATTGAAACAAAAAGCTGTGAAGTTAAGGTTACCCTGGATACCCCAAGATGTTAGAGATGTCAGAGCCGTGGGATAACTGCCGAGGAAAGCTCCCAACAGAGACTGGAACAAGCCCAAAAGAATGAAGTTTGTTGTTGCTGAACGCAGGTCTGCCAACAGCAGTCAACAAGGATGAAAGGAGTTGGAGATATGAAGAATGCTTTGACATCAGACACAGAGACGTGGAGTTTGGAGTTTGCCCAGCTGGTTTTCTCTCTTGCTTTGGTCTGGTATTTTCGACTTTATACAGGATTACAGTTAAGAGACTGCATGAATCTCAGAGGAGACTTTGAACTTTGGATTTTTAACATTGTTGAGACTGTTGTAGACCATGGGGACTGTTGAAGTTGGACTAAGTGTATTTGTTGTTATGCTGTGGCTAGGGATGGCCCCCATTGACTCATGTGTTTGAACAAGCTTATGGGGGCCAGGGAGTGAAATGTGGTGGTTTGAATATGCCTAACTCAGGGAGTGGCACTATTAGGAGGTGTGGCCTTGTTGAAGGAAGTGTGTCACTGTAGGGGTGAGCATTGAGACCCTCCTCCTAACCTCGTGGGAGCCAGTCTTCTCCTGTTTGCCTTGGAAACAAGATATAGTACTCTTAGCTTTTCCTATACCATGGCTGCCTGGACGCTGCCATGCTCTCTGATTTGATAATTGACTGAACCTATGAACCTGTAAGCCAGTTCCAATTAAATGTTGTCCTCATAAGAGCTGCCTTGGTCATGGTGTCTGTTCACAGCAGTAAAACCCTAAGACACCCACTTAGATACCCACTTATGGCAGGGACAACTCTGAAGGATTGGGGGAAGTCTTCTTACATAAGACAACATTTAAATTAGGTGAGGCAAAGAGGGTGACTGAATAGAAATGTTTCTGAAAATAGTGTATGTGGTGTTCTCACTACAGAGTTAAGAGTGTGGATTCTTGAAACTCACAGAAATTCATTGTGCCTGGAGAGTGACGTATAATGAGAGAAACAGCTCAGAAAGTAATCAGGCAAAAGCCAAGAGCTGCCATGGAAACAGCATCCTGAACCAGTGTGATGGAGAAGAATTGAGGGCTGTTAAGAAATGGAAGAGTACTGTTGGATTCAGGAAGAGTGTTTGCACGGAGTTCCAAGAATGGTGCGGGTGAACCGTGACTGCACCTCAGGAGACTGGTAGAGGAGTGGTTCCATCATCTACATGCATTATAAAGTAAGACAAAGTAGAAGGTTTGGTCCCCTGAATGAAACTGTTTCCCACAGGCTCATAGGGAGTGGCACTAGTAGGAGGTGTGAACTTGTTGGAGGAAGTATGTCACTGAGGGTGGGCTTGGAGGTTTTAGACGCTCAAGCCAGGCCCAGTAGCTTATTCTCTCTTCCTGCTTCCTATGGATCTGAATACAGAACTCTCAGTTTCTTCTCCAGCACCACATCTGCCTGTGTACTGCCATGTTTCCCACCATGATGATAGTGGACTAAACCTCTGAATTGTAAGCTAGCCCCAATTAAATGCTTTCCTTTACAAGAGTTGCTGAGGTCCCTCTGCATATATGATACAGTTGTGCAGCTTAGTCTTCTTGGGGACTCCTAACAGAAGCAGAAGCTGTATCTGACTCTTCTGTCTGCTTTAAGGACCCTTTCCTCCTATTGAGTTGTCCATCCAGCCTCAATATGAATGAGAAGAAGTACCTAGTCTTACTGCAATTTTATAAGCCATGGTTGTTTGGTACCCATGAGAGGCTTACCTTTTTCTGAAGAAAAAGCAGAGAAAGAGAGTAAAGGCAGGGAGGGCAGAGGAAAGATGGGGTAGGAAGAACAGGGGGAGCGGAGAAGAGGGAGGAGAAATGGTGGTTGGGATATAAAAAAAGAAAGAAAATAAATAAATTTATATAAAAATTTTCTTTTATTATTAATGTATTATGTATTTATCTTTAAAATATATTTCACATAGGAAGCACACATCTGGCCTCATGTTTTTAAAATCAAATCTCAGACTCTCTGATATAAGAATACTTTTATTTGGAAGCAAGCATCATACGCATTTAACAAACACATAGCATCTTCTGTCGTTTCCCTTAGTGTTGTATTGTAAACAGGACATTGCCACTGTTAAGAGAATTGGTATTAAAACAATCTATCAAACTTGTTCTTATTTCCCAATTTTACTTGACTTTATTTTTGTTTTTATGTGGTTTTTCAAATGTGGAGTTTTCAGGAATGGAGTTTCACGGTCTACTGCTCTAATTAAGCATAGACCATCACACACAGAGAGAACAACCCCACATCCCATTTGCCCTAAACCCTAGTAATCATTAACTTGCTATCCTTTTATGATAGTCAGTCTTTTGCCATTAAGTTGACCTTATCTGTGGGTTTTGTGTAAATATTCTGTATTAAGTTGAGATGGTTTTCCTCAATTTCTAAGTTCAGAGTTATTTTCTATTAAATAATGAATGCATATTAGATTTCATAAAATCAGAACAAAAAGAGTTGTGGCAGTCATGGTGCCTCATCAAAGCAATAAAACAGAAGGTAAAGCAGAAAGTCGATAAATTCAAGAGGTTATTTAAGGACAGAGTCAGCAGGATCCTGGTAGTTGATGGGTTGTATGTGTGGAGAAGACAAGAGGAGTCCCAAGCATCTGGAATCTGATTTGCACCGTGCTGAGGCAGGAAATAAAAATGAAATGTAGTTTTGCTGAGCACCAAGGGAGGAGTTTCTAGCATCCCTTGGGTAGCCAGGTGGAGACAAGGTAGACATTTGAACTCAGAGCTCTGCAGCAGAAGAGAGGAGAGTGAGTCTGGGGGTGTGGCTGTAGGGTGTGGGTGAGAAGCACGGACAAGGGTCTGAGGCAAGTGGCACAGGCCACAGGGTGCCGACTGCTATTTACCAGCCCTTGTATTTGTTCCTCAACTACCTCAGATACCATTTGCATACATTTTATGCTTTGCATAAAATGGCACGGTGTAGGTATAGGACCTATGTATACATCCTTATGTTATCTCTAGAGTACTTACAATATGTAATGGAAATTCTCTGTGAATGCTATTACATCGTATTATGTGGATAATAGTGACAAAGAAAAAGTCTGCACACATTCAGGACAGACATAATCTTTTTCTGAATAGTTTTGGTTTGTGGTTGGTTGAAGCCTGGGGATGCTGTTTATCCGTTCTGTATTATCAAATACAGCTGACTCTGTTTAATTATGTGTAATTTTTACCATACAATTAGGAATCATTGTCAATTGTATGCTCTGTCACCCATTTTATATTTTAATGAGCAATTCAAGAGCAGTCTTGTGTCTGTTGGCATAGTCTCTAGCTATTTTATGTACTTAGGAACCAAAGCAAGGACTCAGTACAGGGAGATCATCTGGGAGTAAGTCCTGCTGATGGGGCATGTGGTAACTGTCAAAAGCCTGGTTTAGAACGGGGGTGGGGGTGTCATCCCCCACGGCCCCCCATCAGTTCTGACGGCCCACTTCATTTCTCTTAAGTGGTAATTACGCCTCTCTAAAATGAGCCATCTTTGATTTGGTTTTGATTTTACTCACAGTGTCTCCTTCCCCTCTTGTGTGTCTTAAATTAAATCCAGTCCTGCCTAAAAGAAACCCCTGCCATGATGGGCACCTCCTTATTTGGTGGCTGCTTACAGGTGGCTGGAAAACAGCTGATGTGACTAGGTCGTTGCCCTATTAAAGAGTGTAGCCAAATATTCTTTCATGAACGCCACAGTCAGTGTCGGAAGGAGCATCTCTCCACAAACCAGGCCTGTCACTCGACTCTGTTTTCTAAAACCCTATCCTTTCGTTAAGCAACTGACTAGTATTCCTTTGGAATAGTGTATACCAGAGCTCCGGAGAGCATGGCTCTGTTGACTGGATGAAGAGCTTTGCAGTTGTTACTACTGCCATGGCGTATGGTACTTCCTACAAGATCAGAAAAATATTCAGTGAGAGAATGAATGGCCAACTGATCGTATACATTCTTTAAAGAGATAGCCAGATTGTCACCATACAATATAAAATCCTGAAAAGATTAAATAACTCTGATCAGGAGAAGTTAGGACAGGTGTGTGTGTGTGTGTGTGTGTGTGTGTGTGCAAATGCGTGAGGTGCTGGATCTCATGCTTATGAACTTGATCTCACCATCACCTGAAGTCTAGAAAGAAGTCCCCCAGGTCATTGAAGGCACACTGCAGCAACCCTTTCTTGCCTTACCCAAGAAGACAAAAACAAAAACCACCAACAAACAAACAAAAAAAACCCACCAACAAACAAAACAAAACTTCTCACTTCATTTCACACTTCAGTACTTGTCTCACACTTCTCTGAAAGCTACACATTGGTCATGCTCTTGAGCCCTGAGTGTCGAGTGGACTGGTCTCTACCGCCAGGTTTACATTCTTTTGACACAACCCTAAAGCTCTTGATCCAGTTAATTTTTAGACACCAGATAAGTCCGGAGCTGTGGTGCGGCACTGAAGGTCTCCTGCTAGACACTAAATTCATGAGTCAGCACCCTTAACCTTTCCATAGTGAAGCAACCCCTGCATAGCAGGGCATGTGAGCTGGGTCAGAAGCTCGGGCTTCATAGGAACATCTGGTGGCTCCTTTGCAGGCTTGTTAATGATCTTCAGTAACTCAGTTACTCCCACCTTCTCCTGACAGACAGGAGAGATGCTGAAAGGTTCCATGGGCCTGGCTGAATCCAACTCCCACACCCTAGGCAGGCATTGGGCCAGAATTCTGTGACCGACTATCACTGCAAATCCATGAAAGGAAGTTTCAAAAGAGCTGTGTTTTAAAATCCCACAGCAGAGCCAAGGTCAACAGTCTGGGACCCAGTTGTCATTCCAACTTGGGTTAGGCAAAGCAAGCAGCTGGGTAAGCTGGGTGAAGCTGGGTATATCCATGAAGAAGGGCATTCAAAGAGTAAGTTAGAGTTGAGTCTCATCGGTCCTTGGTACCTGCTGCCATTGAGGCTGCTGTTGACGGACTCTGGATGCTGTAAGAGAAACACTGTAAAGAGAGCTGGGGTAGTGAGCGCCTGCTTCCTCTCCAATTCAGTTCAAATTGGACAACAGAAACAAAAATGCTTTCACCTTTACATCAAAGATGGTGAGTGTGCTCTTATTTAAGCAAAGAGAAGGTGTTGGCATATATCACAGAGGCCCGGGCAGTGGACAGACGCCTCTGAGTAGCCACTGCCAGCCCCAGCATGGAGAGGAGAGAAATCACCAGCAACAGCCACCCTGTGAGCTCTATTCCCTGAATCCTTCCTCCCTTCAGGAATGCCAAGCATCCTCTCCTATTGCAGAAAGACCACTGACCCCACCGGCACTTCCCAGAGAAACCATTCCCATGTGTACTGTCATCCCTATGCCACACCTAGCATATATTGCAACTTTCACATGTCTCGTGCATGTCTAACAGCCAGCAGCAACTAGTGACTATCTTGGTGGCAGGTCACCATTAAGTGGTGAAGTGAAAAAAAGAGAGTGTGGTCTTCCGTCTAGGGTCTTGGTGACAAATAGGGCACTTCCCAAAGAGGGAAAGGCTGGGTCGAAGAGACAAGCACAGCCCCAAATGTCCACATGCTTCCATTTTGCTGGAGCTGACACAAAAGAGCATTTGAAGTTCACAAGGAAGAGCCGCCTAGACTGAGAACACACATGTTATTTTTCCCCATCATTTGTAGTCGGCCCACTTAGGTCCTTGCAGCTCACTGACCACCTTTGATCTGCTCAAGTTTAACCTCAAAGAAAAACAAACTTAAGAAGTAGCAAAATTCAGGCTTCTGAGACCCTCAAGCAAATGGGGTTCTGGGGCCCCTGGAAAGGTTCTGCTCTGGCAAGGGGCTAAATGTCACCACTGCCCAAACCTCAGTGAGAAACTTGGTGATCAATTACCTCTAGCATGCCAGGTGCTGGCTCATGGACCACTCTCCCCAGTCCTGTTCCAAATTCATCTCTCATCCTCACGCTCAGTCCAGTCATGACCTCTGGAGCTCAGACTATTCACAGGAACTCTAAGATTTATCCATTTGAGTGAGTCAGCCTCCTCCTTCAGACTTTTAGATTTCCTCGGTATCTTTAAGGTAAAGTCTATTCTCTTGGGCTAAGCACCCAGAGTCTTAGGTGAGTGTTCCCAGTTGCTCCTCCTTGTGCACCCCCTCCCCTAGTGTAGACTTGCTCCTCTCTGCATCTTTCTGTGGCTCTCACAGTTCTGATTCATCCTGAGTGATCACAGCCCCCTGCTTTTCTCCCGGGTCTTTCCTTCCCTTACCTATCACACCCACTTTCCTGGGCCCACAGTGAGACAAACTGGCCGCTCTGAAACTCTTTCTGGTCCTCAGTGTCCTTTTCTGTCTTGACTTATGTGCTCATTCTAAATGGAGGATAGCTCACTCCCCCAAGTGAGCCAGAAGTGGTTCTTGGCAAGCAGGGTTCTATTCTTTTTATTATACAATACAGACGTGCACACAGTATACAAACTAAGTGTATCTGTAACATTAAAATTTCATGGATGACAGGCAGGAGAGAAGGGTCAACAGTCAAGACCACTTGCTGCTCTTTCCTTCCCATGGCCAGTGCCCAGTTTCCACCATACATGAGGGGTAGTCTCATGATCGATCTCCTGTAACTCCAGCTCCAAGGGGATCACAAGGTCACAGCCTCCAGGGGAACCTGTGTATACACACATGAACATGCCCATGCACAGACAGGCACATAAGCACAATTTAAAATGAAGCCCTTTAAAAATGTACATGGTCTGGAGAAGGAGATGATGAGAAATATCCAGTGACTGCCCATGTAACTCAGTAAAATGCTTGCCTACCATGCATGAAGCCCTGGATTTGATTCCCAGCACCGTATTAAACCAGGTATCATGGTTCAGACCTAGAATGCCAGCATTCTAGAGGCAGAGGCAAAAAAAGGTCTAACTTCAAGGTCAGCCTTGGGCACTCAGTGAATTTTAAGGCCAGTCTAGATTACATAAGATCCTGTTTCAAAAACAGACAGACAAACAAATACCTAAATAAAGAAAACAGCCTGAAAAGGCTCCGTGGAAGCCTGGTGAGAAAAAGACTGAGAAATACAGCAACTATGTGAGCATCTTTCTCACGGCCGAAGGTGAGGCTTTTGTTCATCCTCTGAATCAACAGAGTGATCCATGCCTAAAGTACTTTCTGGAGACGTTTTCATGTTGAAAGCTGGATGAATACAGGCATGAATGAATCCTCTCAACAATTCTGGGATCAGCAGGCAGGTACTAAATAGCCACCTGCCTCCAACACCATCCAGGTCCCAGGGCTAATGAGTTCTTAAACAGAAACACTCTAATCAGACCCTTGGATTCCAAGTCCTTGTACTGTCTCACCCTCTTTTGGTATCGTACAAAGAATTTACACAAAAACAAAAGGGTATGCTTTCCATCCCATATTTAGTGTTCTAGAATGTTCTTGCTGAACTGTCCTAAACCAATTTGATTATCTAAGAACAAATCAAATCCCAGGCAAATCAAAGCCAGGGCTCTCACAGGCTGAAGAAAAGGAACCTTAGCAGCACCTGGACTTCACAGGAACGGTGGTACTAGGGTGGATTTGATGGGAACAGAGGCACTAAGATACATTTGTGGAAACTGTGGTACTATGGTGGGTTTGGGTTAATAGCGAGGTCTTCTACTCCACTCACAGAGGGGATAAGCAAAGGCCTATTCAGCTGCAGCTAGCTACTCCTATTTTCCTGAATCGTGTAATTAATCCAATATGATTAATTAATTAATTAGCCTGGAACCCCTCTCGTGTACTCAGCATCCCAGGCTGCTTTGCCATGTGGTGATTAGAAGGTGGTAATAGAAGAAGAACATGATTAAAATGCAAGTTCTGGTAAGACCAGAGACTTAGGAAACGTACCTAAGGTGGGAGATGAGCTACAGTTTGGAGATGTGCCCTTTGTTCAAAGCTAAGTGGCATGTGCAAAGCAGTTCTCTGAGTCAGTTTGCTCAACAGCCGATGCCGAGTAGCTCAAACCAGTGCTTTATGCTTCCAAGGTCAAGATGAGGTTTCACATCTGATTTATGAGTCTCCATGGTCACCAGACTTTCCTAGTTTCAGTCAGACTCCTGAGCTAATGATTAGTTCAGCCGTGGAGAAGACAGTTCGCATGACTCTTTCATCTCCCTGGAATGCCATCTTCATTACTTAAGCACAAAGCCTTATATTTACATAAAAGGAGAATTGACTTCCACAGATTCATTTTGCTTCGCTTTTTTTTTTTTTTTTTTTTTTTGGTTTTTTAAGACAGGGTTTCTCTGTGTAGTCCTGGTTGTCCTGGAACTCACTCTGTAGACCAGGCTGGCCTCGAACTCAGAAATCCGCCTGCCTCTGCCTCCCAAGTGCTGGGATTAAAGGCATGTGCCACCACTGCCTGGCTGCTTTTAATTTTTAAAGAACCCAATAATACACAGTCTGTGGGTCCAGCCTCCTTCACTTGATCTCTGCGTGATTTCTCCAGGCTGTTGCATGAAACGACATTTCATTTGCTCAGTGAACTGCAGTGAACAGATCGTGGTTGGAAACTCAGATTGTTTCTAGTTCGTGGGAACTGCACAGAGAGCTGCTACGGATGCTTCTCCTCTGAGCCTTTGGATAAACATCCACATTTGTCTATACCTAGGGTCAGATACTAGTTCACACGGCCTGCCCGTGTACTGTTCAAATGCCGGCACACAGCAGCACCTCTAACATGCAAGACCTCTGCATTCTCCGTCTTCTGTAGCACCGCCTGGTCCTGACTGTGCTTTGTCTCTTAGTCGCTCTGGTTGCTGAATGTTATACACTTGAGAGAATTTGCATTTTCCTGATGAGGAATAAAAGCAGGGCATCTTTTCCTGTGTATACTGGCCACCCAGAGTTCTTTGGAAACTACCTCTACAAGTCTTTTCATATTTTTTTCTCTTGCACAATCTTTTGCTTATTAATTTCTATGACATCTTCATAAAATTTCTTGCACACTCTTTTAGTGATGTATGATTTTCAATGGCTTTTCATAATCCATGACTCCATTTCTTTAGTAAACTTTGATGGGTTTTTTTTTATAGTGATTTTCATTTTTGTTTTAAAAAATTACTTTTATTTTATGTGTACCAATGTTTTGCCTGCACATATGTCTGTGTGAGAGTGTTACAGACCGTTGTGAGCTGCCATGTTTGTGCTGGGATTTGAACCTGGGTCCTCTAGGAAGAGCAGTCAGTGACCCTCACTAATGAGCCATTTCTCCAGCCCCAGGATTCTCATTTTTTAAAATTTTTTTAAGATTTATTTATTCTTATTTATATGAATACACTGCAGTTGTCTTCAGAGACACACCAGGAGAGTGCATCAGATCTCATTACAGATGGTTGTGAGCCACCATACGGTTTCTGGGTATTGAACTCAGGACCTCTGGCAGAGCAGTCAGTGCTCTTAACCACTGAGCCATCTTCTCCAGCCCAGGATTCTCATTTTTAATGGCCTCCCTTTTCATTTTTTATATTTGTATTAGTTTGAGACAATCAACTTTAGGCAGGAAGGGTTTATTTATGGTTTCCAGTTCATGGTTGGCTGGTTGTTGTTTCTAGGCCAGTGGTGAGGCAGACCCAGAGTACAGAAAGGCGTCATGGAGCAAAGTTCCCACCTTACAGAGGGCCAAGAAACAAACAGAGGAATGCCTGCTCTGGCAGACCTCCTCCCCTTCTACTTCTGATGCACTGCATGGCGTCACCATATTCAAGGCACATGATGACTCCTTGGTTCATCTTCTGTAGAAAGCGCCTCACAGACACACCCAGGAGTGCCCTTCACACATCTCCTGAACACCTCGCAGTGTAGTCGAATTGACACTATCAATTGGCTACAATAATGTTGAGTAATTTCATGTGTGGCTAATGAAATCTTCCCTTTCCCACTTTGTTATCCTGACACATGGCTGTCAGATCTGTGAGCATGAGCTCCTCTTTCATCAATCTAGGCCTTTCTTCCAGATATACTGAGGTATAAACAACAGACAAACGTTGTAAACATTAGCTGCTGAGGAGATGGCTTGGTGGGAAAATTGTGCTGTGTAAGCAACAAGACCTAAGTTTGAACCCCGGACACCCTTATGAAAAGCCAGGCATGGCAGCATGTGACAATAATCCCAGCACTGGGAGGTGGATACAGCAGGATCACTGGCAGATAGTGAGCCAGTCAGTGAGCGTCAGGCTCAGTAAGAGACAAGTTTGTAAGGAACAATAGAGGAAGACACTCAATGACCTTAACATTTGGTCTCCACAGGCATGTGCATTTGTATAAACACACACGCACACACACGCACACGCACACACACACACACATGCACACATACACACACACACACAAACCAGAAAGAAAAATAAATAAGCAATAGATACTCAAGGGGTACAATATGATGCTTTGATAGAAACACACAGTTGAAACCATTGCTATCGTCAGGCTAATTAACATAGCTATAAGAATCCTTAGGATCTATTCCAGTCTTATTCAAGTTACCTCATAAGAGTCTCTAATTATTAGTATATAAATTTTGTACATCGCTTATTAAATTATAGTAAACTTTGAGTCAATGTCAAGTATCTGTCACTCAAATCGCAAGAGAGACAAAAATAAGACAAAGAATCTGAACTATGTTTCGTGGCTGCAAGATGCTCTGGTGGGATCGTGGATTATCGATGAAAGGAATGAAAGACTGAATATTCATGCAGTATTCACTCTGGGATGGTAGAGAACAAGATAAGAGAGACCGGCAGCCAAAGTGGGCTGAAATCGCTGACAGGGTGATGCTTACCAGAGGGCCCTAGGCTTGAGGTGGGCTTGAGAAATGAAATGAATGGCATTTGGAGAATGGAGAGAAGCATTCCAAGGGGAAGACCTGGAGTGAGCCAAAATGGAGAGGTCAGAACACGTGTAGTCTATAAAGACGGCACTGGCTAGCTGTAGCATCTACATTCTAATTTATGAGTGGAGAAAGATAAGAGGAGGGCTTGTGCTTAGAGGCACATAGAAAAGAAAGAAAAACTAAAGGGAGGAATAGAGGAAAGGGGAAAGGAGGGAGGGAAGGAAAAGAAGGGAGAGAGAGGGGTGAGAAGAAGGAAGGGAGGGAGGGAAGGAAATTCAAATCCATGTTATTCTGAGTTTGGTTTCCTTGGCCTAGAAGGTAACTCAGCAAGTACACATCTATTCTTGCTTGACACTGATTGACTGACCACCAATCATGTGGTGCCTTCAACAGCTTCCTGTTAGAAGCCCCTACACATATTTGGACCAAAGTACCTGAAAATAAAGGCTTCTAAACCAGAAACAGAACATTTTATAGAATGCGTAATCCAGAGAGCCTTTCCTGGTACCTTCACAGGTTAACCAGAACGCATTAGATCCGGTACCTTCCTAACCAAATGCTTTTGGAGGGCAAACATGGAACCAGGCTGGGCTGACTACCCGCTGCACAAATGCAGTGGCGACAGCTGGGCTTCCTAGAAGAAATGTGGCTGGAAGTGAGCCTTCAAGTCTCTGAGATCACTGACTCAGTTTTTGATGCTCTATTTCCATCCTAAGTGGGGCACGGTTTGCCAATAGCAAAAGAAAACTCACTGGTCCTGGGGCAGCTCCAAAACACATGGAGAATGGCCTCCTGGGAGCTACTGGGATGAGTTAAGGCAGGGAAATAGACAGAAGGGGGTTCAAATGATAAGACTCCTAATGGGACTCGAGTATGCACTTGGCTAGGATTTCTTCTAATTTTGGAATGCACTGGAAACTTCTGAACATCATGTTCCATTTGGCTCTGACAAAACATAGCTTTGCATTTGCTCGATGTTTATTTTATCCTTCAAGATCAGAGCATGATTTACTTGTAGCTCAATTTTGTGTGTGTGTGTGTGTGTGTGTGTGTGTGTGTGTGTGTGTGTTGAACACAAGCCCCCGTTTAGAAAAACAAGCTGATATTTTTATTATAGGTCCCTAGGGTGGCAGTGGGGCGTTCACAAAGAAGAAACTTTCTCTTGAAAAATATGCATGCCACTATAGAAAATGTATGCAAACAGAAATGCCCAGGGGGTAACATCTTGTAAAGTCTAAAGTAAGACTCCTTAATCCTCTGGCCTCTCCTGCATCTGGGCAGGGCAGTGTCCTCTGCAGTAACCCCTGCCTGGGAAAATCTCTTACCATATTTAAACAAGTATTTGGAGCAAGAAGACTATAGCTTTTCTTGACTGTTCCCAAACACTGACTGAGGGTGTTGCCTTGGGGGTACCCTTCCCATCCCCATCTCTCTCTTTTGTTTGCTCTGGAATGAGCTTCTTGATCTTCATTGGTAGAAAATCAAGTTCTCCCCTAGCTGAAGTCACCGGGGACTACAATGGTACAAAAAATAGAGAATTGAGAGATGCGTTTGAGTCAGCCTGGATTCTTCTTGAAACCCAGCCTGAAATAACTGAAGCCAATACATGCACAGAAACATGGAAAAAGTGACTGCTTATGTAGACTTCCCTGCCACCTTCAGCTGCAAAGGTGGAGAGCTCTGATTGGCTCAGTTAAATCACTTGCTGATGTCTGAGCCAATGACTGCATCTGGACCGTGGTTATGTCATGCGGCATGTTGCTAGGCAAAGTGAATTTATTTCCAGAAGCAGGAGGGGTTTGAGGTGGCCAGTGAGGGAACATTATAAACTAAAAAAAAGGGAGGCTAGTACTTTAGAACTAGCACCCTAGATCCTACAGAAAGCATTCTCAAACCAAAGGTACCAATGAGAGGAGAAATCACCTTTCACAGACACCTCAAGGTGGCTCACCAAAATGACTAAAAGCTTGAACTCCTAACTGACTCAAGTTTAAATCCTAACAGTGTCATGTGGTAAATGTGCTGTTTGATCATTTTAAAATATTTTTGTTAAAATTTGTCTTAGTTAGGGTTTTATCTCTGTGAGCAGACACCATGACCAAGGCAACTCTTATAAAGGACAACATTTAACTAGGGCCTGATTTACAGGTTCAGAGGTTCAGTCCATTATCATCAAGGTGGGAGCATAGCAGCATACAGGAAGGCATGGTGTAGGCAAAGCCGAGAGTTCTATATCTTCATCTGAAGGCTGCTAGGAGAAGACTGGCTCCCACTTGGTTAGGAGGAAGGTCTCATTGCCCACCCCGATAGTGACACACTTCCTCCAACAAGGCCACACCTCCTAATAGTGCCACTCCCTGAGCCAAGCGTATTCAAACTATCAGAGCATTTATTAATTATAAATTAATTCCACTATGAGATTTCCACACAGATATATTGATTGCACTTAATCCATGTCTTACACTTTCTTGTGCCTCTCTCACTTCCACTGATCCCCCCCCTTCCCCACCAGTCATTAAGCTTCCATGTCTTCTGTGCACACGGAAGACATGTCTTCTGTGTGACCTAATGAGTTTCACTGGGTTTCTTACAAGAGCATAGGGTTATTTACTGGACCATGCGCATCTTACCAATGGCTGCATCATGAGTATTTGAACTTTCAGCCTAAGTCTTTGTATTTACAACATGGGAATGATAAATATAATCTTTCCTTTAAGTTATCATGTGGATTAGATGAAGCAGCACACACTAAGTGTTTGCTAAAGTGTTAAATGCTTAAAGATCATTATGTCTTCAGTGTGCATGTCATTATTATTGGTGTGATCACAGTTATTAATATTAACTAGCATGCCCACTAATTTCAAGGCTGGAAATTTCTAGGAAGAGTGATAAAGACGGTATGGCTCCATTCTATCATCTTTGGGAACCAAGAAGCATCCTACTGTGTGAGTCTTCTCTCTCCAGCAAACTGCTTCCACTCTTTTTCCCACCTCCCATAATTCTTCTTTGCATCCATGAAGGCACGAAAACGTTCATGTAAAAAAAAAAAGCAAAATAGTGTTTCCTTGATACTTGCTTTAACTGTGAAAAAGAGATTTCATAGGTAATTGAGGGCCACACAATCACAGTCTCAGAAGGTATTGTACTGTGAGCAACGAATCATAACTCCTCACAGAGAACTATCAGAAAAGCTCACCAACTCCAGGACCTACAGACAAACTAATGTGCAGACCTACCAGATGGCTTGGCAAGCAAAGCTTCCAGGAAGACCTGTGGAGAAAAATCCAAGTCTTCCTGGAGTTTCTACCTCACCTCGTTTCCTTTGTTAGATCTTGCTTTCAGTGAAACTTTTCATGGAGGGTTCTAGAAACTGGGGTGTTCCAAGAGAGAATGGTTTCTCCACAGCCATTCCACGGCCAGAGACCAATCAGTGTGTAGACTTAGGATTCAGGCTTTTTGTCAAGGAAAGAGTTTGGCTCCGGGAAGCAGGTGGCCTTTCACACGTGTCCCCTGCACTCTGGCGAATGTCTTCGGCACCCATTACCCAGGATTCAGAGTCCTATTATTTTCAAGTTTCATGATGTGTTTTCTTTCTAATTATGGGCGGCAAGTGGAATAATACCTTATGTTTACATAGAACCAGCCCTTGGAAAGTGCTGGAAATACCGACGGGCTCTCTCCTTCCAGAACTCCCTGGGAAAGCAGCAGATCCTTCTCTCTCAGCTTTTACGGTTGCATGGCCTGTCAGAAGCCTGGAGTCCGGAACCTGCCTTTGCATTGGATCAAAAATGCAGTCTTGGGTTTCCTTTCTATTAGGTAAACATTTCTAAGATGAAATAAGGAGTTATTCATACTGTCCAGGGTAATTGCCAAGAGAAAGAATTTAGCTAAGACTTTCTGATTTTCTTTCTTTCTTCCTTCCTTCCTTCTTTTCTTTCTCTCTCTCTCTCTCTTTTTTTTTTTTTTTTTTTTGAGAGTCTTGCTATGTAACCCTGGCTGGCCTTGAGCTTCCTACCTCAGTTTCTTGAGTGTTGGGATTATAGTCACAGTACAGCATCCTGAGTAATCTTTCAACATAAGAAGATAATTTATCCACTGTCTTCCCATACTGTCATTGCTTTCTGGTGTTTGGTGCATGAGTGTGTGTGTGTGTGTGTGTGTGTGTTTGTGTGTGTGTGTGTGTGTGTGTGTGTGTGTGTGTGACTATAGAACCCAGACTGACCTTGAACTCTAAATTGTCCTGCCTCAACCTCCCAAGTGCTGGTCTTCCTCTTTCCACTTTTCCACCCATAACTGCAGTGGTACTATATTCTGTGACAGCACAATAACATGCTCACAATGACAGTAGGCATTGTTCTTCAAGGCTCAGACATGTCCTTGGTCCCAGTACACTTCTTCCTGTAAGCTCCAGCCATAAACAACTCAAGCCTTCATCTAGTCCAACATGGTCTTATTTTTATAGGAGGAAAACCCTAAGACTCGGGGATGTGGAACAGTTTATCCAGGGCTCTGCTGCTGATTAGCGCTGCTGGAAGGACATGAAGGTCACAGCTCCAGGGTTATTGAATTTTTACTGATTGCCCTACTACAGTGACCCTGCAGAGGAGGGCCTCTTACACCTTTCCTACCTGCTGCCCTTTTCTACCCAAAACATTTCACATTACCTGGGTCTATAGATAGATAAAACAGAAATACAAATCAAACATTAACTGCTAACAAATCATAAGAATCCTATTTGAAACAATTCTGCCATATATGTACACATACACACACACACACACACACACACACACACACACACACACACACACATATATATATATATATATCTTAGTTGGGGTTTTACTGCTGTGGAAAGACACCATGACCAAGGTAACTCTTATAAGGACAACATTTAATTGGGGCTGGCTTACAGGTTCAGAGGTTCAGTCCATTATCATCAAGGTGGGAACATGGCAGCACCCAGGCAGGCATGGTGCAGGAGGAGCTGAGAGTTCTACATCTTCATCTGAAGGCTGCTAGAAGAAAACTAACTTCCAGGCAGCTAGGATGAGGGTCTTAAAGCCCATGCTCACAGTGACACACCTACTCCAACAAGATCACACCTCCAAATAGTGCTACTCCTTGGGCCAAGCATATTCAAACCATCATAATGTATATGTATATAATATTACCATTTGTTTAATTTGAGTGCAGTTTGGGAACTGGCAAGGTAGCTCAGTGGGTAAAGGCACTTTTTTGACCAAGCCTGACAATCTGAGTTCAATAATCTGGAATTCCCCTGGAGTAAAGAATAACTGACCAACTCACACCAAGTTGTCTTTTAATCTCCATAAGCACATGCATGGGCATGCACACACACACACACACACACACACACACACACACAACATATATATAAACAAAATAGGCAAGACATAATTGTCTGTGTATGTATGTATGTGTATATGTGTGTATATGTGTGTATATGTGTGTGTATATGTGTCTGTGTGTATATGTGTGTGTTTGAATGAAGGAAATGCTTACAAATGAGAGGCTGGCTGGTTTACTTTTCACAGGGAAAACTAACTTTTGGCTGGATTCTCAACAGTTCAGGACACTGAGGATCTTCAAAACTTTTCATAGCTCGTCAGTATTCTGATTTTCTAATCGTCACTACTGAGAATGCAGCTTCATGCAAATACATGGGATAAAATGGTAGAGAGATGATTAGGGCCGTTTCAGAAATTGAAACGCTCTGTCCTGATTCCAAATGGGAAGTCATCTAGTGGTTTTTATGAAACCCTAGCAGCTCAAATAGCTTTTAAACGTGAACAATTTAGCACACAGTGCAATCCAAAAATACGACAATCTGAAACTCACAGACTGGAGGGAAACGGTCAGAAAATAGTAGAGTTCGTTGTCATAAGTAAACCATGATATTTCTGTAAGACCAGAAAACTTTGAAATAAGAGCTAAAACCCCAAAAATCCCAACACACAGTCGTCTCCACTCTCTGCCAAGGTGGTTTAGGCAGTGCTTATTGTCATGTGTGACACAGTGCGCAGAACAAAGGCTGTAGTGAAGCCACAAGACACAACCCAGGTGGATGCTGTCAGGGTCCTTTGGGAGTCATTAGGATGCATTTAGTTCGTTAAATTTTCGGTTTTTCAGTTTCTGTGTCAAATTATTCTGCTACCCCACATTCAGTTATGCAAGCGTCCATGATGATTGAAGAAACTGAGAAACTGTGGATTAGAGTGACCGACTGTTAAGCCCCTTGATGTCAGTAGCTTAACACAGGGAATATTTATTCATCAGTCTCTTGAGATTACATGGTTTTCTTGATAGGAAATGACGGTTGTCCCACCTTGCAGTGATTCAAGGATCTAGGTGTGGTCTCACCATCCTGGTGTGGTGGCTCTCAACTGAGAATGCTTTAGTACTGTTGGGGCCCTTGGGCATTGTCTGGAGCTGATTTTCCACTCTTGGCATCTAGAAGGTTGAGACAAGGCTGGTGTTAAGTGTAACACAATACACAAGACAGATTCCCACATTAAAGATTTTTCTGCCCAGTAACAGCGAGATTGAGAAGCCCTGCCCAAGGCATTCATCATCTTCTACATCTAAGCATCCTAACAGAGAACAGCAAAATCCTAAACATGGGATGCTATGCACTGAGTATTGGTGGGTTGCTGATGCCAGTATCTATTTGGGGATGAAGCAAGCAAGACCTTTTGGTAAACAACTGTCCATCTTTCCACAGTGCCACGGGCAAGATTGGAAAAGCACATTGGCCTGGATGCTCATGACGTCGTTGAAACATCAACTGACCTGGTAATATTGGTGCTATATAAACATGGCCCCATGTCATCCTTAGAGTTCCAGTTCTTCCGTCAAGTGTGTCCCTATGATGCCACATAGCACTTGCCACTGCAAATACAACAGTCAAACAGAAATGCTGATCTTTCTGGGAAAATGCTGTTTCCCTCTACAGTTCTATTCCTCTATTGTCAGTTGTCTTGGCAACTGATGATGTCACTTCCTCCCTCACTCTGCTATACCACCATCTTCCCAGCAAATCTTCTCAACTCTGTCTCTGAGACAGTTCCCCGCAGGCATGGCCATGCACTAGCATCTGTGGCCTGAACTACTGCAATGACCCTCTCAATGGCTTCCTTGCCGCCTCGCTTACCACACCGCAGTCTCTTACCCCAGGGTAAGCAAAGTACTCTTTTTTTACTGGAATAGTTGTTTCTTCAGGACTGGGGCCAGATCACCCTCTGGGCAGTTTGGATCAGATGAAACCCATGTACCTCTTTGTTCTTCGAGGCCTGAGATGCCTTCTATCATTCCAGTAAATCCCCTGGACTTGATACCGTTGGTTTGGTTTGGCTTCAGCATGGTCCCCTTCTCTCTATCCTGCCAATACAAAAGGCTATTACTATGAAAAGAGCTAACTTGGGAGTAAGAGTCAGCTCCAATTAATCATCCTCACTAGGATCCGTGAGAGTGTTTCTCTCTTGCCTGTCTCCACCTCACGAACTTCACTACAGACACTGGCGTGCCACTTTCTCTTGGTGTCTGAGACTCTACATTTACCCAGGTGTTTGACTGCTTTATCCCCCTCTCCTATGCAGGCCCAGAGTTCTCTTCCCACATTCTTGACATCACATTCTTGAAGTTGCTGCCCCTTCCAAGCCCCGAAGCTTCCCTGGTTTCTCACCCTCTGCGGTGTGAGTCACACCCTGGCAAGTGTACATTATTCTTTCTCCTCTCATTTGATGTTTGCCTCATCAACTACCATGAAAGTTCTTTGAGGAGAGTAGATGTGTCCATCTTGTCTGCCACTGTGTCCCCTGCTCTATGGCAATGCAGTACACACAGCTATCAGTAGCACATTTTGTGCACAGTCATTGAATCAATGCAGGAACAGAATATCAGAGCCCCAGTGGATGCGGAAATGAAGAGAAGAAAACCTTGTCCCAGCTCAGATTATTGAGGGACACCCAGAAAAAAGAAAGGAAGGAAGGAAGGAAGGAAGGAAGGAAGGAAGGAAGGAAGGAGAGAGAGAGAGAGAGAGAGAGAGAGAGAGAGAGAGAGAGAGAAAGAGAGAAGGAATGGAAGAAGGAAGGAAGAATTACCATAAAGGGACCATAGAAACCAACCAACAAATCTCAAAGGCAGCAGTGCGTTCTCCCCAGGAGCAGCACATGGAACTGGCAATGCAAAGGACAGCCCCGGAGGTCTGATGGAGAAGGTCCCTTTGCATTGTTGCTGCTCATTCCTCATGGCTCCTCCCCTCTTGTTCTCTTCCTCTGTCATGTCTGCTCTGGCCTCTAGTTTTCACTTCCTTCGCTTGCTTTTGAAAACCCTCACAAACATGAAAACTGAACTTTTAATCTCTCTAGTCTTAAGCCAGCTGCCTGACTGCTTCCTGGGACTGGATCTCGGCAGAGAGATGCCCTTGACACAGCAGGACTGACAGCAGCCTTGACTTTGATCATTCATCTGTCTTCATTATCTTTTATAGATTAATTTTTCCGTTCCTTCCCACTAACAGCAGACATGCGCCATGCTCGGTTTTCAAATGGGCACAGTAGCTGTTGTCAGTAACCACACATTAAGAAACCAGATTCTGAAGGTTGAACTGAGTGGAAAAGCAAAACGTGAATTTGCCGTATGCCAGGTACTATGACAAATGCAATTTAATGAAGTGATGTGTAGGCACTGTGTCAGGAACGATAAGTAGACACGAGGTGCTTTAAGGTACAGGTGAGGACTGTATAGATTGTGTACAGAGGCTGTGCTGCTTTATCTAAGAAGAGACTTGAACATTGTGCATTTTGTTAGCTACAAAACATCCAAAAATGTATCTCTCAATAAAGTGTAAGCTGTAGAGCCCATAGTCACATAAGCTTGGAAAACTTTGCAAAACCAGGATACTCTGGTTGTAATGGTGGTTAAGAATCTCTTCCATTCCCACCCCGCCCCCTCCTGCTTCCCACAGTATGCAGCACCCTGTGGAGAGACCTTCTGCTGTATTTTTGGAACACTGCTGAGGTAAAGTTGAGTCGGCATATTTAGCTTGGGTTTAAGGGGATATATTTAGTTGGCTTTCAGTAACCTCTGAACATAGATACGTTACTGCTATTCATAGGAATTCCTTCTAGAAATACCCTGTAACTTAAGGGCCAACTCATGCATCATCGTGATACAAAGTCACACAGTCTACCATAATGTGTGTGTAATAGAGAATTTGGCCCTGGGAATCTATGGAAAATGAAAGGTTATGTACATTTGAGGTTACCACAGTGGTAGGTGGTCTGTGGGACTTCTCCCTTACCAATCACGCAAAAATATAAGCCAGAATCTCTATCATTCTAACTGTCTTAGGTAGGGTTTCTATTGCTACAAAAAGATGCCGTGATCACAGCAACTCTCATAAAGAAAAGCATTTAATCGGGACTGGCTTGTAGTTTAGAGGTTTAGTCCATTGTCATCATGACAGAAAGCATGGTGACACACAGGCAGACATAGTGCTGGGGAGGTAGCTGAGAGTCCTTCACACAGATCTGCAGGCAACGAGAAGAAAGAGTGATACTGGGATTGCCTTGGGTCCCCCAAACCCCAAAGCCCACCCCACTTCCTTCAACAAAGCCACACCTCCCAATAGCACCACTCCCTGTAAGCCTGTAAGGGGGCCATTTTCAATCAAACCACCACAGTGACCATCTAGTCACTTAGAAAATCTTGACTCTTGGACCACAAACCTAGAGGAGTTTTCTAAATAGCATACATGTCCTGCTGTGAGCCATGAGCTTATGAATCTTAACTATTTAAACCTAAAAAGAAGTTATGATGTATCAGTGAAAGACTATACCACTTTCCTATTGTTTTTCTCTTTAAAATGGTGATGCTTTAAAGAAACTAACAAAGAGTAAATATTCAACACAGTGTGTGGAAAATGTATAATGTATAATGGACAGTTATACATTACAGTTAATGGTCAGTCAACTAAGGGTGCTATTTTCTGGATTTTTGTCTTAAGAGACCCCAAAGGTCCATGTGGTAAACTTGATCTCCAGATGAGGCAGAAGCTTGATGACAGGGCCACGTTATTAGTGGAACCTTTAGGAGGTGGAAGCTATCAGTGGTGGGGGCATGTCCTTAGACATATATATATATATATATATATATATATATATATATATATATATATATGTATATATATACTATTATTATCTAATAATAATATAATATATGTATAATATATGTGATATATTAATATTAGAGAGAGCAATATAGTATATATAAATAACAGATGAGTCCCACACACAAAAAAAATAAATAAAGAGGGGAAGAAAATATCAGACTGCATTTGACATTTCTATCAACCCATCCCTCATACTCCTCATCCCCCTTAAAAATAGTCCACAGCAAATTACACTCAACACATATTCATGTTGAAAATAAAGGGATTAAATTACAGCATTCATTATAGATCAGAGTTGGTATGCTTTGATATTCTCCTTCCCCCCATTCCCCACCCCGTCACTAAGGAGGGAAGCTTCCGGCATTTTGTTGTTACTGCTTGCTCTGTTTATGCCATACTATAGATTAAGCCTTGGGTCATGTAGTGTACATAACAGGCAAGCAACCGGCATCAAACTTTCTCTACTATTCAAGAAGTTCTTGAGTTTGTAATCCTTCAGCCTTCCGAGTAGCTTAGATAACAGGCTACAAGGCCTCCTCTTCAGAGTGACTTGACCAAGCTATTTCATCAGGGAGCAAGCTGACATCTTCAGGGGGTTGTACATACATACCTAGGGGTCAGTCACTCTGAGGAGTGACATAGTAAGTGGTACCCAGAATACTCTTGGTGCAATCAGCATGGTGTAGAGAGGTCTTTCTAGTAATCCTGTGTTCTCCCTCCCTTCCCTTCCTTCCCTTTCTTCCTTCCTTTCTTCCTTTCTTCCTTCCTTCCTTGCCCTTGAGTACAGTAAAAACACAGGGAGCCTTGGACTTGGGCAAGACTACACCATCTTACATCAACTTACACATGAACAGCAAGTTACCATGCACAGCCTGTGCCCACTCTTCCATCTTCCATGGGACTGACCTACCCCCAACTATGGTTACCCTCCCATCAAAACGAATGAGAATGCAATGAGGTCCTTCTCCATATGCTAAGCACAGATGTATACACTAAGCAAAGCAGCCATCAGATAATCATTTACTTCAGCCATGACCTTTGTATTGAAGGTAACTAGAATAATTAAGCACCTGCTGGCTGAGACAATGTTGAAACTGAAATTCTCTGATGCAATGCCTGACTCAATGCTTTTCAACCTTATCCCTGTTCCTCTCAACCCAGTGGGGAGAGCAGGGCTCCTGTCATAACAAACAGGGAAATCCCCGCCTCAGGCCTGCCTTGAAACCCTGCACCAGTCCAGTGTTTTCCTTTGTCGTTGGAGGTTTGTTTACTTGCTGGGCAATGAGAAGCCTGCAAGCAGGTACTTGAACCCAGTGGAAGGAAAGCTGTAGGGATCAAATAACACTGGATGGGAGGAAGCCAAGGCCAAAGGCACAGGCACAGCCTAATCCCAGAAAGTGGCTGCAGCTGTTCTCCAAGGCTGTCATTATTTTCTTACTGGAACCCTTGAGATGTTGTTTATTTCCTATCTGAACTTGTATGCGTGTGCCAGCCTAGGATACTAACGTCATGGTGAGGTGAGCTGCCCTCCTTTTCTCGGGGTTGATTCTCGTTTGGACTCTTCCATTGTCAGCAGTGCATAGCTCTGCCAACGATTTTTGTCTTTTGACTACTGCCTTGAGACACACACACACACACACACACACACCTCCCTGCTTATCCCCCAGCTTCCTGTGAGAAACCAGAGACTTAAAGATGAACAACTTCATGGTGGTTCTTAGTTCAGACTGTTTCTCTTGAATGGACGATCCTCTGAGGCCAGCGGGAGAGGAGAAGGAAGTAATACAACTGGGTAGTCTCAAATGTGCAGTGAAAGCTGGGATTTGCAAGCAGAGTCACGCAGAAGGTTTGACTTGGCATGTTTAGACACTGGGAGCCAAATTCTCCCTTTGACTGCACTCTATGCCTCTCGTCCTTCTGCTGCCATAGGGAGGCAGACACACAGCTTCTACCTTCCCGGGATGCAGAAACACAGGAGGTCCTCAAGAGATGGAGGCTCTGCCCTTATCGAGCAAGAGGCGGGCAGTGTTACCACAGGAAGAAATCAGTATGAGCCCCTGAATGGGAAGAGTTCTAGGTATCAGGGAGAAAGTGAATGGGAAGAAGAAGGAGAAAGGGAGCCAGTGTCCTATCCAGGGAGGCCTGGGAACCCCGGGAGGGCTCAAGTCTCTACTTCTTTTCAATTATTGGAAGAAGAAGAAGAAGAAAAAAAAAAAAAACCTACAGGCTTTAAAATGGGACCGTGTAAGAACCAGATTATATTTAGATCAGCTTCTACCTTCCCGGGATGCAGAAACACAGGATTTACTAAATTTACTAAATTTACCAAAATTCATTTTGAGAAATTCAAAGATCAGAGCACAACAAACCTGAAATTCTAGTGCCTTCCCCTCACACACTTTATCTTCTGCTCAATGAAGAGATGAGTCGTCGAGACCTGCTTACAAAAATATCCTACACGTGGAAGACACTCCACAGAAGCCTATTCTAATTCTGAACAATTATTTTTATTACCGTTGCTATACCTTGACTAGCTTCAAACAGCTTATTTAAATATACAGAGTATACATAGGATGGTAAATAAATCACAAACCATATTCTGCTTTTCTTCCATACCACCTGTAAGTAGGCAGAGCAAAACACTAAAGCAGGCAGTATAGCTAAGAGTAGACCCAAACAGACAGTTAAACCACCCTACAGGAAGAGATACTGAGAGAGAGAGAGAGTGTGTGTGTGTGTGTCAGGCAGCTCATTCCTGCCTTTCACCATGATGTAGAGATGTGAGTAAGTATGCTTGATAATACTACTAGGGGGACATTAGGAGGGGAAAAAAAAAAGCAAAATCTATACCAGGAAACACACACATACACACACACACACACACACACACACACACACACACACACAGATACATGCATACAGATACACACATACACAAGCACACATATGCACACAGTTGCTATTTGTATTCAAATCTAACTAAAAACAGGATGTCCGTGGTGTTCAATCCAATCCCTTAGCAGTGACTTGCCCAGGTGGACCTAACCGTAAGAGAACATTCTGTTCTGGTCCTTCGAGGTCCCTCTTCTTTGCTCTTTCATCACTGTGTCCTGTTATGGCTTCAGGTTCACATGTACCTACTCCATCAGTAACCTACCCATGCTGACCACTTGGGACCATCCCTTCCGTCTGAGCTGAGAGCATGATCACAGTCAACTCTTCTGCTGTGACTCTAGTATTTAAGAAGCCTTTTATCTCTATGGCCATCATAGGCCCAAAATCCATTTTCTTTCAGTAAAATTAAAATCTTATAAGGGTGTCTAAAATAATGTCACTCCAGTTAGCATAATACTTGACCCTTGTATTGTGGAGAGAGGGGTAGGGGGTAGTTTTAGCTGACATCGTCAGTCCTGCTGTGCTGTTCTGTAAGGTGTTCCCAGGGATTCAAAATCACCTCCAGTGGTTTCCCTTTGCGTCTGTAGAGGTGTTTTGATGCACCATCCTAACTTGTATCAGGAAGAAGACAACTTTCAGGGAGGGTTTCAGATACAGACCAATTAGCTCCTTGATGATGCAAGCTTTTTGTTTTATGCTTACTTCCTGGGTCCCCCCGGAAGTCAACCCAAGTGCAGTTTCTAATTACTTAGTGCAGGTTAATTCTGGGGAGTCCATTGACCTCCCATGGACCAGTTTAGCATCTTTATCCTAAATCTGTCATGGAACATACTCTCCTTTTAACGTATTCCTAACTTTTTACTCCCTTCAGAACTGCTGAGATGCTGAGTTTAAAGGGTAGGTATGACCCGTATCTAGCTTGGTTTCTGGAATAGAGATCAGGAGGTCTTCTGTGGCTGGGGGCATCCTCAGAATTGATTGGTAATTAAGATACTGCTAGGATCACGGTGCTGGGGGTCGGAGCCCACACAAAAGTGCAGCCACGTAAAGAAAATGGCAAGGGCTGAAAAGACAGCGCAGCAGGTCTTAAAGGAGCTTTGTCACCAAGCCTGATGACTCAGATCATCCTCAGAATCCACGTGGTGGAAGGAGAGAACTGACTCTTGAAAATTGTCCTCAGACTCCACATGTGCACTGTGGACACACACACACACACACACACACACACACACACACACACACACACGTGCATACCCACATGGAAGCGTGTGTGTGTGTGCGCGTGTATTTAACATGTGTTTGTGGGGGCTGCTATTTGGTGATCATGTATCTACCGTGAGCTGATGAGAAGACATCAACAACAGAGGGGGAAAAGATGCCCTTTGTGTGCAAGGAGGCCTTGTTTTCAGCAGCCACGGCCACACAACCTACCAACAGGATGATTTCCCAGATAATGCCTCGTCTAGCCGACATCCCCCCTGAGATTTTGCAATTAGCTTTGTTTTGATTCCACGGCCTGAGAGCAGCCTTCTGGTTCTCATTTCGTCACTGCAGGTATCTCAATCCCCAGAAGAGGTGCCCTGGATTACTGGAAATCAGTCCCTTAGTTACCAGAATGCTAGGTAGAGCCTAACATTGTAGAGGAATAGATCTGGTTTATACCGGATACATCCATCAGCTCTCTGTACGTTTAGCATAATTCAGTCCCTCACAGTCTAGCAGGACTGGGAAAATAGAGGTTCTTTTATCAGAAAACTGGGAGCCAGACTCTAAATCACCGTTTCCTCCAACCCCACCCCCAGCCCCATCCATTCCTTGGTTTCCTCACTTAAAAAGCTGTGGGAGTGAGTGGCTGCCTTTGTACGGCTGGTGTGACGATTGATGGTGTTTATGGACCTGCGTGTACATGAAATGATTCAAACTATGGGAAGTCCTTGATACTCGAATGACCCACTAGGTAGGTTACTTCCAAGGAATGGCCTGCCCTGCTAGCAGCAGCCAGTGACATCTCTCTTTCCTTAACTTTATTGCACAGCCTTCAGTGTAGTTCCTTCTGGATACCCAACTCTGAAAATGACTTTATATAAAAGCTATAGTCTGAGCTTCCTGAGCCAAGGCCTCCTGCAATTATGCAGGTTATGCGGGTCTTCACGACTCCATTGCTGCCCCCTTGACGTTACTTTTTCAACAAGTCCCTCCGTTTTATTTTTTCCCGAGCCCTGCTATGACTTGGATAAGTGCCCATCTAATGACCTTTGTGTGAAAGGCCTGTCCCCGGACTGGAGCGCTATGGTGATGCAGTGGGATCTTTAGGAAGAGAGGCATGATGGGAAGTCGTAGGCGGTAGGGGCGTGTACTCCCAGGGGTCTGTGGGAGGCTGCTGGTCTTTTCCTTTCCCTTACTCCACGGTGAGTCCTCCACCGTAACGTGGCTCCTTGCTACATACTTCCAACTGGTCATGAACTGAAAACTTTTAAAACTGTGTGCTAAATTAAACCTTTCCACCTTCTCCCAAGCTGATTGCCTGGGGAGTTGTTATGTGAATGAAAGCTGACTAACCTCGCCTAATCCTACCCACAGACTCAGGTACCATTCCTCTCAGGTAAACTCTCTCTTCCACATTATGGAAACAAAACTACATATACTTTTCACCTTTACCCCCCACTGTCTCTGTCTCTGTCTCTGTCTCTGTCTCTGTCTCTGTCTCTGTCTCTCTCTCTCTCTCTCTCTCTCTCTCTCTCTCTCTCTCTCTCTCTGTTATTTTAGGGGTTGAGACAGGGTCTCTCTCTCTTCCCTCCCCTCCCCGTCCAATCCCAGCTGCCCAGGAACTCACCATGATCAGTCGGGCCTTAAGCTCAAAAGACCCGCCCACCTCTGCCCCCTAGTACCAGGATTAAAGGTTGCTTCTCATCTCTAGCTTCACTCCCACCTCCTAAGTAATGAGCTCCCAGTGTAATTATTTCTGAGATGATTTGTAGCCAGCCTGGCCTTCCAAGCAGGGAGTTAGTCTATTCCTGCAGCTGCTGCAAGGGACCTGAGAGCAGAGGCCCGTCCGCTGGCCTCTCAGGGTGGGCTCTATTGCTGGGGTTAGAAGGCAGGCCCAGTGCCAGACAAGGAACATCAACTGTAGTTCCCCCACCTGCTGCTGAACCAGGAAACTCTCCATCCACCTGAGACTCCCTGTGAGACATCCACAGGGTGCCTGCTCAGATAGGAGGAACCGGACTTCTCTACTAAAGCCGGTCTTGGGAGTTAAAGGCAGAATGGCTTGAGTCAGATCTCATAAATCATTCTTCCTTTGAGTTTCCGAGGTGGATTGGCCCAAGGAAACACAGATTCTACCAAGTATATGGTCACATGTCACTCATACATAATGTTAGCATTTTGTCTAGGCTCTGGCCCACAGTTGCTTGGCAACAGCCAGGTGTGCCTGACTCACTATAAAAGGGGTTGTTTGCCCCTCTGCTCTTTCTTGCTCTTGCCTTCTTGCTCCAGCTCTGTCCTCGTCCCTTCCTCCCTCTCTCTATTCCCCTCCCCTCTCTCTCTATGTGCTCATGGCTAGCCTCTGCCTCTACTCCTTTTCTCTCCCCCCCCCTTCTCTGTCTCTACTACCCTCCCAACTCCCCTCCCCATTCCCTGAATAAACTCTATTCTATACTATACCATTGCGTGGCTTGTTCTTCAAAGGGAAGGGATCCCTCAGCATGAACCCTCAGAGGCCCCCATACCTGACTACACAGCCACCAAATATATTCCTTCTCTCCCTATCTTTTTATAAAACATAACACATATGAATGTACTTTGTTCATACGTTGAGTCTGACTTTAAGACTGGGAACCTTGACATCACTTCTCCATTCCCAGGTTAGCCCCGTCCTTCCTATGGTCCGATGATTCTTCATCCATGATGCTAGAGTGGCCATGCAATTTTTCTGCAGTTAGCCATAGTATCGTTACATGGGCCAGTCTTCTGAGATGCTGACAGGTACAAGAAGTCACCTACATACTCCACCTCTCTATACCTTGGTGTCGGTCATCAGCTCAGCCCACTTTGCTCTGGTTTTAGAATATAAAAGTACAGTAAGTCTTGTTTCTAAGAAGGGGAATTGCCATCCTATTGCAGGAGCCTGAGAAATGGTTTTCAAGGCTACAGAGAAAGCAGGGACTAGGGAAACGGCTGTTTATTGCCAGCTCTCCCCACAGCCACTTACATAAGGGCTGGAGTTGAGACAGGCTGTCCCGCCCAGGCTCAGGATAAAAGTTAAACTCTTGTGGGATGATGACAGAAACAACGTGGGAACCACAGGGTTCTGGCTCATGACGTCCAGGAAGGAAAATCAAGTGGTGTGTGGCGATTAGTCTCTTCACAATGATGCAGTGGTTTCCTGGGGTGTTTGGAAGCACTTGGGGGGTGGCGCAGTCTCCAAGAGGGGGAAAGGCTCTGAGAACAAGATATGAATAGTTCCTTGTTTTCCATTTTTAAGATAGAACAATGCATACTCGGCTGTGTGTGAGCCTAAGAGTAGAGTCAAAAGTTCAGGTGTCTTCTGGCCTTTCAGATCCATCCTGACTCAGAGAGCAGCAGCACAAATAAACACTGTATCCAAATCCTGACGGTTTAAAAGTTTGAGAGAAACCATGTACATTTTGTTCAATTGGTTTTTGCAGAAATAAAGAAATACACTAAATCTTTTCTTCATAAAAACAAAAACACAAAAGTTAGCTCCACCCGGAAAAAAAAGCAAATGTAAACCCCACAGACAGATTATGCTTAGAGGTCTAAGGGGACGACTGGCTTCCCCCACATGTTAGTGGAAAGCAGATGTGACTACAGAGCGAGCGGTAGGGGCAGACAAACAAGCTTGGTAACGCAGCCATAAGGCCAGCTTAGCTGTTCTTCACAGCCTCCCTCTTTTGTCTGTGCTGTTCCCAGCTTTGCACAGGAATCTGAAACACACTTTCCATATGTTTTTATTTAACTTCTGGTTAAAACGTGGGCCCAGCCTTCCTTGTTCCTCCCTCAACAGCCCTTATGAGTAACTGTCCACTGACTTTTCTGTTTGCACATCTACCTAGGTGTGCATTTTTTTTCTAGAGCCAGACACACCTAACTCTTGGCGTATATCGTCACAATAAAGTTTCTTCTTGTCGCTTCCGGATGACAAGTTGAAACTAGTATAGCCTTACACATAAGCCATGTTTAACCAGCATGGTACTGATGGAGCTGTGTCTGTCCTGTGCATTCGCTCTGTGTTCACCTTCCCTGATTCTCTCCTTTCTTCTCCTGTAGTCCTTTCTTTCTTTCTTCTCCTCTGTTGCCAAAACCGCCAAGCTCTGGTCAGAGAGACGGCTCAGTGGGTAAAGGTGCTTGCAGCCAAGGCTGAAGAACTATGTTCGCTCCTTGGGAATTCACACTGTGGAAGAGGAGTGGTAAACATCTCTAGCAAATAATCTCCTCTGACTTCCACAAGCTTCCCGTGGCATGCCCGTCTCACCCTCCCCACACACAGTGAATAAATACTCAAAAACAGCTTTAAAGAAAAGCGTCCAGCTCATCTGTTAAAGACTCTAAGTTTCTAACCTATGCTTGGTATATGTGTGGTATATGCCACAGAACATGAGCCCAGCCCTGGGGTTGCCAAGGGTAGCCAGAGTGTAGGGGCCCTGATTCATTGTAGCTGAGATGGAGTTCAAAAGGTGAGACAGGAAGCAGGACTCTAGGATGCTCCGTGCAGATAACTCTGGAATGTCTCCCCTGGGTTACTTCTCATCCTCTTTCTGCCTGTTGCCCTTCAGAACCACCATGGACAGGGTGTGCTCTGATGCTAATCATTTATCATCTTTAGTTTGCCTTTCAGACTCTTGATTTAAAAAAAAATAGGAGAACTGAGAACAAAAGTTGCTCAGGACTCAGGAGTTGCAAATGGAAAAAGCACAGCTTGAGTCAATAAAAACCTCAAATGGAAACATATTTGTTTGTGTGGCCAAAGGATGGCAGACAGAGAGATGCTAAGACTCCCCAAGGATGTTCCCACACTCCCCTGTCAGCTCCTGCCTCCTGCTGCTTTCCCAGCCCTTGTCAGTCCAGGAGGTGAGGATGTGGTCACCAGCAAGGCTTATCTCCCTGTATAGTCTGTGACTTAGGCAGGGATGTGCTTCTACTCACCCCCACCTCCACTCCCAGCCTGCTGATCCTGTGGAAGAGTCCTAGGGAATGGTGCTGATTGATTGGCCCGCTGTGATGAGTATGTCAGCCAAGCTGACTCTCTTGCATCATGAATCCCTCTGTGTGACAAGGGCAGTGGGGTCTATTTAAACTTAATTAATCAGCAGCCACTACAACATCTGAGAAAAGGAGATCTGCAAAGACCATTGGGTCACAACAGGGAGATGACCCAGCCTCAGGTCTTCTTCCCTGTCCTCTGTCTCATAAGCAGGAGTCACAACATATATGTGATCTGCGTCTCACAGTTCCCCACAAAGATAGAGTGACAATCACTATCCCCCATCCTGAAGATGACCAAACACAAGAGTTTGCCCAGTTTTCTTTCCGATTCCAAATATCATTAATGACTATGGATAATATTTGGGGTTTGCAGAAAACCATAGACTTGGAGAGTTAGAAAGATATAGAAATCTAGATAATTTCCTACTTCTACTCGGAGCTGAACAAAAAGGAGAGAGGATGTCAGGTGTTCAAAGGTCTACAGGGTCGTTCACTGAGTAAGGAAGAACAAGAAAACACCTAAGGTTCTCTAGGACTGTGGTTCTCAACCTTCCTAACACTGTGACCCTTTAATACAGTTCCTCATGTTGTGGAGACCCCAACCATAAAGTTATTTTCACTGCTATTCCATAGCTGTAATTTTGCTACTGTTGTGAACCATAATGTAAATAGCTATATTTTCCAGTGGTCTTGGGCAATCTCTCTGAAAGTCTTTTGACCTCCAAAGAGGTCATGACACAGGTTGAGAACCTCTGTTCTAGGTTTTGTGAGGTGACGAGTCTGCGGTCACCCCAACCTGAGGTCACCGGTTCTCTCCTTTAATCCTGGAGAATGTTAGCCCTCCCCCCACTCCTATGAACTGGTTTAGTGGCCAGCAGACCTTCAAATTCAGGGTTCCGTTGAGGTGTTTCATGCCGGTTATCCTGTACAAATGAACACATACCTATTAAGAGCTGGGAAGGCTTAGCACTTAGAAACGAGGAGTCTGCCCTTGGTCCTCATCTCACGTGTCAACATACGTGAGTCGTTTTCTCTGTGTGTGCCAACATTACCATTCCTTCCCTGTGTCTCCATCAGGTTCACTAACTTTTTCAGTTACAGAGAATATTTTTCAGGTCACAGAGAATTACAGAGAGGAAGACAGACATGGAAATACACAAAGAGATAAAGAAAGAGAAAGAGGAGACGGAATCAGAGACAGAAACAGAGAGAGGTAAAGAGAGGGTTTTGTTTAATATCTTTCTCCATCCCAATGGTAGGAAGATTAATGCCCACCACCCCAAAACATTCTCAGCTCCCAATACTTGACAAGCCTGAATATAAAGCTACATACCAGAAAAGATAAGGCCACTCTAGAGATGACTTAGGATGGGAGAGTCCTCTGCATTACTTAGAAGAGGGCAAGGCAATCTCACAGATGCTTAGAAGGGGATAGAAGAGGGGTCAGAGTGTCACGCCTCATGAGAAAAACATAGCCCAACTTTGCAAGTTTTGAAGATGGAGGGAAGAGGCCACAAGCCACGAAATGTAGGCAGTGTCTAAAAGACAAAAAAAAAAAAAAAAAAAAAAAAAAAAAAAACCAACAGAATAGTTTTTCTGCTAGAATTCCCAGAAAGGAGCCTAGTTTTGACATTAGCTCAGTGACACCTACGTTGCACTTCTAATCTGCAGACTATAAGATAACAAATTTGCCTTGGCTAAGCCAATAAATGTGTGCATTGTGGGGGAGGGGTTACTGTTACAGCCACAATTGGAACCAAATACATTTCCTGTTTCTTCCATGTGTGTCATGTTAGGTTCTTAATGATTCTAATGACTGGGCTGTGGAGAACCAACACTGTGGACGAGGAGAGCAGATCCAAAGCATCTGTCACTTCGCTCTGTGGTTTTGCATGTATTAGTTTTCATACGTGCAAAAGAAGACCCTTTTATAAAAAAGATCCCCCAAAGCCTCTTTCCCTTGACTTCTGGCATACAAAGGCCTTTCCCTTTTCCTACTGCTACCAAATGTTCTGGCAGACCTGCTTGACCCTCTCACCATTCAGAACAGAACCCTAGCTAGAAAGGGATGGTCCACTGGATAACAGATGCCTCAGGGCCTGTCCGCTAAGAGCCTGAGAACAGGAGCTGGGAGCAGACTCAGGGACTCCTAGGTGTTCTCTCTTCTCAGAAACTGCCAAGTGTTATATAAAGAACACTGGGGTAGCCAGGAAGCTAGGGAATTATAAACCCTCAAGTGACCACCAGAATTATCCTAAAGGGGTGGGTGGGACTTGTGTTGGTCTCAGAGGAGAGATGAGCTCTGTGTGGGATCTGAGGAACTCTCAGAGAGAAGAAAAGCCTGGAGAGCCATGGGCGTAGCCAATGCCACAGGCTGATGGAAGAGAAAGTTGTGTATGTTCTGAGATCCTAAGGACATAAAGAAGTCACATAATGGGGTCCTTAGAAGATTCCAAGACAAAGAGACAAAGACTAAATGAGCTCCTGGAGTCCCTCCTGTATTTTGTGCCGTATTGTTTTTCCCAAGGCTTAGTGGAGTGGGATATCACAGGCCCTCCATTGTTTTCCCAAGGCTCAGTGGAGTGGGATATCACAGGCACTCTATGTACCTGGTGCTAGAATTTGTGGCTAGAATAGGCATTGCTGTAGTTTGGCTCCTGAGGTCCCCTAAAAGCCTATGTATTTCTCAAGGCTTTGTCTCCAGGGAGGTACTATTGGGAAGAAGAGGAATGGTTAACAGGTGGGACATAGAAGGAGGTCCTCAGATAATTTGTCCCTATAAATTAATAATTAGCTCTGCTGTTTACTATAGCAAATGGAAGCTAACTAATACATGTGTAACTGACTAGGACACAAAAAAAAATAACGTTTTCTGACTAGGACACAGTCGTCATAACAAAACGTGAATTTAAGGGAGATACGAGGGACCACAATATACAGAGTGGAGCCAAGCAGCAGAGAAGAGTGTCCAAATAAAGTTTCAAATACTAAGATCAAGCTGGGACAGGGGAGACGCAAACTGAGAAGAGACCCAGGTACACACCAGCCCAGAGCAAGCCACTTTCCCTCAAACAAATCTCATCTAGATAAAGCTACCACCCATGAATAAAAACATCGCAATAACTCAACACACACAGAGCAAAAACCCTCAGACACCATCAAAGCATCTCTAACCCACAATGCCAATGAAAATGACCAGTAATGAATAGCTGCGTGATGATTCTCCCCATAATCAAAGCTGATTCTTGGTCCATCCCTTGCCTTCCTTAGACTCCACAAGCCTGACTCCCTAACTGCTTTCAGAGGCCCACTCCCCGACTCTAATTATTTCTATGTTTTTTCTTCTGATTCCTTTCCAACATCCCTCTCTCTCAAGTCACCTGAATCATAAGGCCAAATTTATTCCAGTCACACACACACATCTGAGAGGCTTACTCTGCCTCTAAAGCAGTAGTTCTCCATCTGTGGGTTATGACCCCTTGGAGGGTCAATTGGCCCTTTCATAGGAGTTACCTAAGATCATCCAGAACACAGATATTTACATTAGGATTCATAACAGTAGCAAAGTTATAGTTATAAAAGTAGCAATGGAAATAATTTTTTTGTTTGGGGTGGGGGGAGGTCACCACGACATGTGGAACTGTATCGAAGGGTCGCAACGTTAGGAAGGTTGAGAGCCACTGCACTGGAAGCTCCAAGGGAACACAGCTCTGCTCAGGAAGAGGATGTCTTCCCCCAGCACCGTGTCATCCCAGCTGTTCTCTAGATCCAGGTAGGGAAGAATGCAGACAGCACTTGCTGGAAGAATCTCACAGAAATCAATGCGATGTCACCCCCAACAGTGTCCAGTCTTAGATCCCAAGGGTACTGCCTATCCTCTTCCTCTCTCCCTCCTCTCTCTGTGTCCCTTGCTTTGCCTCCCTCGAAGCCCTTGCCAGCAGGGACAGAAAGGTAATTGATGGCCTTAAGGGATATCAAAGTGCTATTGAGCAAAACCACAGCTCAACAGCTGCGCAGGTGCTTCCTGCCGAGGGGAGGGAGAGAAGCAGCTTTGGAAAGCCCTAAATAACCCTGGGCAGGGATGTCAACTTGACAAATGACTCCAGAGAAATAGCCCCGTTGTTCTGCTGTGTGTGATTCATCCAGTGCCACCCTGTCGTGGGGACCAGGGCCGTCCCTGAGCCTTGCCATTGGTTACCAGGCATTCGGAGGCACTTTGCTTGGTTCTCCCAGCCTCAGTCCTTTGACCTTGTCTTCCGGTGGTTTTATTTGGTGAATCCCAGATTTGTGTCCTTTTGGTTTAAGCTGCATTCGCAAAAAGATGGGAAGTAGAGGGGAAAGTTCTTTCAAAGCACCCAAAGCTGCCCCTGCGCTGCCACTTTGATGGCAGACTCCAATGCTTCTTATCCATATGGCAGTAAAGACTACACACTCCTCAAGCCAGAGTCCCTTTGTCTTCTTCATCCAAACACCTCTCTAATAACCTGCTTTGATTATTTCAGTGACTGAAATGGGCAGTATAAAGGCCATGATAGCTGGGTTTTAGTGTTAAGTTATTGGGACCTCAGGTGCTAAGGGCTTCCAAGTCTCTGTGAAACTAAATATAAGTATTGGCTCTCAGTTCCCCCTCAGTACAGGCTGTGAGGTTCAAAGGGGTTTGCTGGGGCCAACTGAGACTTAAGCCATAGCAATGGAGTGTGGAGAACTCAGGGCTCTATAGCTGTTTGGCCTACCTACCCAGCAATGAGAGCAAACAGCAGCAGCCATGCACCCAGGAAGAGGAATGTCATCTTTCAACTAGGAAGTGGATCTGCAGAAACGCATTTCTGATGACATCAGTGAGAACACTGAGTGGGAAGTATGTGGCCCAGGGCCTGCACAGAGCACAGACACAACAGCACTCCAGGCTTCTTTGATCTTTTTCAACAAACTGTTCCAAACACCAGGTTGTGACACACATGTGAAGGCATGGGTTTATGGTGTTTTGTCGTGTTTTGTTTTCTTTGTTATGAAAGGACTCAGCTGATCAGAATGCTATCCACCAGCAGAGGTGATGTCTACATATAAGTCATCGTCACAGCCTCAGCACAGGATGGTGCTGCTGATCAGAAGCATTGTCCCAGGAGCCAGTGTCCCCAAAGCCGCCATCTTTTATCTTCTAATTCATTTTCTCATCCTGGTTCATGTGCTCTGGGTTTTAATGCCCTTGGTGTCCATCAATGGCAGCTTTGTTAATGTGAACAGAAAGCAAAGCCAATCCATTTGAAATCAACGTCTCCTGGGTCTCACTGAGTGCTCCCCATCACCAGAGCCGAAAACCTTGAGATTGAAAACTGAATGAAATTGCCTTTTTTAAAAGAAGTCATTGAGAAACATCTGGCAGCTGAAATTAAGGGTCACAAAAGTTTTGGAAGTTGCACCTGTTTGTTTCCCTCTGGGAATCTCCTTCCATTCTTATACACAGGTCACCGGGGCCCAATTACGGATGCTCTTAGCACAGGCAAAGTCAGCTGCAATTCTGACCTGGCCTGCATGTTTCCCTGCCTTTCTGCAAAGTGTCTAGTTACTCTTGCACTTGGATGGCTGGGCTTACAACAGGACTGACAAGAAAGGGCTTTGTTTGAGCTCTGGATTCTTGCCGGACTTTAGTATCCACTGGGAAATGGTCAGGCCTTCATACTGCAGAGATAAAGAAGATGGAAGATGGACAGACGGATGAAATGCTCTCACCTCAAAACAGCAACACCTGCAAACCTGTGTACACACACACACACACACACACACACACACACACACACCATGTGCCCCTTTGACACTGAAAGCTACAGCTTCTGAAACATAGATTTTTGAACCCACACAGACCCAGTTTTGGTTCTGACCTGTCATCTGTTAGCCCGTGATCCAGGGTGAGCTAATTAGCCTTCTGAAACCATGAAGTTATTGTTTATAAAGCGGGAGTGGGGGGGGACAGAAAGGACCAAATCACAGTGTCGCTGAAGGGACAGAGGACGCAACACAACAAAGCACTTTAGCAGAATCTGGCTGCTCCAAGAGCTTGGCGAATGATTGATAACATCGCAACAAAAACAATAAAAATCTCTTCCCTTCAGCCCCTAAGCCTCCACAGAAAGTTGGAATTGATTCCACTTGGGGCTTTCCATAGAGTTCGTAACCAGACAGAACTATAACATAGGTTGCATATAATATCTGCTGTCACAGTGAATTCCGAGAGAGGCAATCTGCATTTTGGGGGTGTTCACAGGGAACTGGGAGCTCATCTTCTTACCTTAAAGACCTGAATTGAGGGGCCTAGAGACTCTGAGTACTTGGTCAAGACTCCAGCTGCTTATCCACAGAGTCAAAATTAGAAACTAGTTTTCCTAAGTCCTGGCCTCGTGATCTTTTCTCTCATCTATTCATTGTTTGGAAGGCATTTAAATAAGTCAGTTCTTTGAGGAGCCAAGAACAAAGGAAGGCAGCTTTGCATGGTGTTTGATTTTAAGCACTGCCCACAGCGAACATCAAAGAGAAACTTGTGCTTGGAGAGTCTCTCCACACTTCCTATCCTCCATTGAATATAGCTCAAACTATACTATGCGAATCTAGGGGAAATGGGACAGCTTACCTGCAATGCGCATAGCTGAGAGTCTACTCTTCTCCAAAGCAGGGACAGTTTTTGCTCCAGGGGGCATTAGAACTTAATAACAAAAGCCCTGATAGATTCATGGTTCTCAGACACCCGCTTACATAGATGCAAAGGGGGCGGAACAAGAGCAGGCATTTCTATGGAACTCAGAAGGTTCCTACAACTAACTTGCTAAATCAAGCCCAGGCTTGGCCAAGGCTTTGACCTGTGGCTAAGCATGGCATTTGTACTTTCGGCAGTCACCCCTCACATCAGCTCCATGAACACGGGTTCACGGCTGCTGCACACCAAGTGCAGAACAACACCCAGCCACTACTCAGCTTTGAGAACAATCCAGTGTGTAAGCTGAAGCCAATGATTTTTCTTGTCCATACCAACTTTCCCGATCTTAAAAAGTGTATAGGATTTGGAGATTGTTGTCTTGATCTCATTTAAGAAACAGTGCTGGTGAGGGTTAGATATTATGAATTTCACAAATGTCCTGCTTTTCTATGTTCTCCTGTTGGACTAGCAGACGTCTTAACACTTAACAGACACATCTTGAGGGACCATATGAGAAAAAGTTGTGGAAAGATGTTTAGTGGCTGCTGTTTGTTTCTTCACTTGAACTGTTTTCTTAAAATCAGTTATGTGGTGGCCGCAGAGATGGCTCAGAAAGCACTGGCTATTCTTCCAGGAAACCTGTTCCCAGCACCAACCTGGTGGCTCAAAACCTCCTGGAACTCTGGCTCCTAGAGTATATGTCTTCTCTGGCACCCACACACTTATGCACACACCAACACAGGAACAGACAGACAGACAGACAGACAGACAGACAGACAGACAGACAGATGCATACTTTACATGATTTTAAATCAAATAATTTTTTTTTTTAAGAAAGAGCAACCAGCAGCCGGATGGTAGTGACACACACCTTTAATCGAAGCACTCAGGTGGGGGTCAGGGGCGGGGGGCGGGGGTGGCAAAGGCAAGTGGATCTCTGTATGTTTGAGGCCAGTCTGGTCTACATAGCAAGTTCCAGGACCGTCAGGGTTACACAGAAAAACAGAAAGAAAGAACGAATGAATGAAAGGAAGGCAGGAAAGAACAACAGTCTAAGATGGTTTTATTTTACTCATGTTATTTTACATGAAGTTGACTGTGGTATTCAGACTCAGCTCTGATACCAAAACAACACATTCTCCTGGACCCTTTCGTTGGTTGCACCCATTCCCACAAACAGACGTTGCAACCTCGTAAAGATCTCACTGGATCTCTAGCAGCAAGCCCTTTGTGGGAAAAGGCCAAAGATCTTCCCAGATGTTAAACTCTGACCTACACTATCCCTAAAGCTCACACTGCACCAGAGTAAAACCTCTGGCTAAGGCTGCTCTCAGAACACCAGCCCAATTAAAAACCACAGATGCTTGGCCTGACTTCAGTCAAAAAATCAGAAAAACCACAGGTAGCAATATAAGTGAAGAGCTTATGTCCAAGTACATACGTGAATTTACTGAGCCTTAATACATAAGGGGTCAAGAGCGATGGCATCGTATTTATCTTGCCAAAGTGAACAATAAGAAAAGGAAAAGCATTAAAGATCTAGAAATAGGACCCAGCTCCTGCTACCTGAATCTTCTTGAGTGCCACACTGAGCTGAAATCTGATTAAATCAAGACATTATCTATGTTAGTTGGTGTGGACCTATAAGCCAAGCTTTGGAGAATGTTTTAGTTAGGGTTTCCATCACTGTGAGCAGACACCATGACCGAGGCAACTCTTCTAAGGACAGCATTTACTTGGGGCTGCCTTATAGGTTCAGAGGTTCAGTCGATTATCATCAAGTCAGAAGCATGGCAGCATCCAGGCAGGCATGGTGCTAGAGGAGCTGAGAGCTCTACATCTTGTTTCAAAGTCAAACAGGAGAAGACTGGCTCCCATGTGGCTAGGATGAGGGTCTTAAGCCCACCCCCACAGTGACACACTTCCTCCAACAAGGCCATACCTACTCCAACAAGGCCACACTTCCTAATAGTGCCACTCCCTGGGCCAAACATATTTAAACCACCATAGAGACAGAAATACTGTAAGTTCAAGACCTGTCTAGGCTACCAAGTGAGTTGAAGGCCAGCCTGTGCAAAATAAGTGAGACCTTGTCTCAAGACTAAAAATAAAAAATAAGAGGGCAAGCAAAATGTTCACACTAGTGCAAAAATGTCAGGCCTGTTACGGAGGTAACTGTCTTCTGACAGGATTTGAGGCCTGCTCCACAGGAGGCAATTCACACCTGGTACTGTTCAACAGTTACAAGTTCCTGACTGGGGAGGTCATAGACCCCGAGGAAGGGGACATCTACTACTGCTGTTTTGTTAAGTGTACATACAGTCAAATTGCCAACTAAATATTTATCCTTATGCCCATAGATTAGGGCTGGTCTCAGCTTTGATCAAAAAAGGTTCTGTTGCAGTGGGTAACAGGTAACTACTGAGGCAGACTCGAGGGCTGAGATTAAGTGGCTCCCAAGAGTTTAACCCTAAATGGGACATCTAGATCCCATGATCCTTGGGGGAACACAGAAGAACATGACTTTTGGACATGACATGAGTATTGTACCAGGCTGGATCCATCTGCACATGGCTTGGTGGAACTCCTGGGTGCCCCCTAGGACCTTTGAGCCAGTGATGGCTGCTGGGAAGAAGAGGAGTCACACTCATTGGTGATGTAGCTCTGGTAAGATGCCCTTTCTGAAGTAAATAACCCTTCACGCATGTTCATGCAAGCACACATGCACACACTGAAGATAAAAGGAGGAGGAAGACTCGCAGGGAAGGAGTGGCTCATCATGAAGCGGATGGGATAAGAGAGATGGGGGGAACACAATAAAAGGACATTATACCAACCTATGGAAGAATAAATAATATTAAATGAAATAAAGACAAATAAATAGGTTGAAAATGTAGCTCATTAATAAAATGTTCGCATAGCTTGCACAAAGCCCTAAGTTCAAGGTTTACTATTGATGACAAAGGTGGATAATTGAGATACAATCATTTGCAATACAATACAGAATACAATACATCCTCTTGATGAATGCTGAAATGGCCAAGGATGTTTCATTTGTATTTTACATAGAAAAAGCAGTTAATGCAGCCTGGGGTTTGCTGGACGATCAGATCTCCTCGGAGAGACTTGAGTTCAGATTCTGACAGTGTGAATTTGAACAAACTATCTGGGTAACCTGAACATCAGCTTCTTTCTCTGTCCAATAAGGGCAAAGAAAATGGTGCTGTTTAGAAGTTACAGAGAATAGCTGCCAGCTCCCAGGAGCCTGCCTGTGTCATCAGTAAAGCCCAGGGAAGCAGATAGCAGTAGGAAGAAGCATTCCTCTAGCTGTGGCCATGACCTTTGCTCTTCTGAAAACACACCCTCGACTTGTGCAAACGCTTGCCTTCCTCTCCCCATGTCAGTATGTATAAGAGGTGAGCTGCCAATATTTCCCAGCCTTGTCAGAACAATTTTCAGTAGAAAAATTGGTTGAAACCAAATTTGCTGTATTTATTTGTCCACAGCTTTCAATGGTCCAAACTAAACATTCCAATTTAACACAGGGTTTTCTTTCCCAACAACTTGGGACACAGATGGACACACACACACAGAGAAAGACAGAGAGAGAGAAAGAGAGAGAGAAAGAGAGAGAGAGAGAGAGAGAGAGAGAGAGAGAGAGAGAGAGAGAGAGACTTGCTTACCTCAGCAATTCATTTCTCATTTGGTTTGGGCCACAGCCAGTTGGTAAAAGGTTTCAGCGTGTGTGTTTACTGCCTCTTTGTTCTCAGGCATTTCTGGGACCTCCTGGCAGCCCTTTGGTCTGTAGCAAAGCCTTCCAGGGTTGCAAAGTCCAGACAGATCCCAGGCTCTGACCACTGCCTTGGGCTGACAGAAAACAGCTGGAAGCTGCTCTTCTCCTAACCCAAGCTCATGCCCAGATCTCTAGGCAAACTTGAGGCAGGAGCTGAGCCTCGGGCCCCAGGAGCTAGCTTTACTGGAGCTGTTGAACAATCATTGCACGCTCTCTTCTGGACCCTAACTCAGATTTTATTCAGCATTTGCTTCTCAATCCTCCTAATCTCCAACAAGCGATCAGAGGACTACAGGTTGGCTGTGTGCGCGCCCGTCATATCTGCTTCTCAGTAATGATGCTACATATTCCAACTTCCAGGAGGCCCAGGGATCTCTGTCTCCATCCATCACCTGAGTGCGCAGCACGAGTCAGAGCCTCTAGTTCTGATCCCAGGTCAGGGTCCTATTGCGACCGAACTTGAGCTTACAGCCTGTTCCCCAAGACAGGTTCAGCCCCATCCTCAATAAACCAACTAAAAGTCCAAATTGATAGTGGAAAGCAAAAAAAGGAGGGAGATTTTCTCAATATGGCCAATTTGGGAAGAGGGACAGAGATTTAATGATGCCCCAAGTCTGACTATGGAATCCTGAAGTGAGATTAAAGTTTAAATGGAGGCTAAGGATATTGATATTCACAGCTAAGTAGTCGAGTCAAGTTGTGGTCCCACCCACCACTGGCCCATCCATGTCTGAGCCTCCATTTTATCCTGTAAGGTGATCTGAAAAGTTGTTAAAATTGTATGAAATCTCTTTTTCACAGTTGAACTTTCCCTTCCAGTATGAGATTCCTGGGCAATTTTTTATTTATTTCGATTGTTTTTTAATAGTCCAATAAATTGAGAGACACTGTATTTCTTTAGAAATTTTTCAGTTACACTTCTCTAAGCCTGAATGTAAGAAAACCAATTCCATCCAGCTAAACTTCTCTCCAGCCTTCTTATCTCCCTGCCATCATTAAAACATTTAAATACACACTATAGCAAAGGTATTCAAAGACTGTGTGACTCTACAGTCAAAGATTCTAGCAATAGCCTTCAACTGACCAAGGTCCAAACTGATTTGGCTATTATATAGTGTTCTGGGATCTTGAACCAAGTCTGTCAAGTCTTTGCCTCAGCTCCTCTAATGTAGAGCAAGGATTTTGACACCTAGAGCTGGCATAGAGGTAGACAGAGATAGTGGTTAGAAAAGGCCTGGTCCATGCTGGTGGTCAGTATTGAAAAATCTAACTATGAGTTCCAGGCTAGCCTGGTCTACTAAGTGAGTTCCAGGACAGCCAGGGCTACACAGAGAAACCCTGTCTCAAAAAACAAAAAACAAAAAACAAAAAACAAAAAACAAAAAACAAAAAACAAAAAACAAGAAAAGAAAAAAAAGAAAGAAAAATCTAACTATGACTTCTGGCAGACTCTGTTCTCCTCAGTACGCTCTGGGTTTGTTTCAGTAAACACACCACAGGTCCTGCAAGAGGCTCAGCAGAATGACAGGTTTCTGTGGGAGCTGTTACACCTCTGGTATATTCTCAATGTTGAGAATGTTATGTCCAGTGGACTGAGTAGTCAAATTGACGAAAATGTCTTCAACATCAAGCATTGTCGAAGCACAAATCTGTGGGATGGGTAAGTCCCAGCTTGCTGTCCTTGCGCTGAACTGGGAGACAGAGACACTGGTTAGATGTTGTGGTTGGATTGTGAGTTGGGAGGAACTGTCACAGAAACACAGTAAAGGGGATGCTGGCTGGAGAGCAATGAATAAGCAGGGACATCTGAAGGAGGATACTGGGAGCAAAGTCCAGACAGGATGGGTCTGCAAATGTATAAACACAGCAAGGGAGAAGTCAGCTCTAGATGCTTTGGTGTGGATGGAAAGACATGAGAACAGGCACAACCACTCTGTGCTGTAACGGGGTGACTTAGGATCTCTGGCAACTCCAGTCTTCAAGATAATCAGACAGCTTAGGTCACCACCTCCAATGTTCCTCTCAAACCCAGCCATTGGGGACAGGAGAGGGTGAGTCTGGAGGACAACAATGAGACAGCCGTAGAGTCCTTAAGTGATTTAAATGGTTTTCTCCACTCTTGGTTTTCATTGGAAGCAAATGTTTCCTGGAAGCTCAGTTTCTTTATCTACACATCTACACAGTGAGACTCTGTTCTTTTTAAATGCTCCAATATTGGTGTGTGTCACCCTGTTGTGGAGATTATCTAAAAATGTTCTTCTAGTAAGGGGCTGTTAACGTATCCTACGTTAAGACACGGAAAGCAACTGTTTTGAAATCCACTGTACTCCTCGCACGCGGCAATGAATATCTTGAATGGATGTTTCCCAGTTTCCCCGTGGCCCAAGCTTGACCTGTTTGCCACCCTTTGCTCCAGCCAGAAGACAGTGAGCTATGAGATCTCACCATTGCTTCCTGAGAGATGAGAGAAATCACATCACATCACACCAGGAGGAAACCTCTGACAGGTTAGGCACACAAGTTCGCCCAGCCATTCTCTGTCATTCTTCTCGGTGAGAAAAACGAACAACAACAATTACTAAAATCTATCAGGGATTGGGGTGAAAGGTGGATAGAACTATTACCTAATTTGACTCATCAACAAAGAAATGTCCTGGCAAGTGGCTTCTTTTGTCCCACCAATGACGCTGTACTCTATGAAACAGCACCTTCTTCCAAACTCCAGCTGACTTACCCTGAGGCCAAAACCAGGCAGGATATCCTGTACATGCACACCACAGTCTTGGCCACTGAAGCATCTGAATGTTGACAATCCTACGTTTTATGTAAGAAATCCAAGATTCTCCGTCAGACACTAAGAAGTTCCTCAGTAGAAAAGACAGAAAATTACCCTAGTGACTTATTGACCTAGTGATTGGAGGTTCCATAATGACTTCAAGAATGCACTGTTAACATTCTGTCTAAACTCCACCCCCACAGTTACCTGGCAACAGCCAGGTATGCTCCTCCCCACAGTCACCTGGCAACAGCCATGTAGGCCTGGTCCACTATAAAAGAGGCTGCTTACCCCCTCCTCTCTCTCTTGCTATCTATCTATCTATCTATCTATCTATCTATCTATCTACCTATCTATCTATCTCTTGCACTTTTGCTCTCTTACCTTCTTGCTCCCCTTCGGTCCCCTCACCCTTCCCCCTTCTCTTCCCCCTCTCTCCATATGCTCATGGCCAGCCTCTACTTCTCTACTCTTTCCCTCTGTCTGCCTTTCTCTGCCTCGTGTGGCTGTTCCCTCAGGGGGGAAGGGATGCCTGGGCATGGGCCCACTGAGACATCCCATTCCCCCTTACCTCACCACAACCCCATAGAACACATTTCTATATCTCTTTATCTTTTTATAAACACATCATACACCATATCCAGGCCACAAAGAACCCTGGTGGGTGGACTGGGTCTTAGGAGAACACAGCAGAGGTCTAGGATGAATATTAAAGAGAACATTATATTTAGTCAGCAAAATCCCTCTGGGCATAGCTGGCAGCCAGACTTCTACACTGAAGTCTACACTGAAGTCTACACTCTCCATCACGATAACAATACAGAAATTTTCACACGAGAAAGTGAAAGATTCAATTGCCTTTGTGAAACTGTTCAGTTGTAAATTCTTCAAACCTCCTCCAAAGTCCACAAATAGTTGAGTGGTGGCTTCCTGGTTCCAGTTTGTCCTTCCTCGCTCTTATTGAACAAATCCATCAAACGCCCACCCTGCTCTGGGAAAGCAGCCCTACACAAACAATGGGCCAGGCTGAGTCTTTGTAATACAAACCCAGCCTGCCCAGAAGGGAAAAAGCCAATTGAAAGACACAGTGCTGGGGTGCTCTGGCAGGGACAATGGAGCATCCCATTCTTTCTCCTTGAATTCTCCTGGTTTTGACGTCAGTGCCTCTGCCCTGGACTCCTTCCTTAGTAAATCACTTATATCTGAATCTTTGGGAGGTTGGTGGAAAGAGAAAGCATGGCCCTGAGACAGAGATCTTGGCCAGTGAGGGACCGGCTATTAATGCACAGCTATGTTCCATGTGGTGACACTCTGAGGACAAACCCTTCTATGACAGCACCCTGGAAATAGCCCTGGTAGAACTCAGATGTGGAGACTCAGGGAATTTTACCTGATTCTTTGATTGCAGTACTGGATATTAAGCCTCGGGCTTCCTGCGTGCTGGCAAGAACCATGTCACGAAGCTGTCATATCCCAGCTCTCTTCTTTAATTTTTATTTTGAGGGATTGTTTCACTAAACTGCCCAGACTGACCCAAAATGTACCCTATAGCCCAGTCAGGCCTTGAACTTGTCATCATCCTGCCCCAGCCTCTCAAGAAGTGTGATTATGGGCCTCCCAACGAGCGGCAGCCATACCTGGCTATTAAGCGGTAGAAAAACCTCCAAAGGATGTCTGGTGCAGTAGAAAGCATCTTGTATTTTAGGAAGTTTTTTTTTTTTTCCAAATGATTGCAATAGTATGACCTCACTTATCTCCCTCTCCGCAAAGCTCCATCTATGTGCTCTCAAAGAAAGACCACTGTTACACCAGTGATGAACCTGGGGAGTTGGCAGAGAGAGTCCCACAGGCTGAGAAGACAGATGTCCACTACTGTCACTCAACTTGTCTGAACAGTGTGACCTGAGACATGAGGCTAGCCATGGCCCGCATCACTTCTACTGTTCCCTGAGATTCAGGATCCACCATAGGCAGACAATGCTAATTGACCCAGAGCCAGGTCCCACCCCCTTCTCACTCCTACCTCTAACTGCAGAGGCTACAGCTTAATGGTTCCTCTCGTAAGGCTAAGTGATGAGAGCTGACACCATTCTACCTACGAAATGGGATCAGAAGTCTCCCATAGGCAACATCAGAACAATTCTCCTTTCTTGAGCGAACAAGACGATCTTAGCTGTTATACCCCGATCTTAGCTGCCATACCCCTCAGGTTCTGTCTTGACTGTGCCCAGGGTGCACAACTCTCTTACAAAGGAGGAAATGTGACTTGGGGCTCACTGACTTTATAACTCCTAATCTTAACACTGGCTTCCACACAGACCACAACCAACAGGAAGAAATGGGAGGCAGTGAGTAATAGAGACGAGAGCACTGAGCTCAACTGCTCTTGCTGCGTTCTAGTGGTCCAGCCTGGCTTCAGCCCATCTAGCCCACAAATGAGAGTCTCCTTCTCATTTGTGATCACGACTCGGGTAAAGGCTCTGAGGTATCCTCCCGTGTTCCAATTCTATACTTATGAATCTAGAATGTGAACGTTCTCTAACTGCTTGCTAACCCAAGATATACCCAAAGCAAAGCCGCATCTAACAGACCAGGACCCTATGAAAACAGTCATCTAGTGACCCAAGGATGTCACCATTCTCCCCCTGCTGTATAGCACTGTCCTGACACACCATGAACCCAAGAGTTCCTGTATCTTCTCAAGACGTAACGAAAGCTCCAGAATACAGTGCACAGGTCCTAGAGTCTGCCATGATTTGGATTCCAAAGATAGAAATCATAAATCTTCCCCACAAGACATTTAGGTGCCTGGGCCCACATCTGAGTTAACAACTAAAAAAACAAAACAAAACAAACAAACAAACAAACAAAAAACCTCATCTTACTTCCATCCAATGTCACAGTAAAATCATGTAAACAAAAATTCTTTTAAAATGGCAAGCTTGTCATTCATTACCTAGGATGGAGCAATGCTCAGTGGAGTCTAACAGGACAACTGACTATAATCTTGGCCTGTAACACACCCACGAGCCACTCATTGTACACAGTGAGAAGACTCCATAGAAGGTAGGTCTGTGGTACTCTGTTTCCTAACTACACTCTCTGACCTATTTTTGTGGATGCTCAAACTTAATTTGGTATGGAGAAAGTCTTTTTTGCAACATCCAACTTTATGCTATTTGCAAAACCCAAAGGCAACAACAGAAAAACAAAGGGCAAGGAGCCGTTCAGAAACACTGAGTAGTTCAGAGATAGCAGTTAAAACGCCCGTGTGCCCCAGGCCGACTACCCACATCCTGCCCTTCCAGCTCTTGTGTAATTCAGAAAAAAAAAAAAAAAAAAAAAAAAAAAAGATACTAAAATCAGAAATTGTCCTCCAAAGACCTTTCCAGAACAGTCTGTGAATCGTCTGCTTCTTCTCATGGAGTGTGTTATTACCAACACTGGTGTTTGGATCTGTGACCTCAGATGAAATGCTGCCATCCAAACATCAAAAGGTACGGTAGCCAGCAAAGCAGGGAGTTGGTTTTCTTTTCTTTTTTACTCTTTAATATCTACGTTTAATCTTACAGTTCACTTTGTCCTGCCTGATTTTCTTTCTCCATTTATTTATTTATTTATTTACTTACTTACTCACTTACTTATTTTCTTGCCTCTCCTTGATTTTCTGAGACCTGTTTTCCAAACCAAAGGCACTAGCCATGTTCTCTACTCAGTACTTTCACACTTCTGGGTTCAAACACTGATCTTCTCTTACCCATAGCATAAGCTACTTACTTCTCAAGGATGTTTTAGAAGCATGGAGCTTTTGATCCTTGGGCCTGGTTGCTTCCCTTGGCTTCAGGTGGGGAACTGCCAGGCAAGTCTGGGATGCTGGGATCACCATGGCTGGGAAGAGACCATCTCAGCCTACATAAAGTACAAGGACCAAAATGCCTCCACTCCCTCCTGAGACCTCTCCCACCATTGTAGGCAAGACATGGCCATTACTCCTTCCAACTCATCACTGCCCACCACCATACAACTTGCTTTTAGCTCAGCTATTCTCTAAGGTCTGTTGTCTGATGGGAAGGTTTGTCATCACTGGACACAAGTCAACTGCAGGAATCAACATGAAAGAGGAAGACTGGCACAGTGGTTACACAGCCAGACTTTGGGTAGCAACTGTATTTGGTCTTAGTTCTGCCTCTCACTCTCTCCGGCATCTCAGATATGTTGGTTGTTTGTTTGTTTTTGGTTTGGGGTTGTTTTTTTGGTTTGTTTGTTTGTTTTGTTTTGTTTTTTATCTCTTTCATTTCCTGAGCTGTTAAGGAGCCGGTGCTAATGTGGATATAGAGTTGTTAATTTGTAGGAACCTTTAAATAATTTCCTTATTATATGCCTGCCATATAAAGGCTCCTCAATAAATGTCAATAAGGAAGGCTATTGAGAGACATAGCCAAGGTAGGATTTGAACCTAGGTCTGTCTGATCTGAAGTCTTATGTGAAGACCTATGTAGAGGGCTCAGGGTAGTGGCAAGAAAACCGTACTCGAAGACAGAATCCTGGTAGGGAGCTTAAGAAAGGCCAGTGGAAGTGAGAGTTACCAATGGTAAGATCTTCTTTGACGGAGGGAGGATGAAGGTCAGTCACTAAAATGAAACAAATATTCTTTCTGGAAAGTGCTAGAAGAGAGTGCCATTGATAGTGTTGGCTGGTCAAGCCAACTGTCACCTCCAGGCCCTTCCCCATTCCCACAGAATCTCCATCATAATCAGTAATAATGCATCTGTGATGAACAGGGAGACATTCCTCTTGCTAACTGCTTTCTTCACTGAATATTTGTGTCATCCCAAATTCATATGTTGCAAGCTACCCACCCAGGTGATGGTGTTAGGAAGTGGTCCCTGGGAGGTGATTGGTGCCTTTTTAAAAGAGACCTACGGAGTAGGGGAAACATGCTTTCTCCTTTCCGTGATTTAAGGGCAAAGCAACCAGGCAACCTGTGACCAGGAAAGGGGCCTCGATAGACACTGCCTGCTAATGCCTTTATTTTGCAGCCTCCTTCCAAGCAATAAATTCCTCTTGTTTATCAATTACCCAGTCAAAGGAAATCTTGTCACAGCTGCCTGAATGGACAAAAGCAAAGCTATTAGGAAAAACTGGAGGGGGCGGGGAAGAAGGGCTATTTTTAGTTGTCAGCTTGACTATATCTGGAATGAACTACAATCCAGAAATAGAGGGTACACCTGTGGGAGATTTTCTGCTTGGTTTGAAGTGGGTGAATCCACTGCTAGTCCAGATGTTTGAGGTAGGGAGACACACACCTTTGATCCAGATCTTGAGGCGGGAAGACATAAGCCTTTGATCCAGATATTACGGCTGGAAGACATAGGCCTTTAATCTGAATCTTGAAGTATGGAGACACACACCTTTAATCCAAATCTGAGCAGGGGAAGGCACACCTTTAATATGGGCCATAAGGACATAGAAGAAGGAAGCTTTTGTTCTTTGTTTGCTTGTCCTTGCCTTGCTAGCAAGACCATTGCTTCAGTGGCGTTAGAGTTCTTCAGGATTCCAGTATATACTGAAGACCAACTGAGACCCAGCCTTGTGGGACTAAGCTACTACTAGATTCTGATAGATAGATAGATAGATAGATAGATAGATAGATAGATAGATAGATAGATAGATAGATATTCACTCACTCATTCATTCATTCCAAAAGTTCTATGACTCTAGAGAACCCCGATTAATTCAGGGTACTTCAGGAAAGAATTTTGTTTCTTAAAAATAAAAATCTAATATTTTAGATGAAGAGAGGACCTGCTGTCTTTGCCTCTGGACCTTCAGAGTGCTCGTGTGAGGAGGTGTACCACAGATACTGTGAAGCATGGGGACAGCAATCCTGGGATGCCAGTGAAGGACAGAAAAAGAGAGGTGATCACCGAGTCAGCCTGCAAACACTGGAGCCCATCAGCTCCAAGCATTGTCAGCAGCAAACATTAAACTCCACTCTGGTTCCCCTCGATTCAGTCAACCACTCTCTTCCTGCTCAAAACAGAAAGCATTCTTGAAGTGTGTGTGTGTGTGTGTGTGTGTGTGTGTGTGTGTGTGTGTGTGTGTCTGAGGGGGAGGAGCTGAGCTAGCCATACCTTCTCATCAAAATAAAAGTTTCTCCATCCTCAGTCTCATAGCACAGCCAGTGATCCACTCTACCAGATGTGTCCAAGATTGGCTGGTTACACAAAGTTCTTCTTGCTCTTTTTAGAACCTCCTGACCACAATCACTCCACTAATGATAAGCTATTTAAAGGCACCAAGTAGCCTGAATCATTTTTATATCCATTACTCTCCCCACTCTGCCTATAAATGATGACTCCTTGGACTATTTCTATCCTGAGTTGTCATGCCTACTACAGACTAGACAAAACACACCACCATGCGTGTGCGCATACATGCACACACGCCCCACACCACACACACCCACACGGTTATTGACTTGAAACAAGAACCAGCAAGCCAGAGGTACTGTGTACCATTCAAGATCTAAACATACCAGAAGGAAATGGGAAAGATCCAAACAGTGTCAAGATACTGAGAAGGAAACTGAGGCCCAAAGAAGGAGATGAGGGAGAGGCAGGGGAGACAGGAACAGCAGCAGCTCTGGGCTCAACCTCTGTGAGATTGACTGTGCTAATATGACAAGCCCCGAGCCGTAATCAGCTTTTGTAAAAGCTGCTTCTCCTAACTTGTAATCAGTTAAAACATACAGCGTTTATTCTCACGCTTTCCTATTCTGTCACTGGAGGGCTGGTAGGGCTCCAGACTCAGCTCACACACCTATCCCTTGCCTGGCACAATTTACATGTCAGTCACATTGGTTTTGTGTGGTCAGACAGAGAAGGGATTAATGAATGGCTGTACCCACAGAAGTCAGGAAGATACCATGGGAGGCAGTCCCAGTCACGAGTGACACCTGAACACCTCAGAAACAGTACCATTGAAGACTTGCCCCTTCTTACGTTAATCTTAACTAGTGGTTTTTTTTTCATCTTTCTGTGTTCAGGAGGCAAAACCAGTTTTCTTATTTGCTAGTAAAGCTCACCTGGTCTGAGAACGTTGTGGGATGGAGCAGGGCTGGCCTGTTACATACAAGGTCCTGGATTTGATTCCTGCAACTACAGTAAACAAGCATGCAAATAAGTACTTTGGGATGTTGTTGTACACACTTGACATCCCAAGTCTTAGAAGACTGCTGCAGGATCATGAGTTCAAGGCCAGCTTGGGTTATATAGGTAAAACCTATCTCAGAACAAAGAGGAGAGGAAACATGCTGTGCTTTTGCTGGAGGTCAACATTTACTAACCTAGGATTCGAGAAAGAGAAGCCAGTGGCTGAGAGAAGCCTCCTCTGTTTCTACATGGGACTTTCTGATCACCACACAGAGGGAATTTTCACCACATGCAGTCTATGCTCTGTCCATAGCCTTGGCAATCAATGAGACACTTCAAGTTCCCCCAACAGAGCATCCATGAAGAAGGTAGGCTGCAGAAGGGAGAGGAGGAGAGTTCCAGTCGATATAAAAACACAGACTTCTTCAGAACAGCGCATCCCACTACAAAGGTAACTTCTTCCTCCTGAAGTTGAAATCAATAGGAAATTAAATCCATGTGCTTATCTCCACAGTCACCTCCGACCGTCTTTCTCAGTCAACTGAAATCTCTTCCCCTCATCAATTCTGCTCAGGCAGTCTCTTCTGTCTATTGGTTCTTTTTAACTGTTTTTCTGATACCAGAGCTGTGCACCCCATGTGAAGAACAGCACACGTATATATCATCTGTTCTGTCACTGTAGAGTAACACAGAGAACCAACTCTGACGCCTGAGATGTGCAGAGAAGAAGGGAACATTTAACTCTTGGGCTGCTGGTCACTGCCCATCACCTGGGCAGGTCTGTTAAAGGAGTACTGACTGCAGAAACCCATGTTCTGAGATGTGATTAGAAGCCTATTACCTCCCTTTCTCTGTCTCCGTCTCCCTCTGTCTGCTCCCTGCCCCCGCGTTTCTTAGTTCACTACTGGTCATCATTTGCTACTGCCTGATCATGTAATTTACATTTTTCGCCTTCTTACAATCTTTGTAAGAGAAGACGATTCGGTTGAGTTGACGTTTTTTGAACTATGACATAAAAAATGATTTGGAAAGGCCCCCAATGAGATGAAAATGTCAAACATCCTTTCCTTCAGGATATTCTTTTATGTATGTTCTTTTTACGTATGTTCTTTTAAGTCCGTGATTCTCAACCTTCCTACTGCTGAGGCCCTTTAATACAGTTCATGCTGTAGTGACCCTCAACCATAAGATTCTTTTGTTGGTACGTCATAACTGTAATGTTGCTGCTGTTATGAATCATAGTGCAAATATCTGCTATGCAGGATATCTGATATGTCACACACACACACACACACACACACACACAAACACACTCCAAAGGGGTCACAGATCACAAGCTGAGAATCGCTGTTTTGAGTCATTCTAGTCCATTTCTGCAAATCTCTACTGCTTGCTGTACCACCAGTATTCTGAAACTCCAGTTGGGCATTTTCCTTGGCCGAACACATTGGCTCTATACCAGAAGCACGAAAGCATCTTGGAGTTGGAAAAGTTTGTGGTCAGAAGTAAAAAAGATGGCTTCAGTTGGCTCTAGCAGAAGCATGTTTTAAGGACGAGAACACAACCCACAGCACCCGAGGAAAACAGCTAGCATCCTTAATGTCCTGTTACATAGCGGGCACCAGCCAGTGACCCTACCCCCACCCCCAAAGCCATTATGCATTTCATGCTCTCTAAGAGAGGAAGCTGGCACTTGAAAGGGTGGTACAAAGTCACCTATTGACAAGCTGAGACTGAGCTCTACTCAGCAAACAATCTCCTTTCTGCTCACAGGTGGTAGTCACAGGTCTCCAGAGTGTATTGCCTTCTTCCTTCCAGTCACTCAACCAGAAGCAACAGGTATGGATGAGCACTGAAGCAATAGCTGGTGTCGATGTCAGAGAGAAATGCCACTAGCGTAAGACAGCATGCTAGACTGTAGGTCACATAGCACTCTGGTCTTACCTGGTGACCACTGAGAAGATGTTTACTGAGAGGAGCTCATCACTCCACAGAATCATCTAGAACGGTTGATACTGACTTGGCATCCTTCCCCAGGTGGTCCCGCAGAGTGTCACTGAACAAGCCCTGTCTTGTCCCTTGATCCTGTGATCCTAAATCAAGAGAGCCTTGATCTTCATCCAACTAAAAAGCAGGAAACTGGGGTTAGGCCAAGAACAAGGCTGTTTGTTTCACTAGTTAACATGAGGAGAAATAGAAGCATCAAGTCTATGCCTGTTTTAAGACTGGCAAACACCTGTGTGTCTGTTGCTCTTGCAGCTTTATACAAAACAGCTTCATACACTGGCCCATCTTTTTTTTTTTTTTTTTTTTTTTTGGTTTTTGTTTTTTGGGTTTTTTTTCGAGACAGGGTTTTTCTGTATAGCCCTGGCTGTCCTGGAACTCACTTGGTAGACCAGGCTGGCCTCGAACTCAGAAATCCACCTGCTTCTGCCTCCCAAGTGCTGGGATTAAAGGCGTGCGCCACCACCGCCCGGCCTACACTGGCCCATCTTAACCTGCGATGAGAAGTGTATTCCCCCACACCCTGTCCAGAGTGCTACCCTTCATCCACCTCCTGTTTATGTACTGTCTGCTCCACCATTAAAGGTTGTGTTGACGAAAGCCACAGTCTCTGGAGCCAGATACCCTTGTTTAACCCGGATCTGTGCCATTTCCCGGCACAACGTCTCTGCACTACATCTGTGAGATGAAGAAAGGGAGAGAGTTCTCTAGAGGTGTTGTGAGCAATAAGTATGAGAATATTCGTAAAACTTCTTAGAATGGGGTAGACTCAAGTTGAAACATAAATAATACCTACTCTAACATAATCGTTAATATTGCTCTTTGTGAACCTAGGGGAAAGCAACCTCCTTTATAACTTCCAGAGCTTACTCAGCTCTCCAAAGACAGAAAAGACCAAGTGGAGACTCCGGAGTGGCTCTCTCAGAGGTCATAGTTTTAGAGAGCACAGAATACTGGATCAGAGTGTAGACGGAATTGTGCCCACGACCCATAAATCCACACAGTGATGTTCTAATCCTCCATGGAATGCTATCTGAATATGAAGCCTTTGGAAGTTTGCCTAGGTAGATCATAAGGGTTGGACACTCACAATGGGATAAACGCCCTTAGAGGAAGAAGTACCCGACAGCTGGCTGGGAGCTCCCCTACCCGTTATGCAAAAACATAAAGAGGTATACCCATGGGCAAATTGGGAAGTGGACCCTCCCCGGGAACCAGCATTATTTCAGATTGCCAGCCCACAGCGCTATACAAAGTAAATTTCTACAGTTTAATTCATCTAGAGTATGGCGTTTTATTATGGAAGTCCAAGCTGACTAATACAGTGCCCAAACATAAAATAAAAGTTTTCTTCCACACATAGGAGGGTTTTCACATACAAGCAGGGCTCCCGTAAGATGCCACTGAACAATGAGTTCGAAGACCGATACTTACTTACAAGCCACCCCAAGCTAAGCACAGTGGGACATGCCTGTGTATCATAGCACAGGGAAGATCATGGCAAAAGGATGGGAATTCAAGGCCATTTTGGCCTACATAGTCAGACACACATACACACACACACACACACACACACACACACACACACACACAGTGTGTGTCTCTAGGGCCCTTAGTTTTGCAATTAAAAAAAAAGTCACTTTATTGTAATTAACTCACAAATAAACATCACACAGCTAGACTAAGGTGGCAAACTCTATTTCTTTCTATTTCACTGAACCTCTTACAGTTAGCAGAGCCATCATGTAGTTTCTCTTAGGGTTTACACATTCACTACCAGTTACATTTTTAAGGACTTATCCAAAAGGAGACAGAAAATTATAACAGAGTTGAAAGCAGAAAAATAAATCTATTCAAAACGAGGCAAAATCACTATATATATATATTTTTTTTTCCTCCACTCTAATAATGTTTCCATGGAATCTGTTTATGCTTTAGTTATGGTTTCTATTGATGTGATCATACACCATACACCATGACCAATAGCAACCTGAGGAGGAAAGGGTTTATCTCACTTTCTATCATTGAAAGAAGTCAAGGCAGAAACTCAAAGCAGAAAACAGGAAGCAGGAACTGAAGCAGAGGCCATGGAGGAATACTGCTTGCTGACTTTTTCCAACATGGCTTGCTCATCCTGCTTTCTTATAAAATTCAGGACCACCAGCCCAGGGATAGCCTCACCTACAGTAAGCTGGGACCTCCTCTGTCAATCACCAATCAAGAAAACACCTAACAAACTTGCTTACAAGTCAATCTGACGGAGGCATTTTCTCAGTGAGGGTCCCTATTTCAAAATAACTCTAGTTTGCGTCAAACTGACAAAAAAACCAACCAGAACTTCATATGATGACTCTTAATTTTACTAGTGTAATAATAAAAGTGGTGGATAATGTAACTTAATTTTCCTTAAATCTGATATGAGCTATGTTTTCAATTCAACAAGAAATCATGAAAACTCCAGAACTACCCTGGGGTCTTGGTTCTTCCATCTTTTCTTTCCTGTTGTAAACTGAGCTTCAGGCAAATGAGGAAGAGAAGGAGGAAGAGGAGGAGGAGAAGGAGGAAGAGGAGGAGGAGAAGGAGAAAGAGGAAGAGGAGGAGGAAGAAGAGGAAGAGGAAGAAGAGGAAGAGGAGGAGGAGAAGGAGGAAGAGGAGGAGGAAGAAGAGGAAGAGGAGGAAGAGGAGGAGGAGGAAGAAGAGGAGGAGGAAGAAGAGGAGGAGAAAGAGGCTGCCTCACTAGAGCACACCAGGAGCAACATTTAAAAATTGAAAATATGCCAGACAGTGGTGGCGCACGCCTTTAATCCCAGCACTTGGGAGGCAGAGGCAGGCAGATTTCTGAGTTCGAGGCCAGCCTGGTCTACAGAGTGAGTTCCAGGACAGCCAGGGCTACACAGAGAAACCCTGTCTTGAAAAACCAAAAAAAAAAATAATAATTAGAAATAGATTTTGTTTATTCTGCCTCAGATTAAGTCAAGCCCGGATACATGTCACCACTTAAAAATAAATGTGTAAACATTCTGTCATAGATGGGAGAGGGGCAATCAGGCATGTCTAGGGGAGCTAATGGCAGTCAAGGGCTGCTGGGGGGGAGATTTATTGTCTTCACTAGTACAGTTCGTTATTCATGCTCCCTTGGGTAGTTTCACACCCACACCATGTGATCATGGTTAAAGCCAGTGAATTGCAAAGCAAGAAGACATGGAAGTCGCACGGGGACTTGGCAGGGGGAGGAGACTAAGGGAGGGCATGGGGATGACCAGAATGTACCATACACCTCCGTGAATTATCAGAGTAGTGTGTGAGCATGTGTTCATGCACAGACTGACCCTGACTTTCAGCTTGAATTGTCTGTCACTCATGCACGGTCCATGGTCATCAAAAAATAATGGCAAATTTTTAATTTGATCTTTCCCCAAGTGCCATACCTTCTTATGGTGACAAACTATGGCAGCATTTCACAGCTCCCAGTCAGCCATATGATCATGAAGGCAAAAACCAACTTTATAGTTAACGTGTGCTATTAGGCCAGCATTCTGAGTAGGTTAATTGTATTAATATAGTTGCCTTTTAATATTTTTTTTTAAATCGAGATGGGGTTTTATTATGTAGCCCAGACTGGTCTTGAACTCCAGATTCCTGTGTCTCAACCTTCCCTGGGCTAGGGTTACAGGTACCCACCATCATAGTGTCCTCTACTCATGTACATAGACTGGGATATTTTCCATTTTACAGAGGCTCTATTGGGACATACCTCTTAAGAAGTTTAACAAACATCTATATTTTTAGTTTTCCTTAGTCACATATTGGAATCATTCTGAAAACCAGTATCTGTTCTCACTGATAGCACAACAAGAACTTCAGTGGCCACTGTCAGATGCAACGCCCTCGGCCTCCGGGTGTCATGTTGGGGTTCTAAGCCACAAACCACTGCCTCCTGGGTAATGTTCTTATGCTGAACATTGTCACTTGCCTTCAAATCCGATCCTCTGTTTCACACTAGCGTTCACATTCTCTCCCAAGAACAGCTTCGTGGCGCTAACACACATGGGTCCTGCAGGGACAGTTATGTCCCTGTAGGCTCCCACATGCTCCCTTACTCTAGACCACCACCTCTAGACCAACTCTCCCCCACCCCATATACCACAGGTTTCCACCTGCTGGGCTTGATGCTATGGGTGCTTAAGCAGACGGAGCTGCTGAGAGCTGCATGAACTGAAGACCTCACAGGCGATGCCAGAGACAAGATTGAGATGCTCAGATCTCCCTCATCCTAAACACACAACTCCCATAACTCCTGACAAAGATGAGGAATCCAAACCCTGCAGGAGGACCCTGACAGTCTAGGTTATCAGGGGTACTGCTGCCAGCACGCATTCTGAGCATGCATGAGGCATTAACCAAACAACTATCGGACAGATTTTGGAAAGTAAAGAGATGAATGAGAACAGCCAGGCTTGGGAGGCACGTGGCCACCAGTTTTTCTACTGCTCAAGCAGTCACTCAGCATTCCACTTCAGAAGCTGTCATGGCTCAAGTGGATACTTCCTTGGGTTCTATTCCACCCACTCGCCAAGGCCTGTTGCAGTGAATCAATGGGATGATGGTCCCCGCGTCAAAGAACCGATATGTGGAATGCCAGAAATGAAAATCCATACAACCGTGCTAAAAAGCAGACCTGAAATCTGTTCCCGACAAAGGAAATGTAAGCAGAGAACAAGGACAGGAGGTGAACCTGCCCCTCACAGAGACAGCCCGTGGTCATATTTCTTTACACGCCATGTGGGGCCGACTTTCACAGTCAACTGTGGGAGGTGGCTCTTGCATACAGTTCTGACTGCATAAGCCTCCTGTGAGCATCAACAGGGCTGAACGCTCACAGAAACTCTCAACATTCGCCATTTTCTTTGCCTCTACCATGAGGGACTGACTGATAACTGACTTTATTCCCTTTGACTTTGATAACCACAGGTCTGTTTAGGAAAACCTTGCTTGTTTTACATCCTAAGTGAATTAGAACACAGGAGTCACTCTCTAAGACTGTTTCCAGGTCTCCCATTCTGCCTGAGTATTGACTCCGTTGCCCTGGAGACAAGATGAATGGCATGGCTCTCCGAGAACAAAACTGTTGTTTGTTTCTTTGTTTTGTATTTAGTTTGTTTTGTTTTTGTTTTTTACTTCCCTCTGGGAAAATTTAAATGTTTTTTTAACATTTCAAAGAGCATTTTCGACATGATTTAAAAAAAAATCTTCCAGCTTCTCTCTCTGCTCAGTATGACCCTCAAAATCAAATCACATTCAAATCCACACTAAACGATCCTGGTTGTTTACCCAGTCCCAGTAGCATTTTCTTGGCCAATCCTTGATCAATGTGTGATTTAAAAGACTTGGCATTTTTTATGTATTTTATTAAGAGCCTGTCACATGACAAATGCACAGAAGGGTAGGAGGCCATCTTATCCCATTAGGTATTATGAAAGTCAAGAAGGGAGCTGCCCAGGAACTCTGTCAGGATACCTGGATAACTGTGGGGATAAATGCATATGGCAAGTTCACAGTGAGAAGAAGTTAGTGGGATACAGACTGTGGAGAGGGAGGAGAATGAATATGATTTTATACAACGACAAAATAAGGTAGAACTCTGGGTGTTTGACCCCTTGAACCACAATGGAACAGGGAGCACCGCTTATAGGATGTGGTGAGTCTCCTTCCAATAAGACAGCTGGGGAGGGGTTCATGATGGAACGCAGGAGAAACATGTCACAGCTATAAACGAAGGATGGATGAAAGCTAAATTGTTCTTGAAATAGATTTGCTGCATAGGCCCTGGAAAAAGTCATGAGGTATTTATGTTTTGAGAAGGTGCCTGAATTTGTCTGTTGCAATCCTGCCAGGGCAACTGGAATGGCCCCGATGGAAAACTTCCATGACTTGAGGCCTGACCCAGTGGCACACTGGTTCTGCTGGCTCTAGGCATGAGGCCAAATTGCCCAGGAGCAGTGGGCCAGAGAAAATAGGGTGTGGCTCCTAAGGCCAGCACGGCCCTCCCAAGTGAGCAGGTTTGGGGTCATGGGCAAGGATTCCTAGCACAAAAGCTCCCAGTCAGATTCTGATCTCCAAAGCTGTCATACAAACCAGAACTTAAAAAGGGAAAGTACCTATTCTGTGTCCCACAAAAGAGAGCACCATTCAGGCCAAGGCCAATGAAGAGGGGTCCATGTAAGAGTAGACCCTCAAGGTTTCAAGGAGGAGCCATTGAGGGTCCCCAGTCCCTAAGGCAAGTAAGAGTTGGAGAATTAGGTCTCTGGGGACCCTGTCACAGGGAATATAAGGAAGTAATAGTATATGAAGAAAGGGATGGATACTCCAATGAGTAGGTGATAAAGTAGACAGACAGATGCAAGGAAGGAAGCAAAGGCGGTTTAAAAGAAAATGGCTCCCAAGGGCACATAGGGAGTGACACACTATTAGGAGACGTGGCCTTGAAGTAGTGTGGCTTTGTTGGAGGAGGTTCTGTCTATTGAATGGATTTTCAGGTCTCAGAAGCTCAAGCCAAGTTCACTTCCTGCTGTCTGCTAATTTAGATGTAGGACTCTCAGCTCCTTCTCCAGCACCATCTGTCTGCATGCTACCATGCTTCCATCCATGACGATAATGGACTGCACCCCAGAAACTGGAAGGCAGCTCCAATGAAATGTTTTCCTTTATAAGAGATGCCATGGTCATGGTGTCTCTTCAGAGCAATGGAAACTCTAAGGCAGAAGGGTTGATCAGAACCCCAAATGCAAAGAGAAATATTGATTAGAAATACAGTGTGGTGTTGGCATACTAAGGACAAGGGTGGTCAGAGGCCAAGCTAATGATTTGAATGTAGCATTTGCTTGCCGAAGACAGCTATTCTGATTGAAGCTAACAGTCCAGCTGCAGGTCCCTTGGAAAGAAATGGGCTAGTCTTAGGGCTCCTGTTCCCTCAGCCATCAGTCGCTCCTTCCTTCCTTCTGTCCTTCCTTCCTTGCTTCCATCTTCCCTCCCTCCCTTCTTCCTTTCTTCCCTCCTTTCCTTTTTTTTTCCATCCACCCATCTATCTACTTACTCATCTACTCATTCATTTGGGTATCAAATTAAAACTCAGAAAGCATCAGTGCCTCTGTGCCAACCCTCTGCTACCTACACTGAGAACACACACGAAATGTGATCTTCAAGCCCAAAGCAATGCTCCAGAAAATCCCAATATGTAAACTAAAACCCATGTCTGTATACGTGTACGTCTATATTTTAATGCCATTAGGTTGCATCCACTAAACCCTCACCTGTGGCGATCTCTGTGAGGCATTTACCTACAAACAAACACTAAGCTCTGTCTAATATCCACACAGGAATTGCCCAACAATGTGATAATGCCCTCCAAATCCCTAGTCAAATTTCATTTAAATGGAGCAAACCAGGTGAGGCCAGCTTCTCAGTCATATCCGCCCTGCCTGAAAGAAAGCTCTGGTCGGAAAATGAGGCTGTTACTGACATTCCATCCCGCCATACCCATCGCTCTGTTTCCAAAGATGAGTCCCCCACCCCCAACCCCACCAGGCCAGATTATTTGCTTTAGTAACTGGGTAATGCAGGAGGAATGTGATGTAGTTACTAAGAGCCTGTTGTTGAAATAAAATTCAGATTAATCAAAATACGCCAAGAGGAGAATTGTTTGGTATTGCGGAAATGAACCAAGGATTTCCCAGAAATCCCCTTTCATGTTATCACTTATGCAGATTCACCCTTAAAAATAAAAACAAATGGGGATGAAAGGTAGCCCAATTGCAAGAGTGCTTGCCTAGCATACTAGCTCACTCTTCGATTCCTCTCAGGAGCTATGTGATCTTGGGGGGGATTATCAGTGTGAAGACACAAGCGACTTCCAGTGCCTGGCTCAGGGGATCACAATCCCCCTCACACCCCACCACTCTCACCTCTAAAAATTGGCTTTTAATTTTCCTCTTGCTCCCCCCCCCACCCCGCACTCCTCCCTCCAACACACACACACACACACACACATACACACACACAGTGCCAACTCTTCAAGTCCCTAGAGTCATAGGGTGGATACTCCTCAGAGCCCATCCCCACTCCCTGCTGGAAATTGTATTTCTAAATAAATTCTGCTAACAATGTAAGGGTAAACTTTTAAAGTCCAAGAAATGCCACATTTACATATTTTCACCAGGCAATGGTTCTAACCTCCAATTTCAGTATCTGCAGGGACCCCAGACTACAGGGCCATGCCGAGAGCCCCTGGGGTCTCTTGAGGCCGAAAGCAGCTGATATCTCCCAGGCAGAGCTTTGAGTGAAGGAATTTGACAATCACTGTAGCTAAGAGCCCCAATTTCCTGGGCTTCTGGCCCCCAAATATTTCTAAGTCTTGTTCCTCATCGTGTAACTAAACCTCTGATGTACCACCACCCTACAAGGGTAGGATTTCCTTGGGGCTGGTTTCTGCCACTGTCCTCATTGTCCAAAAATCAGGCCCTTTGTGTTAGTTGTAATTAGATGTCTGACCACAGCAAACAGACCACTCCAGACCACATGGTTCCAAGGGGAGGGGGGAGGTTTATTCAGGAGATAGGGCAAAGGTGGGGAGAAGAAGATGGAAGAAGAAGAAGAAGAGGAAGAAGAGAAGTAGAGGCCAGCCATGACCACATGGAGAGAGAGGAAGAGAAGAGAGAGGGGACAGAGAGGCAAGAGGGTAGGAGGGTAAGAGATTAAGAGATTAAGAGAGAGAGGAGGGGGCAAGCAGCCCCTTTTATAGTGGACTAGGCCTACCTGGCTGTTGCTAGGTAACTGTGGGGAGGAGCATATCTGGCTGTTGCCAGGTAACGGTGGAGGTGAGGTTTAGACAGAATACTAACACTTTGGGGTTATTGTATAGCAAGGATGAGGCACACATAAGTGGACTCCCAATTTCTGCCAGCCTTCCAGGCTTAAGATACCCCTGCCTCTCAGCTTCCACCGGACACCCTAACGCTCTTCTCTCTTTCCTTCCCCGGGGTTTCATAATCCACAACGCCAAGCATCTTGAAGAGAGAAAAGTAGAGCAGTCCTTCTGGCGAGTGAGAGTCTCAAACTTAATTCTCTTGGTGCTGAGGACATCGAGCATCTCTTAAGCATTTGTGGTTCTTCTTCTGAGAACTCTGATCAATTTTGCAGCCCATTTTGGATTGAGCATTTTTTTTTCTTGATGCTTAGTTTAGTTTAGTTTAGTGTGTATTCTGGTTACTAACCATGTATCAGATTGATAACTGGCCAAAGGCTTCTTCCCAATCTGTGGGCTACATAGTTACTTGACTGACCACTTCCTTTGCCATACAAAGGCCTTTTAATTCCATAAGATCTCTGTCTGGGACTTTGCTTCCTTAGCAGTGGGGGCCTGATTCAGAAAGTCCTGCTTGATGCCTACATCTTAATGTGTACTTCCTAATAATTCTCCAACTGCTTCAGAGTTTCGGGTCTTAATTCTTAATCGTCCTTTAATAGGACGATTGCTCTCAGTGCATAGGTCAGAACTTAACTTTGAACTGACTATCTATGAAACCTTATCATGAATTTAAGAATGACACGAATTCTCTGTGTCCAACCTGGATCCAGATACACCAGAAGAATGCATGTCTGCTTGGACACTTGGATGGACCATTCCAAAAGGGGAGATTTCAGCAGAAGTTCTTCTTAGGGTCCCCATCTCATCCTCACAGAAACTGCAGAAAATCACACACAAACATATACACACACACACACCAGACATTGCTTAGCATGGGTTGCAGACACAAGTATAGTGTCAACCCAACACTACAACATGCATATGTGTGTGTGTGTGTGTGTGTGTGTGTGTGTGTGTGTGTGTGTATACACTCAGGATTTGGTGACCTGAGCATGAAATGGAACAACACAGATCACAGGCATAAGAAAACACCTAAATAGTTCCATTCTCTCCTTATCTACTAGAATCAGGACACCAGTTCATAAACATGAATAAACTTGAAACCATATCCAGGTATGTTACCTCTTCCATCCTCAGAATGGCTCTGAGAAATAGGACTGACAGTTTCCTTTGAGGTGAGAGTTCACAACAGGCTAAATAGTCACCTTGCTCAAGGTCAACCAGAAAGAATGTGAGAACCCACACAGGAAGTGGCTAGCCCGGCTCCTGGATACAGTGACTCCTTTACAGGGATGATGCCTGGAATCAGAAAACATCCTAACCTGAAAAGCCCTCTTATAACTAATGTACTCCGAGACTCCTCCCCAAATCGAGAAGGAAAGCAGGGTTATTATATCAGTGGAACAAAGGTTCAAATTGATGCTTTCCCCAAAGTGACCTAACCCCTGGGGGAATTCTTAAACAGGTAATCGGTTCCTGCCCCAACCTGCTGTCTATTTTTCTGAGGCTTATGCTTTTTCCTCTTGTCATTACCTGTCCCAAACGTCACCCCACAAAATGGCTGCTTACCACTGAATACATATCTCCTATGTGAGGGGTATGTTTTTTTTTTTTTTTTTCCAACACAAAAGTGAGTAAGACATGTGTCTAATGGGGCCCAAAGGAGGAAAGCAGGCTTATGAATAAATGCCATGCTGAACAAAACTTATGCTGGATACAGGAGTGAGTGCCGTGGGGCTTTGGAAAGATTCATTCTACTGCCTAGGAGGGGGTGATGGAAATCCTGTATGGCTTCCACAAGGGATACTGAAGCAGTCCACAGAGTTAACCATACACAGAAGTAAGTTTTTGCACCAGGCAAAAGCTCAGAGTGCCAAAACAGTCTCACCTTCTGCAGTTTTTCTGACGTGATTAAAAATTACAAATGTACCATCGGCTAATGAGATCGCTCAGCCGCACCGTTGACTTTCTCTGTTCTTAACACCTTATTGAATTTGTCCTGAGTCGTCTCTACAACCCTTGATTTTTGGAGCCACAACAGGTAAAAGTCCTCAGCAACTAAATTGTTTATCTAAAGCTATCCCGGAATCTGCGCCACGGCTGCCACTGAATCCTGTGCAAGGAGAATGAAAAGGCCAAATTTAGTAGCAGATGACAAGCCTGAGGTTCGGGCGCTTCTGAGAAGCTTGTGAAACACCCTCTCTCCTGTTTATTCAAAGTCTAAATCTCCTTGACCTAGAAGAGGCTGCCGCAGCACACGCTTGTGGACCTGCTGTTTCCTGTGACTTTAAGGAGTGGAAACCTGACTGCCAAGCAACCAGACAGTCCTTGGGAACGCCGAGCTGCTCGGGGGTTGTGTAAATGGCTGGGATCATCATTTCCCTGAATTGGTCTCCAAAAAAAAAAAAACCAACAACACAATGATGAAAGAAAACAACTGGACGTGCTGACGTGGTATCCAGCCTGGGAATTCTCACACAGGTGGCCTGCCACATAAAGGACCCAAACCAGACAGACAGAAGGTCTGGAACCACAACCACAGAAACTCCTTTCTGAGGTCTTTTTTTAACAGGACACCACAGCCTAAGAGATGGTAACACAATGAGAGTGACTGGATTTTTCCTCACTCAGGAAAGACTGACCAGAAAGCCACCGTCAGTCTGGGACCTCCAAAGATGAAGAAGGCTATTTCAGGTAGCGAGGCCAATATGCTTGCCATCCACCTATGGTTAGCATCCACTGAAGAATGCTTTGTATTCTGAGTTTTTAAAAATCATGTGCTCAGAGATATCTCCCCCAGCCTTCGTTCCTGACCTCTAGAAAGGACCACTGCCCTATTCTCACCATCTTACTGGCCTTCCGAGAGCATCGCCTACGCAGAGCAGACCATTTATCTAATTTCCTTCTGCTCAGCCCCCAGGAGCTATTTTGGGCTTGGTCTCTGTGTGTACTCCACTTTCCTTCCAGGACTGACTCAGCCCCTCTCCTCTCCTGGGACTCTTTTCTCAAAAAAAAAAAAAAAAACAAAAAAAAAAAAACAAAAAAAAAAAAAAAAAAAAAAAAAAAAAAAAAACACTTTGAAAGATGCAGACTTCCTTTAGGGCAGCACTTGGTGCCTGATTCAACTTGGCATGCTGCCAGGAAGTTTCAAGTACCACCCCACATGCCAGCAGAGGGGGTGGGAAAGGCAGGAAGCTCCTTCAAATCAGCGCCTACCACGCAAGCCCCTCTCCTGCTTACTCCAGCTATGTTGTGAGACTTGTGAAAGTCTACATGTATCATGCTGAGTGTCTAAGCCTTTGCGTTCCTTTTTTTTTTCTACCCACAATGCACCTGCCTTTGTCTAATTCCTGCTGGTCTCATCTTGATTCCCCAGCACAGCCTACATACTTTTCTCTGGTTCTCCTTTAGACTGTCATCAGGGCAATCGACCCACCCAAGAGAATCAATCTCCTTGCTTGTCTGTCTCCAGTCTCCCCCTGCTACACTGGCTCGGTACAGCTAACTAACCCCTATGCTTTAAGAGCTCCTGCAACCCATATGCTTTTTATATATGGAATTTGATTTAATTGTGTTATCCAAGTAAAGTGCTAAGAGGGCAGGATAAAAGAAGAGAAGTGGGGTTTGAAGAAAAGAGGACTTAAAAGCCTTTGGTTAGTGGAAATTGAGAGGGCCCCTCCAGATTACCATGCCTGACTATGTGAATTAGCATCAGGCTGATGATAATCAGTTCGAGACAATGGCTGCATCTCTAACCTCTGCTGACTAGAGAAAGCCGCCCAAGGCCAGTGGCTCCCTGGGCCAAGTAGGTAACATGAGTGTGAGGACGGGAGCCAGATATTAAACAGCAGGGAGTGATGGTGTCATGGAAACCCAGTGTTAGACAGCCTTGCCCAGCAAAACACTCAAATTCAAATTTAAACACACGCAGAACCAGTATGAAGCTCTGGCCAGAGTCGGATAGCTAGATCTGCAAACACAGTGCTCTCATTGTCGGTAGAAAGGACTGGTTCTCCTTTTCTACATTTGACATGTTTAATAGAGTGCAGTTATATAGCATATATAGTTATAACATTATTCTGACAACGATGAGCTACAATTCATCATGTTTCTGTGGATGAAGGTATCGCCGTCTCCAGTTCTAAGTTCGAGGAATGCCTGAGAGGTCTATTTTTGGTGAAGAAAGGCTATGGGATCAACATCTGAGGCTAGAACCTCACTAGGGAGGCAAGAGAAAACTCTCAGCACAAGCAGATCATTATCTTACCATATCTCACAATAATTCCACCTCTGTCAACACTTCAGCCCAACCAAAATGCCCACAAGTGATACATCCCCCATCCCCACCCTTAAACCATGGTCTGAACACCTCATCTTTACCAGGCTTCCTCTTTGTCAGCCTTGTCTCTTCTTCCTCTGCTCCGTTCCAAATGCTACCTGAGTACTGTGTGCTTCCCAGTGCGGTGCTTGCCCACCCACCCTAGATTGCAACTGTCACTGCCCCCAGAGTGGCAAAAGCTGGACAGAATCTGATTCATCAATAGCTGCCCGACGTGTCAGGCATGCTCACTTGTCGGCATTGCATAAATAAACAAAGAGATGAAAGGAAGGAAGGAAGGAAGGAAGGAAGGAAGAAAGAAAGGAAGGAAGAAAGAGGAAGAAGCAAGATTTGCAGGTAAGCTGCTGGCCAGGCCTCCTCAAATAGGTCACATCACATACAGTCTTTTCAAAGATCTTCAGTCTGCAACTCTCATGCCTGAATGTTTTATGCACATTTAATGTGCAAAATAACCATGATGTAAATGCTGCCATATTTGTTTATTCTCTCCTCTCTCTGTGTCTCTTGTGTCTCTTTCTCAATCTCTGTCTTTCTCTGTCCTCTCTCTCTCTCTCTCTCTCTCTCTCTCTCTCTCTCTGTCCCTGTCTCTCTCCTCTCTTTCTGTCTGTCTCTGTCTTCCCTCCTCTTTCTCTCCCTCGATCCCTTCCTCCTTTTTTCCTTCCCTCCCTCTATTCCTTCCTTGCTTTCTCCTCTCTTTCTTTCTTTTTGAGACAGTGTCTATGTATACCAGGCTAGCCTCAAACTTGCTGTGTACCCAGTGATGACTTGGAACTCCCAATTCTCCTGCCTCTACCTCCCAAGTGGGAGTGCAGACATGCACTGTCACACAGTTTCTGCAGCACTACTGACTGAACTCAAGACCTCCTGTATACTAGGCAAGCACCTCCTCAAACATGTCCCCAATTGCCATACTCCTTACACACACACACACACACACACACACAGACACACACACACACACACACACACACACACACACACACACACACACAGGATCCAAGACATGGAATCAGTTTCTCAGCAATCCACAGCTAGTAAGTAACTGAACCCCAAGCTTCAATCAGTGTCCCTAGACTGTAATACCTCTTTCTACCACCCAAAGATAAGCAATGGCTGGGACCTCCCAACCCCTGGTGAGAGGTATGCTCCTGCCTCCTCTGCCATTCTGCCACTGCTCCTGGCCTTATCATTCCAAGCTCACATGGCCAAAACAGCTCTCAGAAAAAGTGGTCCCCGTGGATCAGACTCTGGCTCACAGCCATGGCCTTCCTCTTGCAGTAGAAGCTTGAGTTCACCACACTAGAGTCTGTGAGCACCGAGGTGTCACATTCACCTGCCACCTCAGACAAATATCCCTGGTCACCTGTTCTCATCAGCACATTATGATTTCATTGAAGGACAACCCCAAGCTCCATCCTAAATCCATTTACAGCTGTTTGGGTAATGTAAGTACATGAAGGAGGGAGAGAGACAAAGAAAGCTAAGCCATGCGCAACTGGCTCCTAAAATACCCTCTCTTGTAAAAGTGCAATCGTGACACACACCAATACAAAGAACAAGCTGGAGAAACTTCTCTGGCACTTGTACCTTTCAAAATTATTGATTGATCTTATTCTCAAAGTCATGAAGCATTAAGTGACAAGGAGTTTATCACAGTGTGAGTCAACCATTGCCTATCCAGTTTCTATTTTAGCATTGCAGCCTAAAATGACGCAAGCTAACCATGCCATTCCAAAATTAATCTCAAATCAAATCTTCACCCAGAAAAGGAGGGATGATTACAAGCTCACACCCAAACGTCCACCAGACTTCACGCTCTATGAAAGCCTGAGATTGCTGCGTGGCAAGGACCCAAGCTACTCACACTGACTGATGCAGGCACTTAGCCCATTCTATCAAAACACATGAAGAAAGACACCAGACCTTTCCAGAACTCAGAAGCTGCCCAGTAATACAAGAAAATGAATACGGGCTTTCTTGTAGTTGAACCTGCAGGTATGAATTCAGCAGTGCTTGGGAAATACAGTTCCAGGCATGGCTCTGTTGCTTACAACTCTTCTGGGCTAGAGAAGAGTGTCATATCTGCTCCATCAGTGAGCAGACTCATAAAGAGACAGGCAACACCCAAGACCAACCCCAGTGGCCAAAAACATTGAGAGAAGCACATGAACTCTAGCCATCAGACTCCCAATTGACTGTCCATTGATCAAAACAAAAGAAAGGCCCTTTGAATGAGAGAAATACCCATATCTAGGGAGTAAGCCATGATCCCAGAAAGAACATGTCTTCAAATAAAACATTAATCTTTCTGGGTTTGCTTTTCAAAGACCCCCTCCCCTCCCAAACACTCTGTTATTTTTCTCCCCCTCTTTTTCTCTCCTGTGACCTTACAGTCCTTTTGAAGCTCAGGGACCTCAGGCTGCTGCCTGTTCTGTGGTGGCTATTGAAATGACATGGAGCTAAGTGAGAGAAGCTAGCCATGGCTGGTCACAGACTGTATGATTCACTCTCTATGATGCGCTTTTATACTTTTCCCATTGGGATACTCCATTTGTTTTGGGTGCTTGTTTGTTTGTCTTTACTTTTTGTTTCTGGAGGCTTCTCTTGGAATTTCATCATACTCGACAATTCTTTCCTGCACCATATTCAGTCCATGTTTTTTTAAAAAAGAAAATCATCAAATCAGTCTTATCCCATCAGAAACAGTCTTCGTCTCTGCCCAGGTGTTCTTTATCTGTAGCTTGTTTTCTATTCAGTCATAGTATTCTCATGTCTCCACTGACATTACCCAATAAAGCAGCTTCCCCTGAGGGCAGACCTAGCTCAGAGCAGAGGGCATTGGCTTTCTCAGTGCAGTTTCTTTCTTCCTTCTGCTAGAAGCATGAAGAGAATTTCCCCTACTAGTCATTATAAGAATGTAGTTGGGTCCCTGGGGTTAACACTTATAAACATATCCTCCTACAGAGTCCCTCTGAAAATATTTTAAGCCATGTGTGTGCTATGAATGTTTGTATAAACATACATGTGTATATATGCATGCAAAGGCTGACACTGGGTCTTTTTCTCAGTTGCCCTCTGTCTTTTATAAGGAGTCTCACTGAACCTGGACCTCATGGATTCAGCTTAGTCATCTGGCCACTGTCCTCTGGACCCCTTGTTTCTGTGTTTATATCCCTGGGCTTACAACACACCATATCTAGCTTTGACCAAGGCGGGATGGTCCTCATGGTTGCATAGCAAGCACTTTACTGTTGACAAAACTATATCTCTATCCCCTACCTACAACCCTAGAAGGGTTTGTTTGTTTGTTTGTTTGTTTGGGTTTGTCAGTGGTGGGTGTGGTAGTAGTGTTTTGTTGGGAAGCGCAGTAAGGATTTTAGTTAGCTAGATTTTTTGGGTTTTTTGTTGTTGTTGTTGTTGTTTTTGTTTTTTGTCAAGAATTGGTTTCATTCTGTAGCCCAGTCTAGCCTGGAATTCACGAGTAACCCAGGGCAGCCTTAAGCTCACAAGAACCCTCCTGCTTCAGCCTCTCATGTGCTAAAGACACAGAAGACTGAGTTGAATCAAACCCATTTCTGGCAGCTTTCTTTGTGTGCCTCCTCTTCACCCGAAGAGAGCTCTTTCACAGGTTGTGCCACTATCTCAGTACAAGACAGTCTATGTAGGTGTACAAGTCTTTCCTGATGAGACCAGAAGGCCATAGAGGACAAATGATATATTTTTCATTATCTTGAAGCAGTTGTTATCCTCGGAGGATATCAAGTAAATATTTGCTAACTGAGCAAATATCAGGAGAACATCCTGCCTCCATGACACAGGCCATGGCGAATTAGCCAGAAAATAGCTCCTGCTTCCCATGTCCTGAAGAGATGCACTGCTTTCCCCAAGGAAGTGTTTGGGCTCCCAAACTTCTACCCCAAGTCAGAATCTTTTCCTTTAAAAAAAAAAAAATATTTTGAGAATTTCAATACAATTTATTTTGATCACATTCAACTTCTCCCCAAATTCCTCAAAGTTCCACACTACCTCCCCATGCAATTTGTAATCTCTAAAACAAACAAACAAACAAACAAACAAACAAATAAAAAAACCCACTAAATCCAATCAGCACTGCTATTGGCCGTCTACTAGAGTATGGTCAATCTACCAGAGATCACACCTTTAAAGAAAACTGATTTTTCTTGTGCCAATAGCTATCAGTTGCCAATAGCTCCTCGGCTCCGGGTGAGCCTTCACGATCACCTCCCACATGGCTTAGGCTCGCACAGGTCAGGTGCATGTTCTTATCACTGCTGAGAGATGACACAACTGCCTGCAATGTCTGGAAAATCCTGTTTCCTTGCCTCTGGGTCTTATATTGGTTCTGCCCCCTGTGCCCCAATGATCCCTGAGCTTTAGGAGGAGACGATAATGGCCCAGAGATTATGTATTATATTATTGAGAGTGATATGTGATTTAAAGGCAAGCACTCTATCGTCTCTGTAACTTGACCCATGCTGAGTCTGGGCTAATGTTTCTCTGATGAGGGCCGAGAAGTGCAACTAAAATCTCCGGGTATAATGATAAGTCACTACAAATCAGTTTAGTAATATATCCATTTAGCAGATTAATAATGGGAGGTTCTCCCCCTAGAGCCTATGGCCTGTGCAGTCATGAGTTTCAACATGCCTCCTTCTCAGCAAGTGAGATCCTGTTCAAAGAACTCCAAAGAACCCCCTCCTGGACTCAGGAAAGATCTCCATGGCAACAAGTGCGGCAAGGACTGCAACAGCTGATAAAAGGATGGCTGTGACACCGAACAGATGTGCAAGGCTAGGGGGCACAGACAAAGACAGAAAGCAGGGCTTGACTTCGGGATTCCTGATGTCACCATGCTTGTCCTGGTTACTTTGTGTCAACGAACACTCCCCTAAATATATCTGGGGAAGAAACAATCTCAAATGGGGAATTACCTCTACAGACTGACCTATGGGCATGTCTGTGGGGGGCGGTTCTTGGTTAATGACTGACGTGGGACGGCCCAGTCCACTGTGAGTGTGGTGGTCCTGGGCAGGTGGTCATGAGTCGGATAAGAAAGCAGGCTGAGCAAGCCAGTAAGCAGTCTTCCCAAACGGTCTTTCCTACGGTTCCTGCCTCCAAGTTCCTTCCCTGACTTTCCTCAATAATACACTATGATATAAGCCAAATAATCTCCTCTCCAACTTGCTTTTGGTCATGGACTTTCTTGCATTAACAGAAAGCAAACTGAGACATTACTTGAACAGAGCTGTACTTGAGCACTATAAAATAAAACTTAGCATTTGCTGACATCACATGCATTAAGTTTCTATACTTGAGACAAGCCTTCTTAACAAAAAAAAACAACCACCCCTACAGCTGATCAGAAGAGACAAGAAGGATTCGGAAAACAGAAGAGGGTCAGATACACGTGGGAGAAGAGACTCAGCAGCTGGCTTGACAATGACTCCATGAATATAAGCAAGAAACTACTTTTCCTATTTATAGATTTCTACGAATTTATGTTGAAAGTCAAAGGTGGAAAATCCTCAATACAAGTCCAGTTATTCCCAACAAGTAATTTCACTTGTCCCACGTAGTTGGAATTGAAGATCCAGGTCTGCTCACAGGTAGATAGATCATGCTTCGGTCTCACCCAGGGAGATCTTTAACAAACTTAACAAACATACCAGCACAAATGTAGACACATCCTCTCCATGATGGTGGCTCAGGTCCAACTTGGAGGACATCAGACACACACACTCACATTCTATGGAAACAACATTCAAAGCTCACAAAGCCACATGCTATGAATAACATTCAGTCTTCGTGCTGAAGCTGACTCGGAGAGTACTGTTGTGTACAACGCTGTCTTTTCTGAGTGTGTCTTGCCTACGCTACCCTGTACGTGAAGTGACTCAATCCTCCCACGACTTCCCTCAATTTAATTTGCTGCACCACCTCCATTCCTGCCAAGCTTCGTGGTGTCATTAGCCCTTCCCCGGTGTGAATACGACCATGAATGCTGTGATTGCGCTTGGTAGTACTGCTAAACCGGTCATCTGCTAGGATTTTATTTCTGCTGTGAAGGAGAGGCTACTATAAGATTACAACCCTTTGCAGAGAGCTTGTGGGTCCTGGTTTGAGAAACATTCACGTAGGTCAGCCACCTACCCTGGTAGCATCCTCCTATCTGTCCAACTTCTCTACATTCTGAAGGAGAGACAAACCAGTTGCTGCCGAAAACCTTGAAGGGACGAAGCTCCTAGACCACAAGTCTTAACTACATAGAGGAAGGCACTTTTATAGTAAACTGCCCTCTACGCATCATGATGGAGGGATTCTTAGGAAGCCCAAAGTCAGTAGATGACCTACCTCTGCTCCCAGCAAACCTCCCCCAGACCTTGCTCTGGTGACCACACTTGGCTGTCCCCAGGAATCTTGAGATACTAAGTAAGAAAAACCATTCATTAGTGAAAAATTTTAGAACTGGCCTATCTTGAGTTATTTTATTTATATATGTGTACATATTTTTATATGTGTGCGTGTGTGTGTGTGTGTGTGTGTGTGTGTGTGTGTGTGTGCGTGCGCACGCGTCAGTCACTTTTCACATGGGCAGTAACACAAAGCGTATTAACAATGGCCTACAACTGCTCCTTAGAACCTTTCATCTTGTAGAGCAGTGGTTCTAAAGCGCTGGGTGGCAAACCTCCTTGGGGCTTGCATTCCAGATATTCTGCATATCGTATATTTACATTACAACTCAAAACAGTAGTGAAATTATGGTTATGAAGAAGTAACAAAATGATTCTATGGTTGGGGGTCACCACAACATGAGGAACCAGACTTATGGATTGGGTCACGGTGATTGGAAGGTTGGAACCGCTGTTGCAGACCCTGAATGCTGAGCTCACTGCATATGGACTCTGTGTGCCCCCATCCTCAGGCTTTACTTTCTGCTTTCTGTTTCAGAATAGCCTGTGCTTAGGACTCCCTCGGTCCCTACATGAGCTGAGTTGTACACTCTTCTGTGACGTGACTCATCCTGCTTGGTATATTGTCTTCATGGTTCATCCTTGGCATAAGGGGTCAGAATCGCCTTCCTTATGAAAGCTGAAGATTATCGCATTGGCTGTATAAATCACAAACTTCTCCCACCCCCACTTTCTGACAAATACTATAGTCACTTCCATATTTAGGTTATTATAAGTTAAGCTGCTATGAACATAGGCATATTTAATGGATTCTTTCTGAATTGTTTGGGTTCTATGTTTTGTAGATTTGCTAAATCCCTGCTTGAGCCTAGGAGAAATTACCTCTAGGATTTTCCCCTCTGGTGTATAATTTCACACTCCTTCTGTTCCAGGCATGGGTAAAAAGCTGCACAAAGGGGAAGATTTTAATGGGTTGCAGTAAGGAAAGCCCCCCCACCCCACCCCCCCAGAAAGCCAAACAGTGGAGAAGAGCTGGACAGGCCTTTAAGGTCATTCTTAGCCACTGGCATGGGTCCTTATGGCAGTGTGGAAGCATCCATCCAGCATGCCCTTTGGTGGGCCCTGCTTCTTCATCAGCTCCCCTCTTCTCTGTTCTACAAATGCTAGGCTGTGCCTCTTGTGACTGATAAAAGCCACCCAAAGTTAGCTGATATTGTAGGTAAAGCCTGTCATTCTCATGTGACATCTTCCCTGTGAGTGACACGCTGAAATGCACTGTGCCTCTTACGGAGAAGTACTGAACACGCCACCATCCAACAGCTGCCCAAACTGGTGTACATCCGAAAACGCACATGCATGCACAGGACCCCACAGAGTCCAGCCATAGCCTGCTGACCTTCTGAAAACCACAGGCCCCGAGTTGGGGCCACACAGAACCTCCTTTTGTCGTGACTATACTTCCTACTGCTCAAAGAAAGTAACTCTTCCTGGTCACATTTGTTTCTCCCAGTGGCTTCTTGACAAAAAGAAGTGAGTGGCTTTACTCCCAACACAGGAGAAAATGTGTTTTCAGAAAAGGCAGAACCTTGGGGACATCTTCCTTGTTATCATCTCCCATCTCCCTCATCTACCCAGGGCAAGCCCAGCTTTTCCAAGCACTGTAGTCCCCTCTGAGCAGTCCTGGTACCAGGACTCATGAAGAGCTCATGGGAGGCTGGAGGATAGAGGTGGTAGAATCAGCTCTTTAAAGATAGTGTGATGGTTTATATATGCTCAGCCCAGGGAGTGGCATTATTAGAAAGTGTGACCCTGTTAGTAAGTATGTCACTGTGGGCATGGGCTTTAAGACCCTCATCCTAGCTGCCTGCCATTCTACTAGCAGCCTTCAGACAAAAATGTAGAACTTCTCCTACCCCATGCCTGCCTGGATGCTGCCATGTTCCTGCCTTGATGATAATGGACTGAACCTCTGAACCTGTAAACCAGCCCCAATTAAATGTTGTCCTTTATAAGTCTTGCCTTGGTCATGATGTCTGTTCACAGCAGTAAAACCCCAATTAAGCCAGATGGCAAAAATCTGAGTTAGTGTCCTTTCTCCTGGACAAGGAAACAAGGGCAAGCTCAGGGCAGACGGACTGGATTCGCGGTAAGCAGTTCCTTCCTTCACCTATGTGTGCAGCCAATGTGAAGACTAGACCTAGGTTATAAAAATGCTTTTCAAATGATAAAATGTTTTAAGTGGAATGCATCGTTGCTTGTTTAAAACCCAGTTTAATAAAAATAACTTTCTTCTCTGAAACACTGCTCACAATTCTCAGACCTGCCAGGTAGGGTTCCGTCTTAGGAACAGTTGGTTAAACCTAGCCACTAGCTTCGTTCTGCCTGGCCTGAAACATGGCCAGGCTTAGAAGGCTGCTTAATCAAAGGACTCTAGAGTCCCAAAGCCAGGCTTGTATCTGCCTCACCCTCTGCTCTGAGAGAAGCCAGTTCTCCAGAGCAGCTGCAAGTGTCCCCTCTGTATTTCCAAGCAAATCCCATTTTCATTTCCTTCCATCCCCTGAACGTGGTAAGAGCTTCAGAGGCAAAGTCAGAGACACTGGCAGGCATGATCTGCACTTCAATTGGGGGAGGGGAGGTAGGGGGGGACAGAAGTGGAAGGTCCTGGCCTCCTACACACTTCTCAAAATAAGGGATGGAAATGTCAGCAGCAGGAAATCTCTCTTCAGGAGGAAACTCAAGTGCCTGCCTTTCCTGTTCTATCATGAACTCCCAGTAATAAAAATTCTGCTAAAAATAGGTTTTCTTCAGATTTCTCAGTGTACGTTTCTTAATCTCTTCCTCCAAGCGTGAAAGAATTAAAAACTGCCCCCAACCCCATCCTCCTGCCAACACTTCCCACGTCAATCAGGAAAATGAAATCTTAACATTGTCTTTCTTTTGGTTTTTCGTCCATTTACAAGACTGTAAAGCCCACGTTCACATAACTGTTGGGATTCTATCCCACGAAGGAGTTTACCATGAAGAAAGAATTAAGCCATAACCTTCACCTTGGAGGATAACAGCATAGAGAAATATGTAATGGTATTTGGCTCCACTGCATCTAAAGGGAGACTTGATAACACACACACACACACACACACACACACACACACACACACACACTTCTATCTAACAAAGTTCTTCTCAAGTCCCTAATCAGCATTAACTGTCAATGGCACGGTTTTGCATCACCTGAGAAGAGTCTCAGTTGAAGTATTTTGTAGATCAGCTGGCCTGTGGGTATTTCTGTTGGGGGTTGTCTTGTTATTTAATACAGTAGGGTTCAGTCTACTGTGGGTGGCACCATTCCCTGGGCAGGTGACCCTGGGCTGTATAAGAAAAAGAGTTAAGGATAAGCCCAGGAGCAGACCAAGAGCAGTGTTTCTCTACCTTTTCTCCTTCCTGTTTGAGCTCTTGCCCTGACTCCCTCAGTGACGGACTGTATCTTATAAACTGAAATAAACTACTTCCTAAGTTGTTTCTGTGCACAGTGTTTTATCACAGTGATAGAGATGAAGCAGGAACACCTAGCATCTCTGAACTTCCCCAGGAGTCTCTTAGGGGTAAACCACTGTCATGATGCTGCTACTCACTGGCCAGGTAAGATACCCCGCTGTGCTTCTTGCTATACTTTTCTGAGTCCTTGGAAGCTGCTCTAGAGCACTATTTCAGGGTAGCTTTGTGGCCATGAATCCTGTCCCCTCCCGACCTAGAAACTGTGGAGCCATCCAGCCCCACCATCCACTTGATAGCTGATATGCCTACTCATGACTAAGATGCAAGAACAGCTACATCAAGTTCTTGATCATACAACTCTTCAAGTTCTGTCCCAACCCCCACAGGGCTCAGAAGTCAACTATCCTCAAATGTTGAAGTCAATGAGAAGAGACGATAAGAAACCTCACGCTGAAGATTTATGTAACTGACTGGACACTTCAAAAATCTTTACACTGGGTAATGCCATCTCTAGTGAGACAAGGAGGCCAACCGTTCAAGGATCAACTGGGCTAAATAGTGAGACAGTCAAAAAGGAAGAACAGAATTTTTGAAAAAAAATACCACACTGTCATGGAAAGCCACAAAACATCTGAAGAACTATTCTCTAAAGGAGACTGAAGAGACATGACACTGATGACTGGTTTGTATTAGATCCTGCCAAATTTTTAATGTCCATAAAATACAATAATGGGATTGAGAATTGAGCACAAGTTGCATATTAAACAATGTTTTATATAATTGTGAAATCTTTTTGTGTGAAGGTTATATTCCTTTTACATAGAATACCAGTCCACTTCCTGAAACTTGGAATGTAAGGTATTTAGAGACAAAAGAGCATGAAGCCTACAACCAACTCTCAAGCAGTTTGACAAAATCAAACACCTGTGTACACAGTCTTAGGTTTCTATAGCTGTGACAAACCATCGTGACCAAAAGCAACTTAGGGAGGAACGGGTTTATTTCACTTTATAACTCTCAGGACACACTCCATCACCGAGGGAAGTCAGGCAGGAGCTCAAGACAGGGATCTGGAGGCAGGAACTGAAGTGGAGACCATGGAGTAGTTCTGCTTACTAGCTTATTCCTCACGGCTTGCTCAGTCTGCTTTATTATATCCATGAGGACTACAAGTCCAGTGTGGTACTTACCACAATTAGCTGGACCCTCCCACACTAATCATCAATCAAGAAAATGTACCACAGGCTTGCTCACAGTCGTCTAGTGGGAACATTTTTTTAATCGAGGTTCCTTCTCAAATGACTCTATCTTGTACTGAGTTGACACAAAACCAAAAAACTAGCCAGGACATAGACACAAACATATGTATGAGTATCTGTATGCATATATGGAGAAAAAAGTATTGTAAGATATTAAGATTATTGATTCAAAGTTGACGGTATATTACTGCTTTTTGCAGATTTTTAATGATTAAATATTTTAAGAGAAAAGTTGAGGATATAGACATTGTTACAATTCTAAATTCTGTTCTGGCATAATCACTCTTCAGGGGAAAAATATTCATGCAAAAGTATATATAAAATATACAAGTAGGAGAGGGAGTGCAGGTTATCAAACCAGTAGCCAGTTTACTGAGCAAACAAACCCTGCACTCCGGTTCTGTTCACATACAACTGATCCCCTATTACAAACTTCACTTGTAAAATAGTGGAATTCTCTTATTGTCTAATATGCATTATACAGTATATCAGACAGCACATAGATTATATACATTTTTCATTCATTAAACAGTCTCTATTTAGCAGATGTTCACTGGCTAACAAAAGGCGGGACAAGATATCGGTACAAACCTAAAGGTAAGAAGCTCTAAGGAGAACACAGAATACCCCAGAACACAGAATACCCCAAAACTCCCCCCTGAAGATAGCTACCCTGATCCTTCTGCAAGATCTGCAACAATCAATCCTATGCTTGGTAGCTTGAGGCTGATAATATTCAACCCAGACAATATCAAGTACAGATAGATGTGTCGAGAATGAAGGGTCCTGAGAGAATAGAGGTGAACAAGATGAAAACCTAGCAGAATGGACCAAGCCCTCTGCAATCAATAATGGCATCCAGGCACTGGGTCAGGAACTGAGTGGGGAGAGAGAACAGAGACTCTCATTTGTATTAGATTCTAAAATATACTCTTCCATGGTACATGACCAGTTCAGAGATCTGGAAGCTAGAACATTCTAGAACTGTAAAAGGGTCACATTCACAGAAATTATGTTTGGACAACACGTGCCTACAGAATGTGTTTGTCGATGAACAGATCTTATTCATTGACACTGAGGGGTGTTTAAATGTGGAAGTGGCTTCAAATAAGTTTTGATTAAGTCTTAAATAAACCATCCCAGTCAGATTTTATTTAATTTTAATTTGCATCCCTCAACCCCACTGGATGCCATAGCCTCTTATAGAAAGAGCGAGAAGTGGATGCACACGAGGAAGCTCACCAAGAGACCAGTGGTGAGCACATGCTGTCAGGTGGCCCAGTGGCAGTCTCCAGTGAATGACAAGGACATTGCTTTGCACTGCGATTTATTGTGCAGTGTAAAACCAACTCCTTTTACATTCTTCACTCTCCCTTCCTCATTCCTAAGTCAGTCCAAATCCATGCCAAGTAGGATAGTAGAGCTGTAGTCTCCCTGGCTAATGGAAACATCCTAAATGGACCAAGGAAGCTAAAATAGAGAGCAGGCCTGCTCAAAGAAGCCAGTAAGTCCCTCTTGGTGAAATACAGATCCAAAGTTATATTCCTGGCACACATAATGTAATAGGCAATATCTCTCGAAAACTCATTCAGTGCCAGGCACTTCTTAGACATTACCTCATTCAACAACAAGATCAACATTAATAATCTCATTTCACTAATAAGAAAATTGGAGTCTCAAAGAAGACAAGTATTTTGGCCAAGACTTCTCAACTAGAAAGTAAGGAGCCAGAATACAAACTCGTATGTTTTTAATTCAATGCCTTATTCAGCTGTACCAACCATTACATAACACATACACATATACAGAGAGACAGAGAGAGAGAGAGAGAGAGAGAGAGAGAGAGAGAGAGAGAGAAAGAGAGAAAGAGAGAGAGAGGGAAAGAGAGAGAGAGAGAGGGAAAGAGAGAGAGGAAAAGAGAGAGAGGAACCAAGCAACTCACAGAGGGTATCATATATGCCACAGTACAGTCAGAAAGCAGAAAGCCCACTGGTAATTTTAACAGAGGGAGTTTAACATGGGAAAGTAGTTAAACAAATGCTGGAGCTGTTGAGAGATAGTAGGTAGCACTCAGTACCAAAAGCTGGTAACTACAGGATGCTACCACCAACTCTGAGGCTGGGCAGGCACATGAAGAGGGGTTGGGTCATTAGAGCCTAGAAGCTTGGCAGTGCTTGGATCTGGGACTCAGAATCTGAGGAGAGGATATTTTCCTACCAACTGCTGGTCCAGCGAAGCAGGTTTGCTGCTACTCACCCAGGCAATACTGCTTCCAGGGTAAACTGCCTAGTTTATGATGCTCTCAGAGAGCAAGGGAGCACAAAAGGTAAGTCTGTTCTTCTGCCTTGCCACCCAAATTCCCCCTAATTGACAAATGGAACACGTGGTTGGCAGACTCTAAAAGGGTAGGCTTGGAACTGAATGAGAAAAGCTGCCGAACCAGAATAAAGATATGTGTAAATTCCATGCAGGTGGGTTTGGGGTAAGGGCAGGAACTGCTGCTGTAGTAACATAGCAGCCATTACTGAGTACCTGAGATGTAGCATCCACATCCCACTTCCTGCCCGGGTCATCACTCCTTGCCTCATGCTCTCTGAGCAATTGTACAGGTGCACAAGCCAGAGTTAAAAGATGCAGAATAACTTGTAAAACATTAGGAAGAGGAAAGACCAAGGGTTCAAAGCTGGGTCTGTTTGCACATTAAGATCCCACAACTCTTCACCACCCCCTATATGAGTCTGCTGGCACTACTGTAACACAGCGCCACCAACCAAGAAGTTTATAAGAAACATGTGTGCTGGGCTGGATGACTGACTAGTAGTTAAGTGCACTGACTGTTCTCGCAGGGGACCTGGGTTCAGTTCCCAACTCCCACCTGATAGTTCACAACCATCTATAACTCCAGTTTCAGGGAATCCCATGCTCTCTTCTGTCTTTCATCCCCATGGTCAACACACATATGTGTAGGCAAACAGTTAGACACATAAATTAAAAGTAAATAGTTTAAGAAGAAAATTGCACCAGGCAGTGGTGGCACATGCCTTTAATCCCAGCACTTGGGAGGCAGAGGCAGGCGGATTTCTGAGTTCGAAGCCAGCCTGGTCTACAGAGAGAAACCCTGTCTTGAAAAAGAAGAAGAAGAAGAAGAAGAAGAAGAAGAAGAAGAAGGAGG
>JANHMN010000001.1:219287545-219323125 GCA_030674055.1 Rhabdomys pumilio | reverse complement strand
GGAGGAGGAGGAGGAGGAGGAGGAGGAGGAGGAGGAGGAAAATTGCATGGTCTTTACAGGGCTAGGTTCACTCAAGATGCCAAGGAAAGACTTTTCCCTTGCTCTTCTAGCTGTGGTAGCTCCCAGTGTCTCTTGGATATGTGGATGTATCATGTCTGTCTCTGCCGGGCCATCTTCTCTGCAGGTCTATGGATAAATTAGTGCACATCTGGGTGGTTCCTTGGGATGTTTAGCCTAATTGCATCTGCAATGGTAGTTTCCCCAAATAAGGTGGGGATCTCCAAGTTGAGAGGGGATAGAACTTTAGGCTCACTATTTTTGGAGTTCCATAATTCAGCACCATACCACCAGACCATGTAAAATGACTCCTGGCTTTTAAATGTCTTGCTCAGCAACTCTGCTCACAATGAAATTCTATAGTCTTGTAGCATTTTGGACTTCTAAAGGAGAACAGACATTTTCTATTTGGCGTTTCTGTCTCTTTAAGTTTTCTATTCCCCTCCCTAAAGGCAAGCATGCAGACATCCAAGGCAGCTCCTGCCACCTGGAATGACCAGCCCACACTGTGTGCCTCATCAGCTCCTGATCTCACTTATCTGGCAACAGCCACCTCCTTCCCCTATTCTGCCTTAACTGCTTCCTTTGTCTTGAATTTACTTAGCATTTACATCCTGCCATCCCAGAATGTCATAATTGATCCCAAAAGTGTGATTTCAGATGAGAATGTTCCCTTAGTTACAGGACAGGAGGCTCCCAGTGCCTCTAAGCCCTATCCCTGCCCTACCCCCCACTCCTAGCCCCTCCTGGCAAGAGTCCATCCTCATTCTTAAGACTTTATATTCCAGTTGGGAGAAGAGAATGCTCAAATCCCACTTTCTCTTCCTAGCTGGGTAAGAGGAATGATTTGTTTTGCAATTCACCTGGATGAGAAGCTAACCTGGAAATCTACATGCCACGCATATACATTCTGCCTTCTTCCCTGTGTGGGTTACAAAGAGATTTCTCAAGTAAGCCATGTTTAAGAGAGAAATGTCCGTTGTATATTTTGCAAAACAAATGTGAGCCAAGAGGCTCTTAACACAGGATTGACCACTCCTGGACTAAGAGAATACAAAAGGCCTTTCTCTCCATGTAGGCATGTCAGACTCATCTTTCTTGGTATTATTTATTAGTGAGTGCTTTCAGCATGCCTAGCACCAAATTCTTTGGATATAAATTCTGATGTTCTCATCTCTTGCTTCCTGTAAGAGAAGATGTATATTAAAAAGCAGTATCCTAAAAGCCAGCCAGGGTTTTGTTTCTGTCAGGTATATGACTAAGTCACCAATACATGTTTGAATTTTAATTCTCAGGAAGTACTGTCTGCCTTCCACAGACACATCTTTCCCCTCAAAGTCCTAGGAACCGTCTCGTCCACTGATGAAACACACATGGGACATTTGTCAAGATCACACCTCAGTACTTCATGCCTTTTCTGCAAGTTCTTCCGTGTGTGTGTGTGTGTGTGTGTGTGTGTGTGTGTGTGTATGTGTGTGTGTGTATGTATGTGTGTGTGTGTGTATGTGTGTGTATGTGTGTGTGTGTATGTATGTGTGTGTATGTGTGTGTGTGTATGTGTGTGTATGTGTGTGTGTATGTGTATGTGTGTATGTGTGTGTGTATGTATGTGTGTGTGTGTCTGTTGTTCACACTGTGCTTTGATTGTCTTTTTTTCTTCTCTTTTTTATTGTCCTTTTTTCTTCCTTTTTGTCTTTTTTCAGGCAGCAGATGAGAAGAGCAGAAAAGATTATTTCAGACACGCCACCTGGAGGACTGTCCCCCCTCCTCCAATGTTCCATATTGATGGAAAATACCACATTGCAAGTTATTAGAGACCAAAAGACAAATACCCAGGAGAAATTACTGTATGCAGTGGTATTTGCCTGGTATAAAGTGCATTTGGGGTTTAGAATAGAAGGGTGAAGGACGATGAGAGAACCATGTGGGGAGGGGCTTTGGAGAGGAAAAAATGCTAAAATTCGGGGGTTAAGTGGGGGAGAAAAGAAATGCTAAAACAGCAAGCCACAGCCCCAGGTCACATTCAGCTATACCAGTCTAAGCCAGATCTAAGCCTTTTATTCCAGTTTGTTGAAAGGAGAGCTGGGTGGTTTTCTAGTTCAGTTTCTGGATCTGCACTCCTGTTAATCAAGCATGTATTCCTCCTCTCGATGCCCTCAGGAGTAGCAAAGTTCACAGTCCTCAGATAATTCACACAAGAGACCCTTGGCCACAGGAAGATGCTTACCACTGGCATCCACCTCTTCCAGGCAAGTTTCTTGTCTACAGATCCAGCCAGGACAACTTGCTACATAATGGCCAAGGACAACATGACCCAGTGGGTAGTGTGTAAACTCCAGGACTTGTCTGTACAGGAAAGATGAGAAACCATTTCCTCTGCTCTTCCAGAGAACCTCTTTGTTTCTTAGGAGGTTCTCACTACCTGAAATGCTCCTCAGCCTACTCCAGCTGAGAGAATCTCACCACTCTTGAAGGATGTCCAACCAATGTCTACTGACAAAATTCATGCTGCTCAGAGATGTAAACCATGAGTGGATAACTTTTGTGAAAGTGTGACAGGTGACATGGAAAAAGAAGCTTTCGGTTGGGTATTTGGTATATGTGGCGTCTTGGAGCTAACACTTGGGAAAGAGGCCATGTAAAGATGGAGAGAGTCCGGGATGATGTAACCCCAAGTACAGTTGCCCTGGCTGGTTTTATGTCAACTTAGCAAGCTAAAGTCACCTGGAAGGAGAGAACCTCAATTAATTAAAATGCTTCTGTAAGACCAGGCTGTATTCAGACAAGCCTATGGGGCATTTTCTTAATTTGTGATTGATGGGGAGGTCCTAGCTGATTATGGATGGGAGAACCCAGTGCTGATAATCCTAGGTTCTCTAAGAAAGCAGGCTTCTTATAGAAGGTTAAGCAAACCACAGGGAAGAAGCCAATAAGCAACACCCCTCCAAGGTTTCTACATCAGCTCCTACTTTTAGTTTCCTGCCCTGCTTGAGTTCCTGTCCTGACTTTTTTCAGTGATGAACTGTGACATGGAAATGTTAGCTAAATAAACCCTTTCTCAACGTGTTTTTGGTCATGGTATTTTATCACAGCAATAGAAACTCTGACTAAGACATCAAGGAACAGCAGGCATTGCTATGAGCCTCCACAAGCATAGGAGAGAGGCATGGAGCAGAGCTTCCAGAAAGAACCAACCTTCCGAAAGCCTTTATAGAGTATTTCTAGCTTCTAGAGAGTGAGAAAATACACATCTATTGTCTACATGTTGTTGTTTAACTCTAGTGAACAAACAGAAGCTTTAGCCTAGGCGGTGCTTGGCTTAATGGGTACCATTATAATCTACAATGAATTTAACACAGAATTTGATAACTATAATGTATCAACTTGATACATCTAGAATCATGTGGACAAGCCTCTGGGCAGTCTGTGAGGGAGAATTTAGATTAGGTTACTTAAAGTGAGAGAGACCCTAACTGTGAAAGGTACCGTTCCATATGTTGGCACCCTGGACTGAAAAAAAAAAAAGAAAGAAAGAAAGAAAGGAAGGAAGGAAGGAAGGAAGGAAGGAAGGAAGGAAGGAAGGAAGAAAGTTTAACATTTGCATCCTTCTGTCTCTGCTTCCTGACTGTGGGGTACAACATGACCAGATGCCTTCTGCTCTTGCCTCCCTGATGCCCTGTGGTGATGGACTGCACCCTCAAACTGAGAACTCAAATAAACCCTTCTTTAAGTTGATTTTGTCAGAAACTTTGTCACAGCAGTGAGAAGTCACTAATGCTACTGTTTGCGGAAGGTCTACCTGTCAACCTGTTTTCTCCCTGCTTTTGGTCCAGTGGAAACCATATAAGCCAACAGCCATGGCAGGAAGCGCCAGATGACAATGGAGAGGGTCCACAGAACTTTGTCACTCAGGGAGGAATCAGCAAGGGCTCTCAGGAGGGCCCTGTGGATGAGTGAGCCTCACAGAGAACAAGCAGGGTCTTCGACATAGCCTCTTCCTCTCCATTAGCCTCTGTGTATGACATCCAGCATTTTTGCCACCCAAGTGATAGGTAAAGGTGCTTGCCACCAAGCCAGATGACATGAGTTTCATCCCCAGATGCCATACAGTGAAAGGAGAGAAGAGACTCCTACAATATGTACTCTGATTGCCATACAAGCTCTGTAGCATGTGCATACCCTACCACACACAAAAAATTAATAAATGTAATCTTTTAAAGATAATGGAAGGAGGGCTGTTACTTTCCTCAGCCGATGGGTATGGCCTTTGGCTCCTCATCTTCCTTCACTGCTAAGACTTTAAGAGAGACTACTAAGAGATACAAGTGGGGTAAGAGAGTACAGTTCCACACTGAAGTGAGAAGTATTTGGAATCAAATGAGGTGAGATTCCTTTTTGTCAGACTTCCTGGAACCTTTCATACACTGACTTACAACAGCGCACTCAACATGGGCACTGCCACACACCATATTTCCCAAGCCCGTGGGCTAGACTTTCTCCTGAAGTAGCTCAGGGAAGCAGCATATTGTGGAACATAAAACATTTTGAAGAATGCAATACTGGAACTATGACTGGATTCATGTGATTGACTCTCTCTTGCCTTCCATTCTCTTTGCTCCATGCTACCTCCCAATGAAGCTGGACAACCCATCAATCAGAGACCCTGTTCTGAGGTAGCACAACACCTACTGGAATATGAAAGGGTGAGGTTGTGTTTGAAATGGAAGACATCAAATGGTAAATATGAGAGCACAGGTCCAGAAAGGACATTGGCAGAGTGGCTTTCAAGAGCGCAGTCTTGTAATACTTGTTTTAATATGTACCTTCAGCCACTCAGAAATGCTTGCAAGTCAAGGGTCTGTTGAGCAAGCCAATATGTAAGATGTGATGTGACCTAAACCCTCATCTCAAATAAGAGCAACCTCAAGGCAGGATGCCCACTGACAACCTGACATCTTGAGTCTCTTGGTATGCTTTGGTTGCCTTCTGGAAGATGCTACTCCAAGCACTGACATTAAAAAAGCCAAAGTGTAACATGATTCCATGATACTTGACTGAATGTGTCTCCCAAAATTCATGAGTGGGAAGTATAGTCTACAGTCCATCAACATTGAGAGTTGGCACCTTTGGAAGCTGAGTAGATCATGGAGGCTCCATGAATGAGTTAACTTCATTATCACAGGAATGTCTCCCCGCTCCCTGCTGCTTTCACCATTAAGTGATGCAGCAAGACCAGATGCAACTGCAGCTCCTCCCACTTTGATGCCCTTGCCTCCAGAACCAAGGAACCACCGCTCATTACATTCTTGAAGTATATTACAGAGCAATAAACACACACACATGCACACACATACACCAATACATCATTAATCCATTGCAGAGACCAAAACTGTTTCTTAGATGGCAGCATTTCCATACACATCCGAGGGAATACATTCCCACCAGCTGTAACTTCCTTGCATAACAGGTTTTTACATTTTCAAGTGATGTGCAGTGGGCATATACTCAAGGCACCTGATCGCTGTGGGTTCCTTGCATAAATGATACTGTGCAGAATCGGACAAGCCAGCAATAAAGCTAAATGCAGAAGAGTGTGGGCCAAGCTCAGAGTCCTCATGAAGATTAGAGGTAATGCGCCACTACCCTAAAGCCTGGGTAATGTCAGCCTACACAGACTATCCTCATGCTTGAAGGGTAGTCAGTTTAGCATCACAGGAAAGGTATGAACTTGAGGGTTAAATCACAGATACATGACTAACGACTGCACAGAGCAGTGTGGCTTTGGGCGGCTCACTCTGTAACGTATAGAGCCTCTCGCCTTGCACAGTATTTGCAATGAGATGAAATACATGTATGGGAACTTTAGCATAGAAGATGGCCAAAACCAGACTGTTACTCTGGTGGATGATCCATGTACACACAGGCAGCAGCAACCAAACTCTGGGTTAAAGAAAGAAAATGTGAACTTGGGAGAGAGATTTCGTGGTGGGGGAGGAGCAGGAGTGAGCACTGAGGATCGGATATGTTCAAATTATGTTGTATACAGATAGAAAATTCTCAAAGAATAAAATAAATGCATATTTTTTTGAAAAACAGATTATTATACCTCCATATACTAGGATTTGTCCTATTTTCTGGCTAAGCGTCCTTGTTCATTAACATACACCAATGAGAAAGCCAGCAGTCTCGCCAGTAACAGCAGGATACAGAGGCTTGATTTCACACACCTTTCATCTAAGCTCCTCAGGGGACTGAGATGGGAAGATCACGAGTTCACGTCCTTCTTCCTTTTTGAAACTATTTCAAAATAAAAAGTAAAATGGTTATGGGGGCATATGGCTCAGTGATGGAGTACTGCCCACCATGTCCAAGATTCAAGGGTCAACCTAGTCCTCAAAATATAACCTGCTTATTGGTATTACCCTCCTTATACATCATTAATGGGTTCATTGATTGAGCATTTATTATGCCGCTATCCATGCCAGACACTAAATCTGGATCCTGTTGCTGCCTAGCATCACTAACAGGTACTGTTAAATAAATCTGTGTCACCTTTGGGTTCTCCACTGTTACAAGCGAGAAACCCTGGACCTCTCCTAGACTTCTCAGACAGTTGTGTGGACTAGCCACTCCACAATGTCTGAGCCGTGTGCATATCACAGCCTCTCCTTGATGCTTCTCCTCTCAGCCCTCATGAGATGCTTTTTCTACACGTCATGCTAGAAAACAGGGTTAAACCAGCAAAATACAAAATCGAGACTGGGTACAGAGTGGAAGAAGCCAGTCCTTCAGCCTGGGAGGTCCAGTTCTTCATGCTTGAGAGCATTTGGTTAGGAGATTGAAGGACTTATTAATGTTGGTAATTACAATAGTAACAATATACATTCAGCCACTCAATGTCCATGTGGTCCACAACTGGACATCCCATCAGCTTCACGTTGAAAGCGTTTGGGGAGGAAAACATCTGTATTGAAGATGTGCAGAACTCTTTCATCCCATAAACAATAGAGAATAACAAATTAGCTGCAGAACACTCTCATCATAATGGGCATTAAGAGGAACTCAGAGATTATTTAAAATATCTGAGAGAATGTGCTCTGGTTATATACGAACACTGTCCCACTTTCTTTTGGGGACTTGAGTATCTGTAAATTCTAGTGACCTGGGGAGGGGGGCCTGAGATTAAACCCCCCAAAAATGCTCTCCAGAGGGTGATTATATTTGTATCTTCTTTTAATTCTTAAAGGGATCATGTGACACAAGTCCCCATCAGCATTTTATTCCTGAATAAACAAGACATAGGAGCATAGCATGGCTTAGGACAGAAATAGAGCAGACAGGATCACAGGGGCATCCAGTCCTGAGCGTTATTTCATTTGGTCATTTGGTCAATACAAACTGTAAGCAAATAGAACATATTTATTGTTAAGACTCATGGGGTCTCAAGTATTTAAACACAGTGAGATTCCCTGCCATCCCCCCTCTCCTCCCTCCCCCCCCCCCCCCCCCGTGTTCATGCTGCAGGTGCAAATGTGACGATGCGTGTGTACGATGCGTGTGTACGTGTATACTCGTGGGTGGAGGTTAAAGACAACCTCTAGAGCTGTTCTTCATGTCATCCTCCTTGTGTGTCTGAAGCAGGGTCTCTCATTGGCCTGTAACTGTCGAGTCGGAGAGGCTGACTAAAGATCTGCCTGCCTCCACCTCTCCCCTGCTAGATTTATAACCACACACCACTCACATCACCAGGCTTTTTTTTTTTTTTTTTTTTTAATGTAGGCTCTGGGACTTGAACTCAGGTCCTAGTGTTTATTTGGAAAGCATTTTCTTGGCCAAGTTACCCCAGCCTCACAGTGAAATGTCTAATAAAAATTGTTTCCACTCTCCTCCTGGAGCCACCTTGTAATGTCCAATGTCGTGGGCATCATTTGTCTCCATTCCCATGACAGCTGCCTGCTGAGAAGGTTCCCCACCCACAGTCCTGGTTGTCCCAGCAACCGTCTTTGCTCAGTCAGCTAACCTGGTCAGCATCTGCAGGTATCCATGGGCATAGGCCTGAGCAAGGTGCCTCTGGGAGGGCCTGAAATGATATCACAGAGCTAGTGAGGTACACAAAACTTTGGGGAGACAGCAAAGGAGATTGTTGTCAGGATAGACCAGTGCTTCTCAACCCCGTTAAGGCTGCAACCCTTTGATACCGTTCCTCATGTTGTGGTGATCCTCAATCATGAAATTACTTTCATTGATAGTTAATAACTATAATTTGATACTGTTATGAACTGCGGTGTAAATATCTGGTATGTAGGATATCTGATATGCAACCCCTGTTGCATATGAGGGTCAGTCAACCCTCAAAGGGGTCACGACCCACAGGTTGAGAACCACTGGGATAGAGACCAGTCAATAGAACACCTTGAAATGCCAGCACCCCCTCTCTTGACCTGGTAAATGACAGTTGGTTTGCTTCGTTTTTTAATAGCTTGATCCAGGACTTTTTAATGTCATATGCTTTCTTCCAGCATCTTAAGCTACGGCAAATGAATAGAAAGAACTCGAAAGTCTGAGTCTTTTCTAACAAAACGGACTCATGTCTACCCTGTCATTTTCCCTGTGGATCCCTCGGTATTCTTGCTAAGTACTGTGTCTTGTGGTCCCCACACTGTGCTGGTTACTTAACTCCAGGCCTCTCCCCACTCAGCCAGCCCAGCCAAACACCACACCACATAGACAACCATTCCCTCCCTGCTTCTCTGCATGGTCCTGGAGGCTGAGTCACAATTCTTGTTCAAATATTAGCCCAGGATAGGCTTTGACACCTTTTCTGTTTTGTTTCAATCTTTTCACTTTTCATGCCTATGAGACAGACAGAAATAACTCGGTGGGTGTCTACAACCGGAGCACCCTTGTCAAGAGGGGCTTTTCGTTTCTCTATTCTCTCTCCAGCCTCCAGCAGTGTCTCTGACACACAGTGGGTGTACTCAGGATAACGTTCTAGGTGACGACAAGTTAGATGGAATGAGGAGGAAGATGTTAACAGAACAAGTAACGGAGCAGAAACCGCTAGGTTAGAAAGGGGCGAAGCGAGCCTGTGCTAACCGCAGCTTCCAGTCTCACCTGCTCTCCTTCCTGAGTCAGCTAGTTCACCAATCCAATGTTCCCTCCTCTGGTCTTAGAAAAGCAACTAATAATATACATACTGTTGATAAATAATACAAACGTCAGACAGACCGAGCAGCACTTGGCAGACAAGCACAGACGTACTCAAGAACTCGGCGACCCTGATCCTCAGAGCTCATGCGGCAGAAACAAACCCATTAGACGCATGAAGTTCATTCATAATTCTATCCATTAGCAAAGCACCTAACGTGACCTAACCCCCACCGTGGGAAATAATGACTTGCATATCATATTTCAACATGATTGACTGTTCTCAGCAATGGAAATGAGTGTCATGAGGATTGAACACACAGATTCCATCGCCCTCGATGCTGCTGCTCCGGTGTTCCGTTCAAATCCAGATTTGTTCCCATTGAATTCAGTAGTCGGATTGCTTCACTGCATGGTTAAGAAGATTCAAATCCAAGCCGAGCTGGTCCAAAACAGACGTGATGTTTAACTCCCCCACCAGCAGCATGTGAGAGCCTGCCTTCCATACCTCCCAGCACTTACCACGGCAAATCCTTCCCATCACAGCCATGCTGAGAGATGTGGACTGGAATCTCTTTATAGCTTGTTGTTGTTGTTGTTGTTGTTGATACTGATGTTGATGTTTTAGAGACTCGTCTCACCTCCTAGAATCTGAGCCCCACCCATTAGTTCCTCCTTGTAATCTGATTTACTTCTATCTATTCTTCAATACCAGTGGGAGGTTGCCTGGACTTTTCTTCAAGGTCAAATCTAGTAGTCACAGCATCCTATATATACCTCTACTCTGGTGTTTTCACATTGTGGTATCTGTTAGCATTTTGTCTAGGCTCCACCCCACAGTTACCTGGCAACAGCCAAGTGTGCCTGACTCACTATAAAAGGGGTTGCTTGCCCCTCCTCTCTCTCTCTTGCTCTCACTCTGTCCCCTGGACCCTTCCCCCCACCCCATCTCTCCATGTGCTCATGGCTGGCCTCTACTCCTCTACTCTCTCTCTTTCTCTCTCTCTCTCTCTCTCTCTCTCTCTCTCTCTCTCTCTCTGCCTTTCTCTGTCTCTACTACCCCCTCACCTGAATAAACTCTATTCCAGACTCTGCTGTCATGTAGCTGATCCCTCAGGGGAAGGGATGCCTCAGCATGGGCCCGCAGAGGAACCCTCTTCCCCCATACCTTACTGCACCTCCACAAAACATATTCCTTCCCTCTTTATTTTTATAGAACACAACAGTATCCATGTGAATATTTTGGTCCATTCCCCTTTAACACCGTAGCTTGTCTTATTATGTTCTCAATTCCTATCGCAGGGCTTGGTAAATGTTGCTTAGTAGGCATTTCATCTCTGAGTGAGTGAGTGAGTGAGTGAGTGAGTGAGTGAGTGAGTGAGTGAGTGCCATGAAGGTCAAGTGAGATATCTGAGAAGAATTCTGTGAGGAGCCAATGAGCTAAGACATGTGACTCCCTTTGTTCTGGCATGAGAGCATGTGCGAGCGCTTGATTTGGCTCTATAATATGGTTGCACAGCCAAGCCTATGACCTCTGTGAACCTCCGCCTCCATCCCAGGCTGCAGTCAGCACACATTTGCCAGTCCCTACCCTGGAATCCCAAAATCAAGCTTCCAAGACGATGTGCACAAGAGGCAATCAAGAGAGGTTGGACCCAGTGAGACCTGTCGCAGCTGCCTGGTAGCAGCTGCCGTATCTCTGAACACCGAGTGTAACTAAATCTTCACCCCTCCAGCACATCTCACCTTTAAAGAAAACAGCCATGAACTGGATGGTATAACACAACCCGAGCACACCTGCTTCCTCAGAGCACACCTGCTCTCTTATCTCTGAAGCTTCGGACAAGGAAACGCCACTGCCTTTTTTACTCAGGCTAGACTCGAAGTAGCTCTGCCCTCACAGAGACTCCCTGAGGTCCTTCTTTGATGACACAGAGTTGGAGACTAGAGGTTTCATGGTTGTGAACCACTCTTCTCACCCTGTTGAGAGCTCTCAGAAGAAACCTCCTCTCTTGTCAGCACCTCATCGCTTCACCAACTTGTGTGTCTTTCCAGTTCCCGTCAGCCTTGTCAACACCACCTCCAGCTTGCATGTCCCCTGGGCAGAGAATGGCAACTTGCCTAGATCTCCCTTAGAGGAATCAAGGGAAGGAAGGCATTTCCCACCACATTATTCCCAGCCCTTCACCTACCTTTGTTTTGAAAGTATTTTCTCCTCCCAGGAGCACAGCCAACATAGAAATGTCTGATCCAGTCACTGGCCTTCATCGTCACTGTTTGGCACCTGAGTGTGTACCTGGAGAAGTCAGACCAGAGTGAGGAGCTGTCATGTCCATACTCAGGGACAAATGGGGGAAGTCTTACAGTGGGTTTGGGGAAAGCTGTGGAGAGGCTAGAATACTGTTAAGCGTTTAATGTTGTAAGGAGAAAATCTTTTGTTTACTCGTTTGGTCTTACAATCTGAATAGACCTATGGCCTCTTGGGAAATTGCCAAGGCTGGTCCCCTCTCTAAAGTGGGCCCAGGGCCACAGCTCTATCAGAGACTCCAAGTCTCTTGACACCAAGCCCTACCTGCTCCAGAGACTGGTGCTGTGCAGGCACTCAGACCCACAGAGAACTTAAAGAAAGGTTCTTTTGGGAGAGAGCCAAGCGATGGAAAGGCCCCTGTCAGCAGTACATCCTCTGCAGAGTCTGAGCCATGTGCACAAACGGGCTCCTATACTGTGAGAGGAGAGAAAGGGCTTGGGATGCTTGCTGGTGTTTTCCTAAAAATAATTCAGGGAACCATGAGCCTAAACTGTATACCTGAGGCAAACTGGGAACTGCCATTTTAACAAAGCACAGCTTAGAAAATAGTCAGCACATGTTCTGTAACTTGAGCCAGCCCCAGAGAGGCTCCTGGCAGCATTTTATGGGTGATTAAGATTCGAGTTTAGATCAGCAGGGTTTTCCAAACACAAGCCACCACGGCTTGCTTCAGTATGCTCCGCCTCCCAGGATCTGAGAGGTATGTTTTGCTGGACATACAATGGAGCTCTTAAGATGTCCATAAGATGTTATTGTCTAATCTAGGCTTGCTCCATTTAGTCTCTCAACATAACTCTTAAACACAGAACAAGAGAGGAACGTGCGACACACCACAGGAAATGCACCCGTTCATTCCACCAGCATCTAGGGCGGAGCTCTGCTCTTTGGATGACGCAATTGGGGAATACCAGATGACTAAGGCATGGTTGAATAGGGCAGATGTGAAAACAGATAATTAAAATAACGCAGCCAAATGCTGAGTAAGGTTTGGACTGACAGCTGGGAGAAACACAAAGAGGAGATAAGTTTTGCCAGAGGGGGTCAAGGTGAGTTTCTTAGGGGATAACCTCTGAACTGCATCTTACCAGGTGACCTAGCACGCTCATGAGGAAAGGAAAGGGGACAGATGTATACAAAGACACAGAGGCCTGAGATCCTCTGAGATGATTGCAGCGCCTGAGGTACGAATTAAGTGGGAAGAAGTAGAGCAGATGTGAGCAGTGCTCTAGGTTGAGGGTCAGACATGAAGGCACACCAGAGGATCTACAAGTAAACTCTTCAGTTAATGGGAAAACAATGAAGGTATCAAGCATGGCTGGGATTTATCAAGTTTTAGAAAGACGAATCTGGCCACCAGCAAAATGTGGCATGTAAACAGGTTGGAAGTTGGTATCAAGGGCCAAATAAAAGATAATGAAAACCTGAAATGACTTCTGTGACAAAATAACCTTCATCAGGGAAGGAGATGATATCTTGGCTTACAGTTTCAGGACCCACAATCGGTGGCCATTGACTCCATGTGGTTGAGCCAATGGTAAAGGACAAAAAAACTATGGTGAGTACATGTTGTAATCAAAGCTGCTCATCTCATGGCAACCAGGAAGCAAAGAAGGAGTACAGCAAGAACCAGGGTCCCCATATACTTTTCAAGGGCATCATCCTTACCTCTCTCCCAGCAGGCCCATCTCCTAATGTTCCACTGCCTTCCAACAGCATCATCAACTAGAGACCAGCATAGGAGCCTTTGTGGGATATTTAAGGCCAAACCCAACCAGGGAACCAAGCGTGAAGTCTTTAGAAAATGGTATCATCAACACTTAGTAGCTAAGTAGCTTTGAAGAATGAGGTAGGTATTCAAGAGTGATCCTACGATTTTTAACTTAGCTAACTGAGTCGATGATGATGATAACTAAGTTAGGGTGTAAATTACCCAAGTAGGCAAAAGGCCAGTGCTGAGACATCAAGTCTTGCACGTCCGAGATGTTTTCAGTCGGTAGTAGGAGGCTAAATGGCCTAACGAAAGACAGTTTCATTTAGTCACAATTTCTCAATCAACTGCTTTATACTTAAAATGCCTTTGTTATTGTGGCTGGTATCAGATACTGTTCTCTAAGAAGCACAGTCAGTACTAGTGTTCAGTGGCTTTCCCTGTCCTGTTTGGTTCTCGGTGACCAGTGGTAGGAAAGACCACAGGCTGGGAAGTAATGACCTTTTACCTGGTTACTTACTGTTTTCCATACTTCCTGAGTTCCTGGGGCAGACAAGGTTGTGGGAAAAGCTGCTGCAGTAAACACTCAGGGTCACTGACCCCCTCACGAATGCACAGGATGGGCAGGGATCCTCCCATGAAGGAACCAGGGTAGCTCAGGTGACACTGAGAACAGTGGTCACTTTGACAGGTTTAAGAAGTAGAGGTGGGGACAAGCTGCCCTAAGAAAGCCTGTGTCACCTGAACACTGTACCCAAGGAAGTTCCAAGTTATTTACCCTCTTCCCTGTCCTCCAGTCTGAGCAGCTTCAAGCTGTAGTGATGATTGTCACTTTGTATAATCAGCCACCCTCGTTGGCCACATCCCAGGGACAGCCTTGGCTGGGAGAACAGTGAAGTTCCTGTCTGTCATCTAAAAGGCTTCAGTCTGAAAATCTAAAATGTAAATGTCTAAAAATGTTGGAGGGGGCACGAATACATCAAGTGACAGGCGCCTGAGCAAAGGAGATGGCCCTGAGTGGGGGTAGAAGAAAGACTTCCTGAGGGTTGTGAAAGGAGAAGAGCGTCTATCTCACTCTGACTTTACCACAGCCTGAGAGCAGTAGGAGAGCATTCTCAAAGTCTATCAAAGTCACAGTGGGAAGACTGGAGGAGGAGCCAAAGCCTCAGATGGACTGACAGCTGGGCCTGAAGCTCCAGCCAGGTGATAGACAAAAACACTCTCACTGGCGGAAAGTGAGACCCTTGAGATGGTATGAAAGGGGCAGAGCAGACTGGGTTTTCATTTAGTGAGTGGGGAGCCAGCCAAGGTATCTGAACACAGATTTGACTCTGCAGAGAGAGATCCTTTTAAGACTAATAATGGGCTGTATATAGGCCCAGGAGAAATGACAGACAAGATCAACGAGGTGGCCGTTGAAAGATGGAGTGGGCTCTCCATGACTTTTATTAAGTCACGTGCAGGACTAAGCCATTTTTATACAACTACATATGAAAGAACTTATTGTTCTCATTGTATAGTTAGCCAAGGAGCACCTCAGCGAGTTTAAGAACACTCCTATGTGTGGCAAGGCCAAGATTCACACGCCATTCTGCTGGGTTTCCAAGCCCATGCTTCACTCTGCTGCACTAGGGACAGGGCTAGTGAGAGAAATAGAGTGATGCTTAGCCCAGGCTGCATATTAGATCCCTCCATGGAGCTTTAAAAAGCCATGACCCTCGATCCAAATGTGGTAGCACCTTTAATCCCAGGACCTGGAAGGCAGGGGCAAGCATGAGCTCTAGGCCAGCCTTATCTAAACAGCAAGTGCCAGGCCAGCCAGAGGTACACACTGAGGTCCTAGATGGATAGATGATAGATAGATAGATAGATAGATAGATAGATAGATAGATAGATGTTTGATAGATACATATATATACATACATATATAGATGGTAGATACATGATTGATTGATAGATACATATATACATACATAGATGATAGACAGACAGACAGATAGATAGATAGATGATTGATAGATACATATATACATACATACATGATAGATAGATAGATAGATAGATAGATAGATAGATAGATAGATAGATAGATAGATAGACAGGCAGGACACCCAAGGCTGGAAGGAAGGCTCCGCTGGCATTTTACTTACTGTCCAAGCGTGAAGACTCAAGTTCAATCCTTAGAATAACACATTTAAAAAACACAAAAACCTCAGTGTGCTTGCTCACACTTGTTACCCCAAGCACTTGGGGGGCAGAGACAGGCAGAACCCCTGTGGATTGCTGGGCTGCCAGTCTAGTCTACATGGAGAGTTCTGGGAGAGCTAGAGAGTCCATCAAAACATAAAAGTAGCTGGTGCCTGAGGCATGACATGCAAAGTTGTCTTCTGACTTAACCCCAGAGATCAGGAGGTGCAAAGGCAACAACAATATTTGTAATTTAGATAAAGACAGATGCTGGAGGGGAGAAGAAGTCATGTTCACTGTTGTTTACTTTAACATCTCAGTGTGACATTCAGGTAGAAATGCACCATCTGTGCTTAGAAGTTTCAGAAGATACCAAGATCAGCACCTCCAACAATGGCATGGTCCCATAAGGTCAGTTAGCAAAGATGAGCAGAGACAGCCAACCTATTTTCTGAAAACTTGCAAGCCCCTTGTGAACTCGGCCATTGTTAATAATAAATCCTCACAATCACCAAAAGTACATTTCCAAAAATAAATTCTCAGAATTCATTTAAAAAATATATTTTAATTTTGTGTGTGTGTGTGTGTGTGTGTGTGTGTGTGTGTGCAGGAACCCACAGAGTCTGAAAAGGATTCTGGTTTCCCAGGAGTCGGAGCCACACTTGGTCATGTGCATCCAACTGTGATACTAGGAAATGAACTTGGGTCCTCTGCGAGAGCACACTCTGTGCTCTTAAACACTTAGTGTGATACTCCAGCCCAGGAACTCATCACGTCACCATTATCTTACTGAACTTTCCTATCAGGTAATAGTACAACTAGGCAATACAAGTTGGTTACGTCTGCCTTGTCTGAACAGTGGGCAAACCGATGAGGACCTACCGAATGGTTTCCAAACTCTGCCTTCATGTTGCAGCTGGCCACGGTAAGGAATATTTGCTTCATTTAGACTGGCCTATGCTACAGATCAGGGCTTCTCCCAGGCCCTTATCCTCAAAAGGCCATTGTTAACTACTCACCAGTACACCCCTGCCCACAGCGGTACTGCTGCAGGCTGTGCAGAGAAAATAGCTTGTGAGGATGCTTGTAGAACCTCATTGTGGTAAAAAACAAAACAAAACAAAACAAAAAAAACCCAGAAAAATCAAGACAGAAACTGAAACTCCACAAGCCAAGGATAAAACTGCAACAAGAACAGCTTTTTCTGCCTCACATTTTCCCAACACGAGCTTTTCACACCCCTCCAGCCCTTTGAAACTGCTACTATTTCAGATAAATGTTTTATTTAGCTCTGTGAATAAGGCTGCTTCAGCCAGGGAAGACAGGGCTTATAGGAGCACATAAAGTCACTCTGGTATATAATGCTTTACCTTTAAGGCAATCACAGGAATTCTCTTTATTCCTGTGAGCACACTGGGGAGGTAGCAGACTGGCAGAGACACTGGGAAGAGTAAAGAGGGTGCTAGGTTAGAAGTCACAGCAGTAGGTACACCCATTTTTTTTTTTAAGAATTTAAAAAAAAAAAAAAAAAAGCCGGGCGGTGGTGGCGCACACCTTTAATCCCAGCATTTGGGAGGCAGAGGCAGGCGGATTTCTGACTTCGAGGCCAGCTTGGTCTACAGAGTGAGTTCCAGGACAGCCAGGACTACACAGAGAAACCCTGTCTCGAAAAAAACCAAAAAAAAAAAAAAAAAAAAAAAAAAAAAAAAAAAAAAAAAAAAAAAACAACAACTCTTTCTTCCCATCCTGGGAAACCTGATTTAGAACTACAAGCTGTCTTAAGAAGGTTCTAGAACTGGTCTCCCATCACCTCTCTTGTTTTTTATAAAATTTTAAGGAGAGAAGGAATATGTTTGGTAGATGTGCAGTCAGGGCCCATGCTGGGGGGGTGGGGGGCAAGAAAAGAGGAGTAGAGGCTGGGCAGTGGACAGAGAGGGGGAGGGGAATGGAGAGAGAGGAAAGGGGCAAGAAGACAGAGCAAGAGAGAGAGAGAGAGAGACAGAGACAGAGAGACAGGGGGGGGGGAGAGGGAGAGGGGAGGGGATAAGCTTCCCCTTTTATAGTGAATCAGGCACACCTGGCTGTTCCTGGTATCTATTGGGCGGAGCTAGACAAAATGCCAACAACCCCCATTTCTCACAAAGGAAACTTCCCACTGTTACCCTTCTTCCTCATTCCCTGGGTCCCTTGTTTTTACCTTAACCTAGCACAGGCCTAGAGTCTGCAGTCTTAGCCTGAGGAGCTAAGTCTCAGGAAGCTCACTAGGGTCCCTGGGTTAGGCTCCTCACTGAAGACACCTGCTACTACACTGGCTGCCTTGCCCCACCAAGGTCCCATGTGGCCTCTTGTCTTTCCCAAGCTTTCAAACTGGCCTTTGGAATACTAGTCAATTTATACTTAGCCTCTTTCTCAGTTTCCCAGGGCTCATCTGTGCGACCTTCCAAGCTAAAGGCACAAGGTCACTGAGAGTAAGGATCAGGGTGGAAGAGCAGGAGGGTGTGTGCTCACAAGCCAGATAAACAGACTGAGAAGGGCAGACATAAAAACAAAGGTGGGGAAGCAAAAGGAAAGAGTGCAGAGCCCGTGGGGGATTCCTAAACAAAGACCTTGTTTTGTCTGGGGATGTTTGTGTCTAATAATCTCAAAAATTTGTTTTCAATTCCTGAAGGGAAAATTTTTTGTTGTTGTTTTGTTTTTACAAGTAAATTTTTCTGAGGGGTGATCCTGGGTTCCACCCAAACCAGATTCATACGGTATGTATGCCCTGAACAACCTCTGGGAACAGCTGGGCTAGACAGGGGTGAGCACTGTCAAGAGGGAACACTTATCTCTGCTAACTTCTAATGGATGCTGGGCTGGGCAGGACCCAACTATGTTTGATAGAGAGGCCTCAGAACCCAGCACAGTTGTGGGAGCACCAGAGACAGCAGCAAGTGTTCCTCCAGGCTGCTTCAGGTGAGCTTCTCATTCAGATGGGAAGTTCTGGGGTGGAGAATTTCTATCAGGGGCCCACAGAGCTACTCTAGGGACCTCTGACGCAATCAGTAGGCGCCTACACAGAACCTGCAAAAGAAATCAGCCAGTTGAGAGGAATTGAGAGACCAGAGCTGGGGAGATGGCTCAGTGGGCAAAGCCCTTGGCAAATGTGAGACTCTGAACTCAGATCTTAAAATACATGTAAAGCAGCACCTGCTTTTAACCCCAGTGTTCCTATGGCAAGATGGGTGAAGAAGACAGGATGACCCCCAGAAGTTCACAGGTCAATTAGCCTGCATCAAAAGACGCCATTTGAGCAACTTATACTGCAAGGACCAACACACCCGAGGTTGTCCTCTGACCTCCACACGTACACTGTGGTATGGTCACGCCAGCCAAGCCATGCACACAGAAGTACACACACACATGTGAGAGGGTGGGATACACTACCCCATTGGATGATGGGAGAGGAGAAACAGGCTTCCTCACCTTAATTCCATCACAGCTTCTATAGATGGTGTCAGGGTACCAGTTCTGGAAACCACTCAGCTTGATCACGTACTCACGTGCTCTGAGCCCTGGACATTTAGCGGCTGGAAAAACAAAAGCAAAATCGCCAAGAGAGACCCAGGCTCTCATGGGCTTACAAAAGATGGATTCTAAGGCCCTTGCTAAGGGGCCTCTCTAACCTCTCTAGAACTAGGGAATTCTGCTCCTGCTCAGTAAAAGAGATCACTTGGTCTCCTTCCTCCTTTGCTTGTAATGTGCGTGTTAAGAGTCTAGCTGCCACCCTGAAAAAAGGTGTGCTACAACATGCCACAGTAAAAAAAACATTCATTTAAGGTGCCTGTCTGCTTTGGCCACTTGAGGCAAAGAGGTAGAGCCCAGCCGCCATCCAGAAGCTTCTAGAACCTCTTGCCCACATAAAGGGTGAAACAGCTAAGCAAACTCTGATAAAAATAGAGCTGTCAGCCAAAGAAATGGAATACAAAGGAAGGCCTGAAGAGACGGGGAGAGGAAAGGGACTGGCAGTAGACATCTTTGCTGGGGCCCACGGGTACTTGGGAGGCAGCAGAAGGAGCTGGGATGGGGTGGGGGTGGGGTGAAAGTCTTTGCCCCTCAGTCATTGTTCAGACATTCCTAAAGTCACAAAACCAGCAGAAAATGTCTCTGAGAATTTCTCTCACCCACACACTAGACAACGCCTCTCTCCCTTCACTGCACCCTGAGTTCTTCTTTAAGAAGCCTTCTATTGTGTTTTTATCAGAAGGAAAGAGAGTGAGCCGTAAGCGTGCAGCTAAGGAAAACCATCCACAGTAGGACAGAGTCTCCAAGCTTGCCCCACCCGCAGCTATCTTGGCTGGATCCCTGATTCTGTCAGTTCACAGGCTCTGACATAAAAGGCAGGAAGTTAACACATGCTACACAAAGCTCCTTAGATGTCAGGAAATTAACCTGGGAAATCAGAGCCAACAGCCATTAAAGGCACTGCAGCCTGAGTTCAGAAATCAGTATGGTGTTAGATCAAAAGCTGTTTGTCGGGAGTCCCAGGCTGGGCTCTGCCCAACTGCACACCCCCTAAACGCGACAGGCAACAGGGCTGTATGCACGTATGATGGGCGTTTTTCCTGTTGCAGGGCTTAATTCTCAATTGGATCTATAACTTTTGACTCTCTTGACCTCAGGGGTTTGCCCTTGGCAAATCTGGCCCCGCCAGCCACTTCCTTATAAGGGAAGACGACCAGGGGGGTCCAGCAAGGGGCCCCAGAAGAAACAAAGAAAAGCCTTATAAGGAAAAGGAGGAGAGGCAGTCTGAGGATCCTGACCTTCCCAGCTAAGAAAACAAACAGCCTTGTGGAGGATAGAAGGTCAGCCCAGAGCAAACGGCAAGACTGTGAGAATCATTATTTATGCACGCAGCGATAATAACATAGCTCTGAGTTTCTACTCTCTTATCTTTACAATGGAGGGTTTGCTTTAGAGTAAGTGTCATGCCATCCTGGGATGTGTGCTAATAACTTTAGCATTTATTTCCACCTAAATGGTTTTGGGCTTCTCTACACCACCTCCCTGCACCTCTAGCCCATTGGACACATGGGATATAGACCCATTTTACAGAAGAGAAAATGGAGGCACTGTAGGGGGAAAGGGCTTACCCAGTGTCACACACTGAACCCTCATTTTACTCACTCCTGGCTTTAGAGAGGGTGATAGTGACATAATACCATGTTTTTTTATAAACTCACATTCACACATTTGCAAGAATAAGCTCACCATCTCTGGCCTATTAAAATCAAAAGATGGGTCAGAGGGGACCCAGTTCAGGTTATGGGTCTGTCTATAAAAAGCACAGCAGCAGTCTTTCGAGCTTCAAGCCCTCTTCCTAAGCGGGCAGAGGACGTTGCAGTAGGTAGGAGAACGCTGGCTAGCTTCGTACCAACTTGACACAGCTATAGCCATCTGAGAGGAAGAAGCCTCAATTAAGAAAATGTCTCCACAAGATCAGGCTGAAGGCAAACCGGTAGGGGATTTTCTTAATTAGTGATTGATAGGAGAGGGCCCAGCCCATTGTGGGTAGGGCCATTCCTGAACTGGTGGTCCTGAGTTCTGTAAGAAAGCAGACTGAGCAAGCCATGGGGAGCAGGCCAGTAAGCAGCACCCTCCATGGCCTCTAAGTCAGCTCTGCCTCCAGCTTCCTGCACGAATTGAGTTCCTGCTCTGTCTTCCTTCAGTGATGAACAGTTTCCTCGAGGACTTGACTTTTGGCCATGGTCTTTTCATCACAGCAACAGGAACCTTAAGTGAGACAAGGAGAGAGAATGGAACACTGCTCTTCCGCTCCTCAGCCTCCGACTCCGAGCTCCTTCCCTGCTTGAGTGGGGGTCCCATGCTATGGGCCAAAGGGTCTCCGCCCAGCACGGATTCAACCAGTCACTTTGTCCAAGCAAGTCAGAGCTGCTCTCCTACGGGTCGGGTGTTGAAACCTGGAAAATACCACAAGCCATACTTACTTACAGATTACTGCATCTGTAATGGCTCCCAAGAAACAGAGGAAACAGCCTGTGTGTCGATGGGGAGGGCGTGGCTACAAGGAACTTGCTCCTGCAATTATAGAGACCACAGTCCTAAGAGTCACAGGCAGGATGCGTGAAGCCCAGGAGAACTGATGATAGTGCAGTGTCTATAATTTAAAGGGCTGTCAGGCTCTACAAGGAGGAGGACCAGCCTTTTTGTTGTATTCAGGGCTTCGATTGATTGGGATAACATACCAGCAGGGATAATAAACACCCAAAACAGTGACACACACGCATGCGCACACGCACACACACACACACACACATTATTGCATCATTCAGTATGTTGGCTATCCATTGCTAAGACAAGCACCTGTGGAAACTAAAAGAAGGTTTATTCTATGTCTTGGGTTTATAGTCAATAGTCACTTAGCCCTGCTGTGAAGGACTGTGGTGGCAGGGTATGTCATGGCAGAAGCACGTGGCAAAGGAAGCCTGTTCAATCCATTGCTATGAAAAGCAAAGAAAGGGACTAGAAGAACCTGAGTCCTCATCTCCCCTTCTGCCAATGACTTGACTTTCTCTGGCTGTGTCTTACCTCTCAAGAGTTCAACACTACCTCCAAGAGGCTGGAGAGCAAACCTTTAACATGTCAGCCCTTGCAGTCCCGTTCGAAACTGTAGCACAGATACAGAAACACCCCGCAGAAACACCCAGAACAGTGTCTGTTTATCAGTTTGGGCAGCGCTGGTTCAATCAAGTTGACACATAAAATGAACCATAACAGGCATGTAGAGAAGGATCAAGTCGGCACAGAGACAAGCCAGAATCGGAGGAGACTGAAGGAGAAAGTGCCAGAGGCTGCCACAAAAGGCAACTTGAAGAGAAAAGCCTGGACCATTCTCGGTGACAGACAAAGAGGAGGGATGGAACAGACACTGCCTGGAGTCTTTCCAGGTCCCCAAGATACCTTGCATCCTCCCATCCCTGTCCCTAATGAAATTCTAACTGAGCTATCCTGGATTAAAGCAAGGGCATCATGAATGAATCTCCACGGATTATCAGGTAACCGCACTCTTAAAGTTTAGAAGCAGCTGTGTTTTACAGGACGAATCGTGGCTGTCTGGGGTCGTCACACTACACAACACATAATCTTGTTCCTAGGTAACTTACTGTTATGGCTTTGAGTCCTTTGCACGCTTGCAAACAACAAGAACAATCGAAATAAAGTGTAAATACTGGGGCCTGAAAATGGTTTGGGTTTTGTTTTGGGACAGGGTCTTGGGTGTACCAGGCCGGCTTCAGACTCCTCTGATCCTCTTGCCTGTGCCTCCAGGGTGCTGGGATGATGGGTGAGCATCACACTCCCAACTCATTTGATGCTGGGGACCAAGCACAGGGCTCTAAGCATAATAGACAAGCCCTCTGCCGACTGAGCTGCATCCCCAACCCTGAATAAGCCATTTCAATCTGTGGGGTCTCAGGGCAATAAAAGGAGCCACTCAGAGAGCGAGGGGTCACACCCGGCTGCCCAGCAGCAACACCACTGCCCAGGTTTGCTCTTTTAATTGTTCTGTCAGTATTTTCTGGAAGAAGCCGATTCTTATTGACATCATTTTTTAATAGAAATTTCTGTCTCTTCTACATGAGCTCTTTGGAGGACAAGGCTCTGTGACATATACAAGTATATGCATGGCCTGTACAGGATACAGTATGTGGTATGTTGTTACTACACAACGTACTTTTAAGTTCACCTCTCAAATACCTCTCACAGAAAAAAGCCCATTAGGCAGACGGTATCGCTGCCAATTGTACTGTTCAAATGTTGTTGTAATAACAGACAACCTGAAGGTTTCAGTGTTTACCTCAACAGCGGTTGACATCTTATGAACAGTAATGGCTCAGCTACAGCCTTTCTACAAAATTCTGCTTCATTCTAAGAACCAACAATAAGGGGGGGAGGGGCATGTTGTGACTTTTAAAGTGCCCTGACAATGCTGGCACAATTCCCTGTACTTATTTTTGCCAGTCTAAGCAAATCTCATAGCCAAGTCTGACATTAGTAGGGCAGGAATACAATCTTTCCACAAGAGTGAGGGATGCCAAAACTCACACGACCATGCCTGGCACCATGGGACAGGGCTGTGTAATCCTCTATCAGACAGAGACACCAAAATTATGAATGCAAGCAGTACACAGTATGTCAGCTTACACACACACACACACACACACACACACACACACTCACGCGCACACACACACACACACACACACACACACACACACACACGATCGGAAAGCTGTGTGCTTGGTTGAGGATCTAACTAAACACTCTGAAGCAAGTCTAGATCTGAGGCTTCTCCCAGGACACCACAGCTGTTTCCAGGTTCTCAGGCCAAGCGAGAGGCACCTACCCTGCTCCAGGTCGGCTCTCAGTGGTGTCACATGGAGTCGGCACAGAAAAACATTTGGCCCTTGAATGTTTTATTCATAAAGATCATATGTCCAAGGGAATACGAGCTAGCCAAGTCAGATGAAATTAACGAGCATAAATCAAGAAATGCGGATCGAGCCAAAACGGGAATTTTCAGAAAATGAAGTCATCTCAAACAGTGCCTTGGTTTACTTAGACCGCAGACAACTAGAGGGTTGGTGACCCCTGTGGGGAACAAGAAGCAAAGGGCAAAGGAGAAACAAGCCAGGTCTGTAGGTAGACTCGGCTGCTGGCTGATTGCATCTCGTATGAACCGGAATGAAAAGTCGGGGAAGAATCTGGCTCCAGCTATTCAGAAAGGGCCTTAACCATGACCTGTTCAGCATGTCCAGACTTACTTCCAACATCGTGGATAGCACTGGTCTCAAATGGGGACCCAGGTTGTCTATGCTTTAATGTCTGGTTATCTCTGGCTAGTAAGTAGCTTAGCTCACTGTTCCACGGATGCCCATCCACCGGTAACCTTTTCAATGGAATCAACCTTGATTAAAATACACAGGGTCAGGCATGAATCCAACCTGCCTAGGATGTATCAGGTGGCCGTGTATGATACAGCACATGCTGTCCTAGATAATTCTTTCAAGAGAACAGAAAAAAAAATGCTGTTCTTGGCCAGAAGACAAACTCCTTTTTGATCCCACCATTCTTCACTCTGGTCCCAAACACCCACAAACCCAAGCCTGCAGGTCACAGGCCACAGTGCAATGCTACCCTCCCAAGCCCTAGAGAGCCTGGTGTGTGCCTTCCTTCAGTGTGCTAGCAGAGACAATCTCTGGGCACTTTTAAGGACAAAGCAAGTTTCATGGTGTCTTGCTACTCAGCTCTACTGTGAGCAATTGGCAAGCTTTCCTCCGCGGGGCTTCTCAAAAACACAGTCCAGAAGGCAGGCTCAGAATTGCAGCCTGGCTGCAGGCCACAGCACAGCAGATGCACGTATTCATAAGCACGTCAAATACATCACTCTAGGCCTAAATTCACAGGTCCGACATTGATCCAGGAAGCTGGACACTGGGCAGTTGCAAAGCCTCCTGAATGAAAATGTTACAATCATTTTACTGTGGGAAGCCGTGCCAGAAGCACACAAAGTGATACAGGAAAAGTTATCTTCATTCTCGGAGAAAAACGATCACAAAGGACTTTGCAGAGCTAGGGTCTGATAACTCAAGAACTTGGCAGACAATACACAGAACAAATGGATCTGCAGATAAAGCCTTTCGTCTTTGGGCTGAAGGATCTTTGGACATTCGGTGTACACAACCTACGAACCGCTATGCGCCAGCCACCACACAACAGGAAACAAAGGTAAATGAAACCTGGCTCCCGTCAGGTAGGATAAAGATAAAATGTCTGCACTATTTGAGAAGAAGGCTACCCCCATACTCGGGAGGCTAAAGACTGGAGGGACCTTCGTCTTCCAAAGGACCAAGGATCCAGGCATGGGAAGACACCAAGAGAACACATCTACTGGAGCCATCCATGTGCAGAGGTGTACTGCCAGAGGTGTTACTACATAGTGCACTCCTTTCCTGGCTGCTGAGATTTGAGGGCTTCCCAGCTGTTCTTTGTCTCTGGAAGTTTTCCTCTGCTGTCCACACCACCTCACCCAGACACTGCTGTGGTTTAACTATGAAATATCCTTCCCAGGCTCATGTGTTAGGGTCTTCATCCCCAACTGCTGGTATTATTTTGAACAGGTTCTGGAAACATCTCTAGGAAGTCAGACCCTAGTAGATTAGCAAGGAAGAGACCTGGAGCCATAAGTCCCCAGCCTTTTCTGTCTCTCACACTAACTCCTGTCTACCACAGAATTAACTGATTAGCTATCCCAAGTCCTGCCTCTTCCATCTCTCAGGCTGATTCCTGTCTGCTATGGAATTCAACTTTTAGTTATTCCAAGCGCCATCCCCATTAGACACACCCCATATCCCTGACCAGTGTAATTTTAGTACCTAGTGATGTGCTAAAACTTGTATCTATTTTTTTCATTTTTGTTCAGACAATTACATCACAATTTAGTCATCAGAGTCAATGCAATCACTTTCAAAACTCTCCTTGTGGGAGATTAATCACTTCCTCCGATGCAGCCACCGCCCATATAATTTAGGGATTCCTCTTTGGGGCTTGTCCACAGCGTGCTTTCCATATGCAGCTGAGCATGGTAGCCTCTAGCAACTCTATCCTTTGAGGTTCCGGAGTCATTCAGAACCATGACTGGTGCTGCGCATGCATAGTTGAGAATTCCACAGGGTGCACCTCCAAAGTTGTCCCTGGCTTCATGAGTTCCTTCTCCCACAATGCTGTGCGAGACCTAACCTAACCCATGGTGGCAAATATTTGCCATGTAAAGTAACCTTTCAGGACATTTGGATCTTTGCCTGATGAGTAACACAGATATTGATCCATCCAGATGCCAAATATTTATCAGAGAACTTTCCACATGCCAGACAACTCACTGTAAAGCTATAAAACCAAACAGATTTGTATTCACATAGGGCCCAAATTCTATTAGAGACAAATTATCAGTAAATAGACAATAAAAGATAGTGCAATGAATGTCACCATACAGACACACCCTGAGATACCAGGGTAAAGAAACCCTTAGGAGCTCTGTTTTGAAGGAAGATTAGGAGTTTGCTGAATGAAACTTGTCAGGGAGGTGAGGGTATGAACCCCTAGGACACAGATAGAATTTTGAGGCTGTGGGACTCATCTGTATAAAATGGGGGCTAGTAGAATAACGGTAGAGATAAGAGGGGTCAGGGTCAGAGATAAGAGTACCCAAGGGCACAAGAGCAGTGAGTAGTCACTGGAGAAAGGATAAGGCTGAGCTCAAAACAAAAGAAAAAACAAAATAACCAAAAAAGCCAGTAAGCCAGAGCCATGAGATCTGCTAATGGGATCATTTTATTGTTCTTGTTCTGTACATCAGAGTAACATTCTGCTGTCCTTTACTTCACAGAACAGAAAAATCAAGGCCAGGGAGGCTTAGAAACCTATTCAAGGTCACACAGTAGTAAATGATACTGTTGGAGTTCAAACTGCTGACTCCTAAGCCTCCTCAAAGAAATCCAGCAGATGGAATGAGCAGATTAACGCCCCTTGAAGGGCAATTTTGACTTCTAAGTAAATATAAGCCTTCAGCAAAGGCATGGTCAAAGCGCTGCGCTGTAAACCAGTAACGCCAAACCTCCCAGACAGTCAGTGACAAACTGTTATCATGCGACAGTCACCTCTCATCGCTCCTGTTGCATGCTCAGCTACCTGGGCAAACAGTGTAACGCCACTATAGAACAGGAATCCGAAAAACAACCGTGTCCTTTTGCCTAAATTGAAAGCAGCCTAAATGTCATTTGCTGGGGCAATGGTTTTGTATTTTGGTAGTGGTTTTATTGGAAATCAATGGGAATTTATAGAGTCCTTTAATGTGGGTTTTGTGGGGGTGTCACGACACTACAGGTAAAGCATCCCTCAGAAGTAAACTGAAATAGAAGACAGGGCATCACTGGCCTTCGTGAGAAACACGGCCTGACAATCCTGCAGATCTCAACTTGGTAGAAACATCCCCCTGTGGCATGCAGCCTTTCCTCTTACCGCACACTAACTGCAAGTGTTAAGTCTACCCTGCAAGAATCTGAATGAATCTATGAACTTGGGATTTGCTTATGAATCAGTGCAACTAAATCCTGCCAATAAAGTCTAGGTTTCATTACATCACATCAGTAGGGCATGTTCCTAAGGTTACCTAAATATGCAAAGTGGTGTCATCCGTTTCACTTCCCTGGAGTCCTTTAGGAAGGCACAAAACTGGGCTGGCCTAGATTAGTTCACAGCCTGTATGAGTCTCCTCTCTGGCAGACTAGCTTTGAAATCTAGGAATGTCAAAATAAAACCCCTAAATTTTTAATTAAACAAATGAAGAAACCGCTATCATTTTGGAAATCCAAAGCAAACAATTGAAATAGAGATTATTAAATTCAAGAACACTGATAGCCTGTTACCGATAACAAGAGCATGTGTGTTGTGGTTACAACTATTTGAAACTATAGAAGTTGCAAAAACAAACAAACAAGAAATAAGGACAATTCTATTTGGGTGAAAGAGTTTTTAGTAATATTTTTCTTTTAAAACATTGCAAGTGTTATATTTTTGCTCCTCAACAAGCAATGTTCGCAAGTGATTTATTACTCCCTGCTACATTCCTGTAGGTTGGACTCATTTGGCTCAATATGAAATAGTTTTTACTACCTTTTCAATGATTCCTGGCTGCAATAAACAGGTAAGAGCTGGAGGAGAAAATTAAGCAGGAAACAGACAGAAAACTAACAGAGAACACTACTCTGGCATTTGATCAAAGGATGGTCCAAAGAACCATGTCGATGTCCGTCTTATACGAATGTGCGTGTACGCGCGTGCACAAACACACACACACACACACAAATACAGCAGGGTTTGGACTGCCAAGTGGGGCTAATACTCATCCACTCAACTAAAGAGATGCATCCATAGTTCCCTTGATAACTTAGAAGAACCACAGCAGTGGTTGGTTCGACATGATGCTGAGCTGAGGGGAAGCCGGAGGACGGTACAAGGGAAGCAGTTTTCTCGTGGTCATGAAAACTGGCTGGCTCTGGGAACCAGACTGCTTCTCTCTTTTCACAGCTCTTAGTGATGACCTCCATCCATTTGTCACACGGATATGTTGCAGACGTGAGGGGAGAAGACAAAGCCCAGAGGAGAATGCTGCCTGCTCTTAGCACAAATCATGCCTGAAGTTCCTCCTGGGGACTAGCTGTAGAGAAGGAAGCTAAGAAATTACTGCATCAGCCAACTTGGGATATTGTAACAGTGTATGTGGCTGTGATAAACACCATGACCAAAAACAACTTATGGAAAAAATGACTATTTTAGGTTACTGTCCCAGAGGGAGACCACACACTCAGGGGAGGCATGGCAGACGTGGCCAGAACAGGAGGCTAAGACAGCACACATCCAACCACAGAAGAAAGGAGAGAAAACAAACTAGAAGTAGGAAAAACCATAAATCTTAAAGCCCACCCCCAACCCATGTTTCCCCCAATAAGACTGCACTTCCTAAAGGTTCTGAGACCTCCCCAGACAGCGCTGCCAACACAGGAGACCAAGGGCTCAGACACGTGAGCTAGAGAGGATGCCTTTTATTTAAAATATCATATCCTACTCCCTGACTGCCATAAGCTCCTGGTCACCTTCTCGTTGTGTTCTCACATAATAGAGAGAGGAAAAACATTTTGATGTCTCTTCTGAAAGGGACACAAATCCCATAGGGTTAGATTCAGTTAACCTTAATTACTTCCTAAAGAGGCTCCATGCACAAGTACAACCACATTGGGAATGAAGGAGCCAGCGCATGAACACGTGGGTCAGGGCACAAACATGTATAGTCCTTCATGTGTATGCTTTCTGCCTTTGCGGGAGGAAAGAGCCACGCTTGTTCAGGTGCATGAATTCTGCAATTTGCCAAAGCCTTACTGCTCCTGTCAGAGGAGCTATTGGCAGTCACTGGCTGCTGGAGTAGAGTCGCCTTTGGTGTTTTGTTCATGCTCCAATGGATGGCTGCCCACTCACACAGATGTGAGCCATGGTATTTGAACTTAAGAGGTTACTAATAACAACAAAAAAAAAAATAAGGATGGAAAGACTTGAAGGTGGACAGGAGGTAGAGTTAGGGGAAGTAGAGGGAATTGGGGGGAGGTAGCGGTGAGTGGGTATGATGAACATACATTGCATAAACGTATAGAACTTTTAATGAATAAAAAATATTATTTAGCAGGGCGATGGTGGCACACGCCTTTAATTCCAGCACTTGGGAGGCAGAGGCAGGCAGATTTCTGAGTTTGAGGCCAGCCTGCTCTACAGAGTGAGGTCTAGGACAGCCAGGGCTACACAGAGAAACCCTGTCTCAAAAAACCAAAAAAAAATATATATATATATATTTATATAACTTAAAAAGCCCATTGTCTTTTCACTTAGTATAAATAAAGCTTAATGATATTGCAGAGAAGGTAAAGGAATAAAACAGTCTAAACAATAATCAGTAGCAAAGACCCAACGGAGGCAGGGAGCAGCAGGAACTACACTATTTAGTTTAAATCTGAGTGAAATTATGTATTTCCAATGAAACTCAATTCTTTCTTTTTAATAATTGGCCTTCCTGAGACTCTACATCTCTGGGTTTTTGTATTTTTATTAACAGCTGTATTAAGAGAAAATGTGTCCAACAGGGAAATAGGAGGAAGATTCAAGATAAGACTAGAGGTTCAGGAATAGAACACTTGAGATCTGTGGCATATCACCACGTCATTCGTTACCCTGCAGTCCCTGTCACTGCAGGGAAGGACAGGAGGGAGGGACAACTAAGCAGACTGTGGTTTACATCTCTGAGAACAAAGGCCTGTGCTGCTGCTAAGGTCACTAAGAATGCCTGCAACTAATAAATACTAGGTATCCTCCATTGGTCAGGTACTGACCATTTCACATGTGAAGAAACAGAAATGCAGGCAAATCAGGTACAACAAGAAAAGCATGATGGTGGTCTCTCTGGTATCCATAAACACAGTGCTTATGGGAAACTATCAGACTACTCTGGTCCCAAGAAAAATATATTCAGCAGAGTCACTGAGACACGTTTGTTCTAGAAACATTGTTCTAGAGAAGTCTAGAAAGGCCTTCTGGAAGCATCCCAGACAGAGAGACCCTTCTCCTTCCTCTAACATCTGTATTCTGTTCCTACAATGACAGTGCCAAGGGCTGGGGGAGATGGCTCAGTCAGTAAAGGATAGGGACCAGAGCTTGCAATAGTGACGTAAAAAGCAATGTGTCAGTGCCAGGGAGTAGAGACAGGTGTGGATCTAGGTGGCTCCTTGGCTGGCCTGCCTTGTCAAATACATGAGTTCCAGGTTCAGTGACAGAGAACATGGAGAGTGGTAGGGGAAGGCGTCCAATGTTAGCCTCCAGTTCTACATACATGCAGGCTTCTGCACACACATGTACCTACCCACATATATACATGCACACATGCACACATGCACACATGCAGAGAACCAAGGATGGCTAAAGGAAGGGGATCATGGTTGGTCATTGAAAGACATCACCAAGAGCCTGTGCCTCCAACGCACATCCAGCTCAACTTCTGGCCTTTGTGGGATGCGAAATAGCAGACCCCCTAAGGCTGCAGTACCACAAGTCCATTTCTAGTTTCCTTCCATCAAAAGCATTCTGGATGGGACAACGAAAAGGCAGAATCCAAACCGCAAGTCTGTGAAATAACCAACACCTATGCATCCCCAGAGTCCTCTTACGGGAGGGGGTGTCTCCAAGGGGTTTACTGTTCTGCCTGGTTGCGGAACAGCCTCAGTGGCCCTCATTCACAGCTCTGGATTCATTCCCGGCTCTGCTGTTAATTAGCTATGTGAGCTAATTACAACTTCTCTGTAAATCTGAAAAATGGGGCCAGTAATAGGACTTGCCACAAAGGGATTTTAACACAAGATACTTCTGTACAGCAGAGATAGGCTGTGACTCTGGGTTCACGGAGGGGCCGATGCAGCACCTTATTATTTATTTTGTATTTGTTTGTTTGTTTGTTTGTTTATGTTCTTGACTTTTGCCCCCATCTGAACTTTTGTCTCTTTTGTGTCTTTGGTTAATTGGTTGTTTTGGTTTGGCAGTATTAGGAATCGTATGCTAGGCAATCACTGAGCGCTCTCACGCTCTCTCACATGCTCTCTCTCTCCTTCTCTTTCTCTCTCTCCAGTCCAACATTTTAATTAGTTAGCTGTCCTCTTCCGTCTTAAAGAAAACATTAGAGGAAGCACTCAAGTGTTACTCATGGTGTCCCTGTTATTTTTAGAAGTGTTTCCCAAAGGTCCATCTGTTAGAGACGTGGTGGCTGCAAACAGTGAGGCTGTTGGGAAGTGACGGAACCTTTAGGGGATGGGGCAAAGTGGACAGAAGGGAGGCTTCTGGGACGTCACAAGAAGGACTATTATTATTAGATCTCCCCTCTCCTCCCCCACCCACCATGAGGCCAGCAGCCTCCTCTCCCTCGACAACTATGTTTCCATAGACCAAAGCAGCCAGGCCAGGGGACTATGAAACCAGAGTCCCAGCAAACCTTATTCCTCTTCGATAGCTGATTTTCCTCAGGTATTTGTAAGTGGCAGAAAGCCGACTAACACAATCACACCTCCTATTAAACTATTTCTCCCTCTGTACTACCCCTAGTATGCAATATCTGAACAAACATGCTCTTTTGTTTATCTTTAAATTACAGCACATTCCCTAATATGTGTGTATGTTCTTTATAATTATTTGCTTTGATGGCCTTATAAGATTAGAATAGCATAATTTACTAACCACTGTCCTACAATTAAAGAAAAAATAGGGTCTATAGAGACCAGGTTATCCTAAGAATCACAAGTATCCCTCTGTCTCTGCCTCTTGAGGGGAGTGACTGGATTAATGGCGTAAACCGTCACACGCTGTTTCCATGAGCAAAAAGTTCCTTGAGGTGCGATTACTGGGTGTGAGGATATGAATCATTTTGTTGTCTCCTGCTAAGTAATTCTTCCCAAAAGGAACGCTCCGGTTTGTAACCAGAGATGGTATCTTGGCCGCACAAGGCTAAATGTCAGTTTTTCCAAATAGGTACTTGGTTTGAAATATCATGTGAACTTTTGTACTTTAGAGAAGTCAATGTTTCGATTGCCTTGCCCTGGGTTTCAAGGTTTATAAGTCAAGTTCTTCTTTCTTTCCTCAAAAGCTCCCCCTTCGTGGCAATCATTTTTACTCTTCGCTGACCCCAGATTTTTATATGCCTGTCTAGTTTGATCTCCGCCATCTTTCTTCTGGAACTAGATTGGATCTCTATAAACCCCCCACCAAGAGTGCATAAATAGCTCAGGGATTCTGTCTTAAATGGATGGTGAAGCGCAGCTTCATATTCTCTTTGAGAGGCACAGCACTGTTTGGGAGTGAAGAGGAGAAATCCCTGTATCCAGATAGAATACAGAGCAGCCGCTGACTGCTTCATGGAAAACTCAGGCACAAACTGGGCGAGAAGAAACTCTATCTGATTTAAAGTTTCACGGCCTGCACCAGTCTCCCATCCAGCAAAGTATCTGCCCCTTCTTCCCTTAGACCAGTGGAAGTCGGTCCACGAAGAATTCCTTGGGAGTAGAGAAAGCCCCTATATTTTTTTTTCAGTGCTAAGCATACTGATTCGAGGACAGATGCCGTCAAGTCATAGATTAAGGAGTAAACATAGCCTTGGATGCTCTTAAAGGGACTTGGCTTAGCTTCTTGTGAGGTCTTTATCTTTTTCTATCTCGTGTTTCTAAAACGACCTCACCCAGATCTAGGCACTGTACCCAATGCTCGGGAGCTATTCAAGAAGCATGGAGCATGCTTTTGCTCACTTTTAAAATCCCCATTATTACAGATATAAAGACACAACATTGAGAAACATCCCAACAGAATTTCAAGTCTGTCTAAAGATCGCTACTCACCCCAGGTTAAGAAACACATCAAGTTTAAGACTCTGGAAATGTTTTAGGTAAAAGTCCAGACAGTAAGTATGTCAGACCTTGAGGACAATGTAGTCTACTCCAGCGGGTCTGCCATGTTAGCATGAAAGCAGCCACAAACAGTTGTAGACTATAGCTATGTTTTATTGACAACAGACATCATATGTGGCCCCCAAACCATACACTTCGCCAGCCCCTGCTCTGACATGGGAAGTTGTGAAGAAAAGCTACCCTTCCTGTCAGTGTGTTTTCTGCCCACCTGTAGTTTGTCTTTGGTTCTTGTCATCACTATCTGTCTTGTTGATGCAGTTTTATGAGGGGGATAGGATTTCTTTCAAACGTTTGATTTTGAGCTCAGTCAGACATGTAAGATGGTTTTGGCCCTTAACCCTCTGCGTATCTGTTTACTATGACTCAAAACTATATTTTGTTGGTGATGTAGAGTGAGTTTGTTAAAAAATAAATAATAAACCACAGCAAGCAACACAAATCCATTTTGCAGACCTTTGAAGAACAATCAAGATGCGGACAGAGTCTTTAGCTTTTCCAGGCATCACAGAGACGTGAACACGAGGCATCATCTGATTAACTCAGAGCCTTCTGGGCCTGGAACTGGTTGTTGATGCTGCCAACATTTTGGTATTAAAATAAATTGATGCTGCAGAACTTTGCTTAGGCGAGTTGTTTAATTTCTCTAAGATCCAATTTCCTTTACCACAAAGTTAAGAGATTTGTATTAGATGAATTGAATCAGAGAAGTTGTAAAGCTTTGGATGCTTTTGAACACTTTAAAAAAAAAGCATCAATTTATGCTGAAAGTCTTCCAGCATGTCAGAGAGCATGGACTTCAACAGAGTCTTGTCTCTGGTGAGTCCAGATACACGTTCTACAGAGCTCCCTCACTTTGAATTCACCCAGAACTGAGACGCTTCATCCATCTCAGTCACAATGATTATGGATGCTTCCTGTTCATCGGGTGTGGAACGCAGACACGCAACCACTAAATGATTACTATCCCAGACAAAGTGAAACAGAAGAATACGCTATGGGTGTAGGAGGAAGGGAAGGTGCCATTCAGACCCAAAGGGAATCATTGGAATCTCCATAAACGTGGAGATTAGGGTATTAGAAGTACTGGCTAACAAAATTAATTCAAATGAAAATATATGGTAGTTGTGTGGGTCAAACCGACCAAGAGAAGAGGCATGGGTGGGTGGATGGGTGGGTGGGTGGGTAGATGAGTGGGTAGATGAATAGACAGATAGAGACAGACAGATAGATATAGATAAACAGACAATGTAATAGCATTAATATGAGCAATTTATCGTAGCAATTCCCTAACTGACTTCCAGAGGCTGAGAAAATCCCCAAATCTGCTGTTGGAAGCTGATGAGCCACAAAGCCTAACAGAGGTCAGAGGTCAAAGAAGTGAGAGGGGTGGAAAGCAGAAGGAAGATGTAAGTCCTGTGCACGGTCTCAAGAACAGACGTCTCAGCCCAAGCGCAGAGAGGAGGGGAGGGGAGGGGAGGGGGGTGGAGGGAGAGGGAGGGGAAGGGAGGAGGGAAGGGGAGGGGGGTGGAGGGGGAGGGAGGGGAGGGGAAGGGAAGGGGAGGGGGAGGGAGGGGAAGGGAAGGGGAGGGAGCCGGAGATGGGGAGGGAGGGGGAGGGAGAGGGAGGGGGAGGGAAGGGGAGGGAGACAGAGAGGGAGACAGAAAGGGAGAGAGGGAGAGGGAGGGAGAGAGAGAGAGAGGGAGAGGGAGGGAGAGAGAGAGAGCACGCACGAGCTGCTGCTTCCACCATTTTGTTCTTCCTAGGGCTTAAACAACCTGGAGGATGCCCACCGCCTGACCATCTGCTCCTTCTCTCCCCTGACTCAAGTGGCAATCTCCTCTACCATCAAAGACACTTCCAAATAATTTCGGTATTTTTAATGACTCGCTGGATAGTCTCTGCTCCTGCCAAATTGACAATAAAATTAACCATCCCATTAGGAGCGTGAAAGCATCAAGCCAGAGCAAGTTCAGGGCAATGGCACCTCGCAATCAGGACACACTGACAGGGTCCTAAGGACACACTGAGAGGATCCTAAGGACACACTGACAGGATCCTAAGGACACACTGACAGG
>JANHMN010000001.1:219272641-219287535 GCA_030674055.1 Rhabdomys pumilio | reverse complement strand
TCCTAAGGACACACTGACAGGGTCCTAAGGACACACTGACAGGGTCCTATTTTACTTTGTGCCAATCAATCTCCAACGATTCATCACAGAAATCATTCTGGCCACTATACAATGAAGAGCTTGTCATTTGATCCTTTTTTTAAAAAATGACTTTCAACATGGCATTTGATTTATACATTTGATGTGGTTGGTCCTTCTGTGGTCTAAAAACAGGTTAAGTTAAAACAGAAGAACAATGACTGTAGAAAACACAGTGACTTCAGTAAACCCAGGAGCCGTGTTGACAAGTGACACAGAAAGTGGCTGCTTCTCTCAACAGTCAGGCCCAACACGAGCAGTTTAGTTTCCAGGAAACATCACCACACACGTGAAATGGATGTTGTCAGGTCCAATGTTTGCTTGTTTGCATTTAACTAGCAAATATTTTCGTGGTGCTGTAATGGATGTTAGTGTGTGGAACACATGGCTCTCGTCCCTATTTGTACACGTGTATATAGCACTATAATAAAAATAATTTGAAGACCAGACTGGGGATCTGTCAGACTTGTTCAAAGGTATTCATTACCAACGTTTGCCAAGCACCACATTAAATGAACTTGAAGTTTATTTCTCCACATATCAGATAGAGATGATAACTATTTATTTTGCAGAGCTATTTAGAAGATGAAATGAGGTAACAGTTGAAAGAGGTCTGGAAAACATAAAGTGTTACATAAAATCAAGGAGGGAAAACAGTATTTACCGTAAGACACACGCAAGTTAAAAACAAAACATCTGCCCAGCATCTGCCTCATGGCCAAGACACTGCTCTTGGCAGAACCGTATTTACAGGTAAGGAGCTATGACTCACAGCCTCTCTGTGTTCCTTGGGGATTCCTGTACATGCAGAAGAATGTGACCCACCTGCTCGAGTGTATCACTGTCTCTGTGAACACAAGGACACACATCTACTCAGCCCTTCTCTCCACGATGTGAAACAAAACCCAGGGTAAATGCAGCCGCTAATGTGTGAAGCTGAAACTTTTTAGAACTGCTTGCAAGCAGCTGATGACAGAATGCATCTTGAAGCCTAAGCTGGAAAGCTTTGAGGAAGGCAGGTGGGCCAGCTTTTCTACAGCGTTGTGTCAGAGCGTCAAAGGGCCCAAATAGCGTGAGCGTGTCACAAAACAGTGCAACTCAATCTGAGCCCGGAGTGGAGGCTGCCTGCAGGAAGACCCTCGAGGGAGGCTTCATTTAAGCATGGGCAGCACTGAGGTGGATCAGGATTTCTGTGTGATGCTGCCTGTTGATACCTAGGGGTAGGTGTGTGTTAAAGCAAGAGCAGGAAACCCCGCCCACTAAAATAAAGCTTGGAGAACCACAGTCTGGCAGTTGCAGAATTTAAATTTTGACCCCTAAGCCATAGCTTTGCAATTTTTTACTTCCGGCACATCGCCAGGGTGTCCAGAAGATGCCCAGGCTCTGAAGGCCTGGCTGTATTATTTCCATTGACAGTGACATTCTCTTTGCTGATAACAAGCCTTTGTGGCCTCCAAGAATCTTTGAATCTCACTCTGAGATAAGATTTTAATCCTTACCTTGGCATAGATACCACTGATCTATGGTACTCAGTGCTTTGTCAAGGTCATGGAGCAAAACCAGTTTTCATAATTACTATTCCCTCCCTTCATGCTCAACACAGCCCAGAGTGTGGCTGTCTTCGAACCTCCAGCGTGTTCCTTGCCTCTGAAGCAATGGCCAGGAGCACAAGCAGAAGTCATGGCCATTGCAAAAAATTTCCCCAGATTCTGGTCGGCTTTCCAGGACCCCCACAGTGAGGAGACTCAAGTGTCCATGCCAGCCTCTTCCAGTTGTCACCCTGTACCAAGCTGACCCCTGTAAACAAGGTTGGGGAGTTTCTTTCTTGACAACCCATCCCCTGTGGGATAATGCATTAAAGAGCAACTGAAATTACTTTGTGACTGAATAGATGTGAGGCTGAGTATGTAGTTCTTTACTCTGAATCAGTGTTCACAAGGCATTGTGGAAGACCCCTCTGTACCATGTTTCCAAAGGGGAGGAATGAGGGTCTGCAGAGTGTTTGTGACTTGCCAAGGCAGAATCCCTGGGAGTCATATGGTCATCACTAAAACAGGATTGGAGAGGCAGGAGACTTTAGAAAGAGGAGACAGATAACGTTCTTAAAGGGAAAGAGGGTGATGCCTCACAGCACGTGAGGGTGTGTGAGTTGGTGCCCTGCTAAGGTGAGCTGCCATGATGAGTCAGGAAGTAAATGCTGGACTGAGTCCACAGCACGTGCTGTGATGCACTGATCTGCTGCTGCCTGGCTGTGGCATAGTTTGTGTGTGTGTGTGTGTGTGTGTGTGTGTGTGTGTGTGTGTGTGTGTGGTGTCTGTGTGTGTATTTTTCTTCCACACACTTGAAGGTGTAAAAGTATGTAATAGCCACTAATCAAGAGGACTGTATTCACTGCTCTCCATAAAGCACTGTGTTCGGTACTCTGGGAAGACAAAGTTACAATCCATGGGTTCAGCTTTCACAGAGTACTGCAGTTTAAACGGATGTCCTCTAAAACCCATGCTATGGGGCTTGTTGTGCGCCGGCATGGCATGATTGGGAAGTGGTGAACCTTTAAGCAGTAGGGGCCGGTAGATGGCCTTTAGGGTATTGGGGGCCTCAGCAACTTCCATGATCAACAACTCAGGAAATAAGCCACTCTAGAGCAGGAATTTTTATTTAATAATCTTTAGAGCTTTGGGGATCAACTTTATGCACCCACAGAGGGTGCCTCCCTTCAAACACTTGTAAATTATTTCTCCACTAAATTATCAAGTATCAACTTTCCTGTGGTTTTTCCATGCATCCTTTCGAGTTCCTTCTCCCTATGTACCGTCCCCCACCTCAGCTCCCTGACCCCAGCCCTACTGGAATGTTTCCACTTCCACTCCTGTATCACAAACATTGTACTATACACATGCACACACAGAGAGAGCGTGTGAGAGTATCCACACATATGCAGTCATGTGTGCATGTGCTCATATATACATACATGCCCCTTAAAGAACCTTCCTTCCTCCTTTCTATGGGCCCCTTTCTAGTTTCCTGGGCTCTGCACACACTGTGTCCTGCACACACTGTGTGTATATATAAGAGAAGCTACCATCTATATATAATGTCCTAGATGAGTTATTGCAGTATTTTCCAGTTTCACCTTTTTCCTTCAAAGTTTGACTCTTGTTTTCCTTTAGAAATAGATGAAATTCCACGGTGTCTTTGTACCCCGTTTTCATTTTCTATTCATCATTTTGCAACTGGGGTGCTGGGGTGGTCATCTGGGGTATCACCTAGTTTTTTGTTTTGTTTTTTTTTTTTTTGCTGGGTCAGACAACATATTGAACATAAAGACAGAAGACCATGCAACGTACCCACAGGATGGGAGGCAGGAGGTAAGGCTAGAATGGACTGTGGCTTGCCTATTTTATAGGGCTGCTGGGCTCTCCACCTCCTCCTCTTAATCCTGTCTAGATACCCACCCCAAGCTTTCAGGCTATGTCTTCTCACAATGTCTTCCGGGAACCAGAAGCTACCACCACAGAGAGCCTGGTCTTGCTTTCCTTGTCTCCGATGTCCCTCTACTTCTTCAGTCTGTATCTGCAGCCCCTCTCCTGGAGAACTACATATACATAATAGGGCCTTTGTACATACTGTCAAACTACAAGACTTGGCAAGTTCCCAAGTAAGCCTTAAGAAAGCACAAGATGGTCTTTATATGGTTTATAGAATGATCTACCATATTTGTGCTTCGGTTTTGAATGAATGTAAGTAGTGGAGTTTAAGATCATGAGAAATGAGTCACAATGACGTCACCCTTTGGCTGTTTTGTTGTTCTTTCTCATTGTTACAGAGTCTGGGGGCCAGCTTGACTCAGGAAAGGGCCCTTTGGGAGACATTGAGACAAACATGTTTGGGTCTAAAGTTTGGGCCAAATCTGATCTCCAGAGCCAGCTTCCCAGTGAGCTCAACAGCATATGAAAATTTATTTACACAGAGGCATGTGTTCTTCTATAAAACTGAATCTAGCGGCTTACACTAGTGGGGAGACTTACTGTTGGATCCAGTGACAACTGGCTGGACCCGAAGCAGCTGTCCTTTGGCAGCAGTGATTGACAAGAAACACAAAATACTGTTTCTTTTTAGACTCTTTAAGCTTTATAAGATACACAGGTGAGTGAATGCCCATGATCAAGCAGGGTAAAACCAACAGAAGTTACCTATCTGCCAACATCTATCCTAAGACCCTAGGCTAGACTTGTAGTGACCAGCTTCTTGTTCTTCACAGCCTTTATCCACAATAAACCTGTGTGTGTGTGTGTGTGTGTGTGTGTGTGTGTGTGTGTGTGTGTGTTCGTGTGTGTGTGTGCCTGACAACCTGAAAAACTTAATATGCTTCAAGGAGCAGCTGGATGGCAATTTTGGAGGAATCTTGGAATCAGAAATGTTGAATTGGGGTTGCTCATTTTAGCCCCATTTTCTAGTCTGCCAGGCATTCTCTAGCCTTGCAACAGGAATCAGCAAGAGCTGTCTAGTCTGTCCCAGGGAGAGGACAAGAAAGAAGTGAAGTTCCCACATCTGCCAACGGCTTAGTCTCCTACCGTCTCATGGTTTGTTTCTTTAGTCTTTCTTGGGGCCACCTTGTCCTTCCCCACAGAGACTTGGGCTCAGGTCACATATAGCTGTATTTATATCCACAACATTTGCTGTTACCCCTCCTCAGAACACTTGTCTCGTCACAGAACCACTCTCTATGTCTCCATGTAATATTTAAACCACAGGAACACTGAGAGTCTCCTAAAGCCTCAAAGTTAACTCCAAGGTTAAGGCATTTCCAGCCATCTGTAACTCAGTCAAGTTTACAGAGCTGGAGCCTGAAGCATATGCAAGAGGCAAGAAGGCTCTAGCCCATTAGGCCATTGTACAAATGGTCAAGGACCTACCAGAGAAAGCTAAGGAACATCACGAGTAAGGAGCACTGTAAGTAGCTTCTCTCTAAGGAGACAAGAACTCAGGTTCTCACTAAGGGAACCCAGATGCCTACCAATCCAGAAATTCTTGAAGTGTCACTGGCAGAACTCCCAGAGAAACAATTAGAATTTTTGGTCCATGACCAGCCACCGCTGACCAGCAGGGTTATCTCTCTCAGGTTTTCCTCTCCTACCCATCATGCCTTTTGGGGAGATGGCTCCTGGTTATGTAAGCCTCACTCCTGTGACTTGGCCTCAGAATCACCCAGTTGAAACAGGTTACATGTAGCTCACGGGTCCTTTCAGACTCAGCCAGCAAGATTTCAAACAGGTCTGCACCTGCACACAGGCCATTGCTATTTGCCCACATCTCTGCCCATGTTTCAACAGAAATTGGCTCTTCCTATTTACCTCACTGTACAGCCAAGAGACCAGAGTTTTAAGCAAGAGAATAATCACAAAGATGGTGACTCCTCAACAGTGAGAGGCCTAAAATTATCCCAGTGGAGCAGGTGGTACCCAGTTAGGATGAAAAGTGGTCATAGTCTCAAGGATCACCAGAATAGAAGGGTCCACAGCGCAACACACACACACACACACACACACACACACACACACACACACACAGGACATCCTTGGGAATGCTCTTGGCTGCTAGGATAACAACACCCTCTACACTCAAGGATGCCCTGGTCACAGAGGACCAGTCCAAAGGGTGGTATCTGAGTTGGAAAAGCATCAGGAACAGGACAGCAATGAAACTGGAAACCCCAGAGACTCTTAACCATGGGAAATGAGAACTCAGAAGGAGAATCACCACAATGCTCAGAACACTGTGTTCTGACTTCAGAGCCTCAGTGCTTAACCCTCCCTTGCTCTCTTGTCCTTGAAGGAGTGAGTGGTATCTGCTGCATTTAATTCACCCATTGTGACGAGGGGCTGCTCTGAAAATGCTTTCTTTATTGACAACACTTAGAAGAAACTGTAAAGTGTTAATGGATGTTTATAAGTGTTTGTGTTTTCCTCTTAGCCCAGCTAGCTCCCAAATAATTGAGACTGGGCTATATTTGTTTACCAAGCTTTCGGGACACAATAACTGAGCAGTGTCACTCTATTTTAGTCCTCTATGCTAATCTGGCTACCTCCCAGTCCAAATCCCAAAGATACTTGTTTTTTATAGCTGTTTTCTCAGGGTCTCTCCTGGAGTAATTGGGAAGCAATACACAACATTGAGACAGGAGTTTCTTAGAATAAGAATCACAACTAGATATAGAGACATAGAAATCAGCATTTGAGTAATACACGGATAATATCTACACATGCACCGTAACATGCCTCCAGTGAAGTGCTTAGAGACACAGGGACCCACAACCGCCACTCCCTCACGCTTCGCCCAAGCAGGAAATTCCACAGAGCTCTCAGCCCTCAGCCAGGATCTGCTCACAGCTGTGGAGACTTTCTCCTCTGTTGACTTGGTAAAGTTTCTGATTGATATTCCTACCTCGGGCTACTTTTTATCCTCCAGCTTATGTTTAGGCCCTGCACCTGTGCAGACAAGCCTTTGTTGATGACCACTCATAGAGACAAAAGTGACGTCGGAACCTTCCAGGTCCTCCCCACCTTCACCACTGTGGATATTTTTACTGACATGGGAATAGATACCTGTATCCTCTCCTTCCTAGTTGAACAGTGTGAAGGGATGCCTGATCATAATGTTTTCTCTGACCGATAAGATGCTTGATAAATCCTAACGCTATCTTGCCCGTGGAAGACCCACCATTGGAAGAATTTCTGTAGTACTCACTCCCCTTTCCCTCAGTTTTATAACTTGTGAGCACGTGTGATGAGCACTCAGTGATCTAGAGAATGTAGAAATGTTCTTCTTCCTCATCCACAGGAAACCATGCCAGCTAGAAAGGAAACAAAAATAGTGTCCCAGGCACGATGGGACAGAAACAAAAGCAAACAGTGAGTATCAGAGTCAAAGGAAACTCCAGTTCCCCAAACTCCAAAAGGCAGTCCACGGATGCAGAAATGAGCTGAGGCTGGGGGGTAGGGTTTCTGGTGGCTCCATAAGAGCCAGCGTTGCTCAGGAGCTGTGACTTGGGTTCCCATCTAACCAAAAGGAACCCTTTCCCTCACCTGTGGGCACACAAGGCTACCTGGCACCCATCGGCTTATCAAAGCCCATGTTGGTCCCCAGGCTGTCTCAGGATCAGTATAGAGCGCCTGTTATACATTTCAAGTTCCCACTGGCATCCTTACTCTCCTCACCTCTCCTCTACCCTAAACTCCCCCAGCTCATGGGGTCCCCTCCCAGCCTCTCATCCTTCTTACAACCCATCTCTGCTCTTGATATTTTGTTATTTTTACTGTTTTTTCTCTCTCTCTCTCTCCTGTTATCTTGCTGTCTCCACTCTTCTCTCCGGCTCTCCAGCTTCCCTAGCCCTGGCCATGGTGAGTCTACTTCTTTCTCTCTCTGCTCTGGCCTCTTCACTCTGAAATCTACAATAAGAGTCTTAACCACATAGTGGAAAGGTTGTGACTGTCAGCCAGTTCCTTTCGTGTGCCCCTTGAAATACATTGAGGAGAGGACTGGGAAAAGCAAACTTAGAGATGCAGAGAGAGCAGGCATTAAGACCCAGCAGAGCCCTCTCCAGCCTTCAGTGTCCAGAGCCTTTTGCAAGACCAGCAGTGAGGGTGAACACTGGAGAGGAGCTGGATGAGAGGTGTATATGTAGAGGGAGCATTGGGTGGGCTGCCACTACCACAGAAGCCATGTGGGTTCAGGATGCCTTGTTTCAGAGACAGAAAGAACCTGCCCTGCCAGCTTAATCCCAGCCTCCCTCATTTGCCTCTTAGGCCCTCCCCTCCCCACCTCGAACAGAGAAGACTTAAGTATCAGTTTCTTTTCTCCACTCTGGAAAACATCAAGACTCCTGATTCTGCCTCTGTGCATAAGAATCGATTGATTTGGAATCAAAAAGTAGAGCAAGACTTCCCTTCCCCTAGAGAGCCTACTGCCAGGTGCCTACACTTTAGCTACTCACAGCTCAAGTGACCAAGAGAAAAGGAGCAAACCTTCATTCACTTTCATTCAGATCTTTCCCAGGTCTATAGACTGGGAATCGCTCCCTCCCCTTCCTTCCTTCCTTCCTTCCTTCCTTCCTTCCTTCCTTCCTTCCTTCCTTCCATCCTGGGAAACATCTCCTTGGTTCCCCAAGGAGAAACTTCTGTCTGTCCAGCCTTCCAGAGATAAGAAGCAGGATCCACTACTCTCTTTATTCCCAGGGGAAATAGAAGCTGAGGAGTCCCCCACCATGCTCGTTCTGTGTGTGTGTGTGTGTGTGTGTGTGTGTGTGTGTAGTTAAGCCCCAATCTCACCCCTTGTCTTTCTAGTAATGGTTTCTTTGTAACATCTTCCAAAACCAAGCAGCTGCCATATCAGAGAGCCCGCTTTCACTCTCCTTCTCCACCTGTGTCCCTCAGACCTTCATTCGAGTTGCTTAGCATCCCGGCCAATTCCACTTCCTTGCTGTTATGAACAAAGCAGCAATAAACATCAATTTCAAAGTATTTCTGAGGTCAGATGTGAGTTGTTTGGGACTCACCCGGGAGTGGGTAGCTGAGTCGTATGACAGTGCTGAATTTGGTCTCTTACTACACCTCCACAGTGATGCTCATTGTGCCTGCACCAGTTACACTCCTACCAACAGCAGTAAGGGCCCCTCTGTTTCCATATCCTCGCCAACATTGCTTGTCATTTGTTTTGTTGATGATAGCCATTCTAATTTCATTCCCCTTATTGACTAAGGATGTTGAATGCTTTTTCAATATATTACTGGCCATTTGTATTTCTTCTTTTGAATATTCTCTTTTTACTTCCTTATTATATTTTTGCTTGAGTTTTTTTTTTTAAGTTCTTTGTATATTCTGAATATTAATCCTCTGTAAATTGAGCTAGAGACTGAACAGGGTTGGGGGATGGGGTCTGAGCTGGGGTGGCTAGACACATACTGGAAGCAGTATGGGTGGTGGTAGAGCAGGCACTGAAATAGGGGCAAGATGCTCAACCCTCAGACAAGAGACGAGGGAACATCTCCAATAGAGGAGACCTAGAAAACATGTGAGACCAGTTCATGACTCTGGCTCCTCTGCAAAGCCCCAGGGCGTGAGAAATGGTTTTGTTTGTTTGCTTGCTTGCTTGCTTGTATGTTTTAAGAAGATAGCTAGGTCTAGGAAGGGGATATCCTGGAAGGTTTGAGGTGACTTGATCCTGTTGCTAAGCAGGGAGGGAGTCGTGGAGGGCACTTATTGGAACTGCTGTTCCCACAGTAGGAAAAGCAGAAGAGCGCATGCAGCTTGAGCAGAGCAATTTCAAGCAAGGGGGGAAACAAACACCTGCCGTTCAAAGTACAGTAAGGAAAAATGACAGGCTCTTTGAGACGTGTGGAAACCGTGGGTTCTGTGAGGGGCAGCCCAACTGGAAAGAGGGGGGCCCTTTCTTTTCACCAGGATGTCATCTTCTAAAACCCAGATTTCAAAACTGCTACCGTGGTGGCACAAAAAGAAGCAGGTGTGCCCTCTAGCTCCGTTTGGCTGTGCCCTCGTGGGGCAGAGCTGTGTTTTATAGCTGAAGGCTACTTTGCAATGTCTCCACCTCCTCTGCTTCCTGTACTGGAACCTGCTCTTGGGAAGACAAAAACAGAGAAGAAGGGCAAGCAAGTTTTCCAGCTAATGTTCAGAGCTATTTAGATCAAACACATAATTACAGATTTTCTAATCCGAGAGGGGAAAAAAAAAGGAAAAAGGGGGGTGGGGTAGAGGGAGAGAGAGAGCGCAGGAAAGAACACTGTCGTTTTTCCAAAAGAGAGAAATTGGAAGTGTTTAGAGGAAGGAGGGGGTCCCAGTCACAGTCACTGAACTCAAGTCTAAACACAGCCCCACCCAACACCCCCTCAAATCCTCGCCTGCCCGCCCAGGTAGAGCACATTTGCAGATCAAGCTGTGAAGTGCTGTCCCCATTATCTGCCACGCAGCTGAAAACATGGCGGTTGATCGGCAACTCTGAAGCTAGCAAAACATTTAGACCGTGCAGCTCTTGACAATAACCTTGGCTTCAAATATTGTGCAGAGTCGCCCGAGAGCAAATATTTGCCCTGGTTATAGCTTTGCATTTACAATATGCCAGCTGTGTTTGGAAAACAGTCCCAGTTTTAGTCGGTGCCCTTGTAAAGGAGCCTTGTACAGACTCACAGAGCATCCTTTGGGAGGCTTCGGGGTAGACATTACCCCCTTAACTGTGAGGATGGCGCTTTCGTTGCAAAGCTCCAAGCCCATGACTTCCTTAAAAACATAATCCATTTATGAGAATGCCAGCAGTTACTTGGGCCTCTGGGAACATCTTGGAGCATTTAGTGTTACTTTTCCACTTTTTAATTCCCACAAGTAGCCTGCTGTGTCCTGGCATGAGAATAAGGAAGGGAGTGAGGGTGGATATGAGCCAAGTAACAGTGTGCAAACCTTTCCTGGCTCTGCAAAACCAAGGTTCAGAGGTTCAAATCTCAGCAGGATGGACAGCCATTCAGCTCCCACAGCTAGAAGAAAACTGGAAAGATTTGCAGGTGTCTACCTAAAGATGGCCCTCTATACTATTCAGGATTCAGTGACATTTTAACGAGAGATGCACCCCTGTCTTGGAGGGGTATCTGGTTTAGAGTCAAATTGCACACACAGGTGAAATTAGCACACTGCATTGTCCACTAGAGAATTTTGAACTTCCCTCTTCTGTTTTCAACTTCATAATAAACGGTTTAACTTTCGCTTGAAGTACAGTTTAGAGTTGTACGCATTTAAGCCACTGTCTTAGGGCTTGCTTGCCTGGAGAAGTAGCAAGAGAAGGCCAGAGCGACTAACAGTTCTTCCTTAAGTGGTTGTCCACCCACTCTGTTTGTTATTATCCCTGACACCTCGAAGTTGCTAACTAACCTCCTTAGCAATGACTGGAGTCGTCATCTGATTGCCTTGTCAAAAAATAGGACTTTGAGCACTTGCTATCTCTTCCCCTCCAGCTCTCTAAGAAATCATTTTATAAAAGATCATCCAGGATAAACATGCCTTCATCTGAAGGCACAACAGCTGGTAACAAGCCAACTATGCTTTTAAAAGATGTATAATTTGTCTTGGATTTAGGAGAAACTTTGCTATGCACCAGAACTTTTTAAGACTCTAAAAACCCAGACCCTCTCCCACTTGAAACAGCTGGGAGAGCTGTATTTCTCCGAACACATCCATGTTAGAGATCCCTGTAACCACATGCTATAGGAGAAACAGAACCCTTCTAGGTGGGTCAAAACCCAATTGATGCCTGGCCTCTTACAAGCAGTGCCAGGGAGGCTTCCTTAATGCTCAGTCACAACCATGGACCCAGTGTCAAACAAGCGCCTGGACCGCCTAAGTAGCCCCTTTACCTGGGTACTAAACACAAGGATGGACTTTGGGTTGCTGCTCCCAGGAAACAGATCGCACGTGAAGATGAGCAGTGAAGACAACACAAACCATGCGAAAGGAAGGGCAGGCTCCTAAACCCTACTTCTCTGAGGTTGGCAACTTCAGATCCTCAGCAAAACTAACATGCGAACTGTGAGGCCATGAGATGCTGAGACTGATTGTTTTTAAAAAGCTATTGTGACATTTCCTTCTCTGGAAAGTTTAGTGGTCAATGGAATCTTGTCTCTGAAGTAAAGATCAGCTCTGGCTAAGTATATGTAGCTGGAAGTTTTATGGCCATCAAAGTAAACTCGACTTTTTCTTGGAATGGTTCAGAACATTCCTCAGTTCTAAAACTCCAGGTCAGATAGGACCGACTTAGTCAAAATGCAACCTCTCTAGGCACAAACTAAAATTAAAAAAATGTGAAGAAAAGCAATAGGATTCTTGGTGGAATTTCTGTGTCTAAATTTCTGCCCCCTCCATCCTTCAGCAGAACAAAGACAGCCCAGCCAAAAAAGTGCTTTCCTTGCAAGCATGAACACCTGCGTTCAAGAACCCATAACCATGTAAGCAGCTGGGTGTGCTGCATGCACACAGAATCCCTAGCACTGGGGAGTGAGGGGAAAACGGATTTGTGAGGCTCGGTGGCAGAAACCCTATCCTAATATGCAATCCTGGGGTCCCAGAGAGTCTCTGTCTCAAAGAACAAGGTAGACAGCTACTAAAGAACAACACTGCAGTTGATCCCTGCCCCCCACAAACCTACTCACACACACATGCACAGCACTCATGCATGTACACGCGCAGTAATAAACACACACACACACACACACACACACACACACACACATACACACACCACATACAAAACTTTTTTTGTTTTGCTTCCCAAAGAAAGCATATACTAAAGTATGATTTTAAATAAAGCACTTGTTGGTAAACCTTGTTCTTCCTTCCTTTGGGAAAGTCTGTGAAGCTTGCCACAAAACTGCTCTCTGGGGCAGAAGCATCTCTCAGTCCCAGCGACACCTCCAAAGTCAGGGGAATCAGTTCCTCATGGCCTGTGAGGACAATGCACCAGAGTTCCTTGCCAGCTGTCTAGAAAACACTGCTGCAGCTTTCATTGCACACATTCAGCTGTCATTCAGGGGACAGTTACTGTCCCCTGGCCAGTAACCCACACTGAAGAAGTAGCAAGGCCCCGGATGATGCAACTTTAATTTTACACAGGCGTAGAGCTTTATTGCAAGGTCTGCAAGTGATCATCCCACACTAGCAATGCTCACACTAGCAATGCCCACACTAGCAATGCTCACACTAGCAATGCTCGTATCTGTGTGCTATTTGCTCTTTCTCACTAGAAGAGAAAGGAAGGCTGGCCAATGGAAGACCACTTCAGCTGTGGAAGAAAGGAGTTCTGGGTTCAGACCTGATCCCACTGCCTTCTGGCCTGGTGGTCGCAGGGATAGCTTTTACCTGTGCGAACGTTCTGCCTCCACATCTGTAAAATGAACTTGATAAGGGTAGCTTGGTATCACTCTCCTCGGATCTCCAGGAGATTAAGTCCTACAAGCTAATGCACCTGGCGCAGCCCAAAGAACGTGCTCGCTAAGGTTCACGACCCCTGCAGTCTGTAAGCAAGTAAGGCCACTCTACAATTTAGACAAAACTCTCAAGCTGGTAATTACAAAAAAGAAAATGGAGATGTAGAGGCTGTGCTATTTCCTACATAGTTTCTCTTAAAAAGCAAGTGCCCAGGGAGCCGATTCAATTTGTTGAACATCAGAACCGAATGTTCCCAGACTGTCCTTGGCATTACTGTCTTATCACTATGGCCCCTGCCCTAGAATCCGCAATCCAGCTGCACGAACAAACCGCACAATTGTCTAACTGTATGTTTAGACAAGGAAACATTAAATGATATCTCTGGTAGAGAAGGCATGAGAGGAATGACACTGGCGAAAGCTTGGTATAAACTTTGATGGTGGTGGAGTCACAGGAGGCCTTGAGTGGTGATAACATATTTGTAGCCCTGTTGACTCCTTTACTCCCTCTCTCATCCATGATATCTCTCCTCCTGTATATCAAACCTCCCCTGGCCTCATGATGTAACACTGAAATCACCTAAACCCTGTCTCTTCAAAGCCTTGTCAGCTTCTTGCCTTAACTTTGCTTTGCTACCTCCTAAGGGGCATGAATCTCCTGTACACTTCTTAATTAGTGCCCCCTTGTACACACAACCCTAGTCACTCACTTCATTGGCCATGAAGAACTGATTCCCGTGACTTTGGAGGTGTCTCTGTGTGTGGTGGGGTCCGGAGGAAAAAAAATGAAACACCACATAACACTGCACGTTGCTGGTTTCCCAGATGCCTTTTCCCTTTAAACTATTTTCTGGTTCATGCATACATTCCTTTCTTCATCCATTCTCCGATCATCATTGAATAAGATGTAGGGACACCCTATGGTCACAGCCTTCCTGAAATCTTACCATCCTACGGCGCTGGAAATAAATACAAATGTTTTTGAGCTGGTGAAGGAAAAATGTACACAGAATATTTAAGAGCCCTGAAGAAGGTACTTTACACAGCCTTGGGGTGGTCAGGGTGGAGGTCAAGGCTGGCTTCCTGTAGGAGGCGATATCTTAGTTCAGCAGTTCGGAGTTCAGGTGTAATGTTCATCAAGGAGAACAGAAATGGGAAGAGGGAGGAAAGAGGATCCTGGCAGCACTCGGGATGCTCTTGGACTAGCCCTTATTTTAAGTGGAGCCAGATGAGCCTGACAGAGAAATATTCTTGTGAGAGTGGAGTGCTGAATCTTCTCAGGGATTGATTTTCTTCTCCATGTGAGTACTAGGTAAAGAAAGAAGGAAAAAGCTGAGTGAGATACAAGATATGACTACATAGGAAGGTCTGGACTGGTGGTGGGGACCCCACCCACCCAAGGAAAAGTAAATAAGACAGCCCACCAACTATACCAAAGCATTTAGTGCACTTGGGAAACATCTTGAGATCACTGAAGTAGACAGGGCACGTGATTAGTCGTTTAGCAATTTTTCAGATCCTCAGTCATGAAATCTTAGGGCCCTGGGGTCATGTGATTTGGGGGTCACGTGATTTCCTTCTCTGAGCTTCCACACCCAACCCCAGGACAAACTCTGGTTCCTAAACAGAATTGTTCTCTTGTGTTAGTAAATTTACTGCTGTAATAATTCAGCTGACCCCAAACTCTTGAAAACATTAAAGGGATATTGGAAAGAGTAAGGTACTCTCACCTTAGAAGAATCCAAATAAGATGTTCACTGTCATAATTGTGTTTGTTTGAAACACTGGGGGAGAGAGAGAGAGAGAGAGAGAGAGAGAGAGAGAGAGAGAGAGAGAG
>JANHMN010000001.1:219182096-219272631 GCA_030674055.1 Rhabdomys pumilio | reverse complement strand
GAGAGAGAGAGAGAGAGAGAGAGAGAGAGAGAGAGAGAGAGAGAGAGAGATGAACCAAGGACCAAGAATCAAGGCTGATTCTGCCCTGGATGTGCTTGTGCAAACCAATCTTGGTTTTGGTCCCATACAATGAATGATATTGCACCTCCCACCTCTCCTCCTAGCCCAGACTGCATTAGGTAATGCCTATAACTCCACTGAGTCCCCAGAGAGCGGGTCTGAGCAAAACTTACACTGTTGGAAGTTTTGCTTAAAAACTTAAAGCACCGAGGAACCAGTGCTCTTCTGTACTGTCCCCACATGTACACACACATACACATATATGTGGTGTATGGATTCATCATAAACCACATGGTTTGACCCAGCCAAGTCAGAGAAGCCTCCCTAATGACTTGACTCAGCCAAGCTGTGAGAGACGCAACTGGCCATCCTCACACAGTAGAAACCAGTATTTTGGCTGCTTTTTAGAAGAGAGAAGGTTTAAAAGCCAAAAGAGAGAGGCACGCACTGCATCCCTGAACCCCCTCTCTGTGCTGTCTGTGGCGCTATGGTGTGGTTATCCACCCCAAAACTCGAGTTAACGTTTCACTGTCTGTGGAGCAGCATTAGGGGATGGGGATCTTTAAGGGATGCTTAGAGGGTTAGGGGCAGAGCTCAGTGCTGGAGTGCTAACCTAGCCTGCATGTGGTCCAGGATTCAATTTCCAGCATTGCAGAAATAAAAAAGGAAAGAAATGATTAGATCACGAAGACAACACCCTTATGATAGATTATAGCCATTATCACAGAAATAAGTTATTTACAAAGGGAAAGAGTTCAGCCAAACCATCTCTGGGTCTCACACACATTGTCTTGACTCGCTGCCCTGCTATAACTCAGCAGGAAGGTCCTCCTCATCAGACAGATGCTCTTGGATGCCCCAGACTACAGAACCACAAACCAACTAAACTACTGTTTACAATTTATCCAGTCTGGGTATTTTGTTATAGTGGGAAAAATGGACAGAGACATATGGTGTATATTAATCCATTGTTGTTCTGTTTATTCTCCTGTGCTTGGATAATGGCAGTGCTGGCCCTTGTGTCTTTAGCTGCCAGAGCTTGCACTAGCAGCCTCTCTACACTCTGGTTCTCAAGGCTTTCGCCTAGCCTAAGGTTTACACCGTGTCTACTCTGCTGGTTCACAGGCCTCCTGGCTCAGATGGATTTATACCCTTGGCTTACCTCAATCTCCCCTTGGCAGGCAGATCATGGGACTTCTTGGCTTCCATAACTATGAAAGCCAATTTCTACAATAAATGTATCCATTGTCTTCCAATGTATCATGCCTCATCCAACACAATTCTAGTACGGGATCTGACTGAGGTGGAAAAGGAATAGAGAAAAGACAAACATAGACAGCCACACAGCCAGAAACACAGACTCACAGCAAAGCTGGGATCAGGTGTTCTGGGCTCTCCAGTGGAGGCACCTCAGCACCCTGGAAGCTCATCATGTTTATTCTATAGAGTTGAACAGAGAGACTGTTTGTGGCACACAGCAGAACGGTGAGGCAGGGTTAATGTATACAGCTGTATTAATGGAACAGGCTTAGCTAATCTCACTAGGAGCAGTCTCTGTAGAACAGTTTGCAGGATGTAAGCATCTGGGGATTATGGGGAGGAGCAATAATGGACATTTTCTGCATACACTATACTTGGACCCCCAAAGGAGGCCTTGCCATCGCTCTGATCCTGAGGCTATGGAGTCCTTGGCATGGCTGTGCCCGCTCTGTTTTATTGGTTAACTGAGACTAACACATGTTCCTCATCTCACCTGGCATAGTAAGTCGAGTTGCTGTCAATGACCCCTATGGCCCTTAAAACAGACTGGCTTCTAGTTTTGTCCTCTTCCCTCACTCACTGTGCTACAAGTTCATGTCCCTCCTAGCTTCTCTTTGAACCTAACACTCCAAATCCAGGACCTTTGCCATTCTCTCTACACAAAATTCTCTAGTCTGAATACCTTAATGGCACTCCTTCCTTCAGGTCCTCATTCACATGCCACCTTTGCAGGGATGTTGTCCTCAACACCAGCTATATAAAGTCACTACTCGTCCCCCCCCTTCTGATTTACTGTGTTTAGCAGCACTTATTGCCAACTAATACATTATCTATTTTAAATTCTTTTTTGTCTAGTGTCTTTGTGTCCGTGTTTCTATTTAAGCTTATTAAGCGAGGACTTTTGACACTGGGTTCATTGCTGAACACTCGGCAATCTCTTAGGATTACTGCTACCCGACTAGTCTGGGATTGTCTCGTCCCAGCCTCCTGCTTCTCTGAAAACCAACAGATGCCTGCCTAGGCACCAAGGCAGATCCTGCCCTCTTTGACCTGAGCCCAAAGAAGATGATAACGAACACAGTCCACAAACTGACCCTCCATCCAGCCTTGCAAGTTTTTACTTCTTAACCACACAGTCCCCTCTTACTTCCAAACAGGCTGAGAAGACCAGGGAAGCCATAGTCGTGCTACCAGTGAAGACCACTCTGCAGACCCTCACTCCGAAGCTCAGAGAGTGGAGTGGAGGTGTATTCATGCAGTGGGGACACATCCACTCTGTCTACAAATGTGGGAAACCAGAATTAGCTCAGGACACAGATTTGGCTGCAGGGTAGCGCATACAGGCATTTCCCCACAAATACCTGACTATTATTACTACCTGTTTATCACCTACCTGTGCAATGTGTTTTTACCACAGTGTACTAGCCTGTAGTGCTTTCAAGGGGTTGTGAAACTTTGAATTAAGAAGTGGGCCCTGGAGGGAGGAAGTTAGGTCACTGGGAGTGTGCTTTTGAATGGGCTTCGAGCCATCTGTCTCCTCCTCTTCATCCCCGCTCTCTGGCCACCATGAGATGAATCCTGCTGTCCTCGCTCCGGTCACCTGTTACCTCACCGCAGGCTCTAAAGCAACAGAAACACCAACCATGAGCTCAAACCACCAACAGTGCAGATCAAAATAAACCTCCCTCATCGTGAGCTGGTTCATCTGAGGCGTCATTACAGCCACGAAGAGCTGACTAATGCAGTGAACTAGTTGAGAGCCAAAGGAGAGCAAAGTCAGCACAGCGCGTACAAACGAAGAGGCGGATAGGCGACACAGAGACGGATTTACAAATAGAAGAAAAACCGGCCAAAGTCAACAGAGATATCATCAACTCAATCTATCGTCTGAATAACAAGAACTATTTACGTGGTATATGTTTTTAATTTGTAACTCTTCTACACCTTGTGGTATTAAAAACAGTTCAGTGAAGCAGAGACAGGCGTGTGGATCTCTGTGAGTTCAAGGCTAGCCTGGTCTACAGAGCAAGTTCCTGAATAGCCAGGGCTGTTATATACAGGGAAACCCTATCTGGGGGTTGGGGATAGCTCAAAGACAGGGAAAGACACAAACAACCCAGAAACTTTTAATAGACAAGAAACAAAGTCATTTTTTTTCTATCTCAATATCTTTCATAATTTGTTCTGGAAAGGCTGCTTAATTTTATTATATTTAATTTTGCAGAGAATACTTTTATATGTAGAAAATGGTTTTCCACTTAGAGTACTGATTGTCTTTCAACTTTTCTTTTTTTATCATTTGCAGCATAGTTACAGGAAAATGTGAAGATTATAGAACAACTTCCCACAGTTTAATATGCATACAAATCACCTGACAATCAGGAAAATAATAATAATAATAATAATAATAATAATAATAATAATTAATAATAATAGCAACAACAATAATAATGATTGTAACAATAATAATAATTTTACTAATATTTTCCCACAGAAGAACGTAACTAAGGAAGCCCTCACAGCAAGCCACTTCATCCTCTAGAGTAGGAAGTATGGGGCAGGCACCCTGGTGGAGGTACTGTTTCTATCTCTGAGACTCTTGGTGATTTGTTATTGTTGTCAGTTGTTGTTGTTGTTCAAGAACTTCCCTGTTATAATCTCCCTAGAGCACAGAGTCTCTGCCTTCCTGTTGGAGAGCATTTGCCCTGAATCATTGAGACAGAGAGCAGGCTTCTTGTGTCAATCAATTCTATAAATACAAATGAAAAAAAAATCCTAGGCAAGCTGGGCATGGTGGCACACATCTTTAATCCCAGAGGCAGGTGGAAGAGTCTTTATGAGTTCAAAGCCTGATCTAAGAAGTTTTAGACTAACCAGAGCTGCTTAGTGAGACTGTCTCAAACAAACAAACAAACAAAAGAAAACATATATTTCTAACATTTGTGCCTAATGGCACTCTTTTCAATTATGTGTATATGAACTTGTAAGAGTTTACTGCCCTTCTTCATCCAAGGGCGGACGATGAAGAAGCCATCTTTTATAGAACTCTGGAATAGCTCCATACGATACTTTCTTTTAGTAGTTTAGAACATTCCTATGGTCAACAGCCAGAAGACACAAACAAGCAGACCAATGGGCTTTGCAAATAGGTTTCTACTGGGAATTGCCAAACTTAGAAGACCCTGACATATTTATTATGCACTGGGGGTCGGGGGAGCTGTGCCAGACAGAACAAGAAACTGATTATATGAACACATATTTTAGAAAGACTTTAGGGAGATATAATTCGAATACCATAAAATGTACCCGTCTTCTGTATGGATTTCAGTAAACTCACAGAGACCTGGTTGAGCCAGTATCCTAACGTCTGCTGGTTCTCCAGCTTCCGTTTTCAGAAACCTCATATAAACAGAACCCTTCAATAGGTAACCTTTTGTTTAGCTTTCTTCGTTTTGTACAGTGCGTGGGATCTCATTCACGTTGGTGTGTTTTTATAACCCATCCTTGTTACCGCTGAGTATGATGACAAAGCACGATGTATCACTTTCTCCGCCCACGCATCCATTGACTGGCAGGTGGCACATTGTCATTCACAACTCATACACGATGCATTCATACACAATTCTTTGTTGGGTATGCATTTTAATTTCTCTTGACTTTATATATAAAAGGAGAATCACTGGACTCTACAGTAAATGTATACTTAATTTTTTTTTGAGATACTATCTCACTATGTAGCCTTTGGTGGTCTAGAACTTACTATGTAGACCAGGCTGGTCCCAAATTCATAGAGATCAACCTGTTTCTGCCTCTGCCTCCCAAGTACTGGGATTAGAGATATGTACTTCACTGCCCAGATTTAAATTGTTAGTAGCTTTCCAAAGATACAGAACCTTGTTTAAATACACACCAGCTATTTATAAGGGGTCCTCAGGCCACATTCTTTCCAACACTTGGTGGTTTTTGGTTTCTTCTTCTTTTACGAAGGAGCATATACTATTATCTCACTATGGTTTTATGTGGTTTCCCTGATGAATGAATCTTCTTCCAAGCTTTGTTTTCAATTTGCTTTCATGAATCTTCTGGTGATGTATTTACTTCAATACACATCATGCATTTAAAGTCATATTTAAGAAACTATTGCCCGACTCAAGTTCACAGAGATTTTCCTCCCATGAAGTTTTCCTAGAAGCCCCTGACCTTGCAGTCACTTTCTGTTGTTATAATAAAATACCATGATCAAAAGAAAGCTGGATAAGGAAGGGGTTTATTTTGCTTGAACTTCCACATTACAGTCCATCATTAAGGGAGTCAAGTCTGGAATTCAAGGCAGAAACCTGGAGGCAGGATCTGAAGCAGAGAGCATGGAGGCGTGATGCTGACCTGCTTGCTTCCAGAAACTTTTGTTATACAACCCCAGATGACCTGTGCAGGGGTTACATCACCCACGGTAGGCTGGGCCCGCCTCCATCACACAGCAATCAAGAAAATTCCCCGCAGACGTGCCCACAGACTAATCTGAAGGAGGCGACTCCTCAAATGAGGCTCTTTTTCCCAGGTGTGTCTAGTTTGTGACTAAATAGAGCGGTAGCTTTATGGTTTGATCGCACGTCAGATCTGTGATCTTATCATGGTTTCATTTGTGTGGATAATACACATGATAAATCCAAGTAAATGAAAAGAAAAGAAATATAAGAGGAAAACCATGACTGCTCCTAGGTATGGTGGAGGAGAAGGTTTATTGTAGATTTGAGAGAGAGAGAGCACAGCCAGAAACAGAGACATCTGAGAGAGTCCATAGTAAACTTGACCCTGGGCGGGGCCATGTGAGGAGAGGAGGGAGGGGAGAGAAAAGAGCCAAGAGACCAGGAAAATAAAGTGTAGACAAAAAGTGCCACGTATCCAAAATGGCTGGATTGTATAGAGAGGGAAGCGGGGAGGACAAGCAGCCCAGACCCTGGACTAGAGAAGTTTAGGGTGGGGGACAGGTATGTCAGCCATATCTTGTAACAGGTAGGGACTGAGGGATGTTGGGAGAACCTAGAGGGCATGTCTGCTTTGATTTGTTAAATAGGCAACTCAGTCCCTCGTCCTGGGTTTGAGACCTAACATGAAATATATCGTTCTTGTTATTATTATAAAAGTAGATGTCCATTTTTTCTAGAATATTTTCCTCTGTTGTACCCATTTTAAAATTAAGTGACCACAAATACAGCAGCTATTTCTAGATGCTTGTATTTGCCATTGATGTACACACCAGTTCGTTTGCCAAAACCACCGGCATTTGATTGTTATGAAGCTTTGGAACTGAGTGATGTACTTCCTCTAACTCCGTTGTACTTGTTTGAAACTCTCTTGGCCATTTTCACTACTTCAGCTTTTCATAGTAGGATGAAAATAGGAAAAGCATGCTCTTTTTTTTTCCCACTATAGCTTTTATCTTACCGAAACAAGTTGGTATTTCTTCTATGTCATTATTTTTTTTAAATTCTGAGAGGTCAGAATTCAATTTGGTTTGGACAGAAAGGGTCTTTAACAGTCTCAAGCGTGTGAGATTGGCCTTAGAGTACATTAGACTCTGAAGGGGGTGTGCTCTCCTCCCCTCCCACACCCCAGACCGCATTTCCACTAGAACTCAGACTTCAGAACAACAGAGATGCAAATCCTGCCACTATCACTAACCAAGCCTGTGATTTCAGGCAAATTACTAACCTCTGTGAGCTTATGTCTGTACTGTACAGCAGGAGGTAGCATCCACCCTACAGCACTGTTGGAACTATCAAATGCGATGTGCCAGGAACACTAACGGAAAAAATGGTTTGTTCTAACAATTGATGAGTGAATAAATAAATACAGGGAAGAGTTGGTAATTATTCAAACTAAATCGGAGAATGAACTAATGATACTCTGAGGCTATGTGAGAACAACGGGTTCATCTCCAGATTCTCATAGGTGTTTGTGGTAAGAAAACCATACTTCTAGATTCAGCTGTCCTCCAGCAAAGGATGGACAGGGTATTCAACATCTCACTCTCAGGAGTCCTGGTTAAAACTCTAAAGTTGAGGCATCAGCTTTTATTTTTCTTGGGTTCTATTTAATGCCCTTGCAGATTAGTCTTCTGATAAAGAAATCATTCAGCCAAAAAAAAAGCTGAATGTTCAATTAATTTGAATTCTGGGTAAACAAAGAATAATTTTTAGTATAATTATATCCCAGTGTAATAGTTGGGACATACTTATATTAAAATATTACACCAAATATCACATAGAATATATTTATATGAAATGTCAATAATTAAAATTTAACTGTCTGTATTGTATTTTATTTACATTTGTTTTAGAGAACCCTGCATATTATAAACTTAAGTAAAGCAAATAATAAATGTAGGAAAGAAATCCGTCAATAGTCCGGCAATGTATTTTCAATCTTTTATACTATTATCAATTATATCGTATATATTAAGTCATATAAAAATCTTTCCTATAATAATATAATTATTGATTGAGCTGAAACAATGCAAATCAAATGGATATGTACGAAGCACATAACATCCAGTCATTATTTGGGTCTCTATTATTGATCTAAACATGTCCAATACATAAGAAATCACATAAGCTCAGTTAAATATGCTATTTTGCCGTCTATCAGCTCAGAGAACACGGTTCCTTATTATCCATTTTTCCAATTGTGACTGTTCTTCCTGAGGGACACATTTTAGTTCCCAGCTCTTAGCTCCTTTGCTGAACTTTCAGTGGTTACACGTGTGGGTTGTGTTTCTCCACTGATATGGGACGAGTGTCACACATGCTCTTCCTGACCAGTCAGAACAACCCAGGTGAGGAAAGAGAGCAGCCACGGCGCTCCAGATCCATGAATGGAGGGAGAAGGTAAGAGCTGACAGAGGGTTCCTGCCCTGGATTCAAGGAAATGTGGCTCTCAGGGCCCTGCGGAAGAAGCAAGGGCGAGGTGGTGAGCCGACTCGGCACCACACGTGTGCAGGTGCCTCAGAAGAGGGTGTCAGATCTCCTGGAACTGGAGTTACTGGTGGTGTGAGGGGGAACAGAGGCAGCCAAGTCTTCTGGAGCACAGCAAAGGCCTTCCGTAACCTGTGATCTTCCCAGGGACAGAGTTAGGGGCACACAGGGGAGCTTATACTGCAAATGAGAACCATAAGGTCCCACACACATGGGACTTAGGCTGAGACTCAGCCTAAGGCCCGACCAGGGAAGGTGATTGAACCTACACTGGAAAATGATAAGAAATCAGTAAAATTAGACACAGCACTGCTCAGAAGAGCAGACTCTGCAGTGCTAAAGGCCAAGAGTTTGCTTTCCAGAACTGACTAGCTGGTAGCCTGGCTGTGCATTACCAGATGACAGCAAATCCACCAAGAGACTCTCAATTGCTCCTGATGGAGTATTTGGCAATCAATCAATACCCCTTCCTTCAGGGTGTCCTTTGCCTCTAATATACAGGAAGCTAGGTGCCTCACCCTGCAACCAGGGTTCTCCAAGGCCTGCCCTGCTTTGTCCTGCACTCCTACCTTCCCAGGTTCCTCTGCAGAGCCCTACCCTTGCCCACTGTCCTTACAGGCAAAGGGCTAGCCCATGCTCCTGTGTGGTTGCACATGTACACATTAATTCTGCCTGTACCCTCTCCCATTTCCTTCCTGCTTCTGATGGAACAATGCAAACCTTCAAGACCCAACATAGATCATCAAGAAAGCAAAAAAGCAACGGACACAAAGTGCTAAGAAGGATGCAGGAAAAGAGGCCCCTTTATATACCACAGGCTACGAAAATCAGTGTGGGATTTGCTCGGAAAACTAAAAATAAGTTGCATATTCTAGCTATCTCAATCCTACACATATACCTGGAGGAACCTAAGTCACCACAATACAGAGAAAAATCGCACGTTCGTGTTTTCTGCAGCCAAGACATGGATCTAGCCAATAGATGAATGGATAACGAAAATGTGGTAACCATATGCAAATGGAGTTTTATTTAATTGTAAAGAAGAATATGATTTTGTTTTGTATTAGATCCACTCAGAGAAGGAAATTGTTAGCAGAGAAAAATATATAATATATATTATAATATATTATAATATATTATATAATATTACATATAATATAATATATTATAATATATAATATAGATGGGACTAGAGATCGTCATGCTAAGAAGAAAAAAGCTAGACTTTAAAAGATAACACATTTTCTCTCAATGAAGAAGATGATGAAGAAGATGATGAGGATGAGGAGGAGGAGGAGGAAGAAAAGGATGATAAAAGAGAAAATAAAGAAAAATCCATCACAGTACCACTTTAGGACTTATGGACTACTTCATTTTTTGTCCCTAGTATCTGTCATTGTGCCTAGCACAGGCTTGTCACTCAAAAATGTGTCTTGTCCGAATTGGACATAATCTCATTTGATTTTTTTCAATGCCAGTCAGAAACCAATGTATTATATTACTTATGTAACTGAAAACAAAGTCTCAACAGAAGTTTCTAGGCCCAGGCGACTCTGCCTCCTAAGACTACACAAAAGACTACTATATTGTAAACATTAAATTAAAGGGCTTTTTTTTTTTATAAATGTTTTCACCAGCTATGAATTCTGCTTAAGTAATAAAAGCTGTCCTCACCTTGAAGCTACTGTGCAATCGGCACACACTTTAGAGTACGCTTTAGCCAATAAGAACTGCTTATGAATCCTCCCTTTGCATAAGGTTGAGTCGGTATTATTAGTTGGGAAATAATTACATAGTACACAGCACACAAGCCACAAGAGTCTCTGCTTTGTTTTGATTTTTAAATCAACCCTTTTACAGGAAGTTGGTTTTCACCCAGGCAACTGTTGCAAAATATTTACCCAGGTAAGAAAAGCATTAGTCAGCCAATCAGAAGCCCTTCCGTGGTTGAGACTTCATCCACCTCATTACCGTTTACTACACTGGGCATCTAATTACCTTCAGGATAGAACACATCCTGTTTCCACTTGCTCAAACTCTCTGACTTGCCCCTCGGCTTTCCAGAGCTGGCTGAGAAGTCTAGGGTGACAGGTAAACTGGAGACTCAAATCTTTCTTGGAGCATACTACCCGGAGATTAGTTCCATCCCTCACTTGGGGGAATGATGGTTGATCATTCAGAAAATAAACACTAGGGTGAGCAGGAATCTAGTCACCAATAAGGGAGGTGGCTCCAGCCTTGGTTTTCTAGCCTGTGCCCTGAGGCTCGCACCTGTACACACTTCTCTCCAGAAAAGCTTCACACCAACAACAAACAGCAGACCACTTATGCCATCAAAATCTCCGATAAGCTAATTTTCTATCCGTTGACACAACATAATGAGCAGAAAATGGGCTTGGTGGACTAAGTGGCTGTTTTTAAGGACCTGCTCTGCCTCTTTGTAGCAAGTTACTTGACCTTGAGCAAGTTACTCAACAAGCCTGCGTTGTTTGTAAAGAGAGGAGAACAGTGTTGCCTGGCTGAAACAAGACAGTATGTTACAGTATGTTACAGCAGAGCAGCTGTCTGGTACAAAACCTAATACAGTTTCTTCCCTCTTTCCCTCCCCTGCCCCAGAATACTCTAGACGACTGGTTCTCAACCTGTAGGTTGTGGTCCTTTTGACAAACCTCTACCTCCAAAAGTATTTACATTGTTATTCATAACAGTAGCAAAATTACAGTTATGAAGTAGCAACAAAAACATTTTTAGGATTGGGGGGGTCACCACAACGTGAGGGTCACAGCGTTAAGAAGGCTGAGAACAGCTGTTCTAAATACAGACTGTACAGATCCACCCACCTCAACCATCAAAAAGGAGCCACCTACAAATCCAGACTCCTGCCAGGTCTAAGATGAGAATATACTTATTTTTATTTTCAGTGTGTTGGTGTATGTTTTTTGAAAGGGTTTTATATAGCCTCAGCTGGCATTGAATAGATGTAGCAAAGGATGGCCTTGAACTCCTGATTCTCCAGTCTCCACCTTCCAAGTGCTAGAATTAGAGGTGTGCCCTTGGACTAGAACAGTATCATTAGACAGGCTCTGAATATGCACGAGGACTTGACACAAAAGAACATGCCTCTGAGATGCACCTCTGCGCATTAGTGTCAAATACATGAGTACCTGGCCCAAAGTTACTGAATCCTAAGGTGCTTGATTGTTTGTTTGTTAAAATTCAGGAAAGCAAGGCATTCATGTGAAAATTCCCTGTTAAGCTAAAATTCAAAACATGTTTTACAACTCGAGAAGCCACATTATCAACCTTCTGAGATGGCTCAGTGGACAAAGGCACTGGTTACCAAGTCTGATGACGTGCCTTTGATTCACCGACCCGTTTGGTTGAAGTAGAGAATCTACTCCCACAAGCTGTCCACCTGCGTGTGTGCTTTGTCATGTGCTCGGCTGCGAGCACGTATGAGAGACCATTGAAGTAAATAAATGCAATTTCAAGAAAACATAACTCAATTTGCAATCTCCGTACAAGGTAAAAAAAAAAACTCAAAGAGTACCACACATGCGGCCCAGTAGGGTGGACTTGAAAATGAGTGCACATCCCATGTCTCCTGTGTCGTCCCCCATGCTCGGCAAGCCCACACACAAGCCAGATAGTGATGACCACAGACAGCCCACGTTTAAGGAGCTCTTGCCGAGTGGCTTCAGTGGCTTCATTACTTCACTAATCCCCAGGAGCCTGCAGCACAGGTGTTATTATGATTGCTATCGCACAGGTGAGAGCGCCTTCCCAAGATCATCTCTTTGTTAACAGGTAGAGTTGACATCAACTATCTGTTTTCCAGATCCGGGTCCTTCTGTGCCAGGCAGCACATAGCTGGGAAAACAAACGGAGAGTCGCCCAAGGAAGAACTGAGTCCTGTAGTTTAAAGTGACTTTGAGTTTTCTGTGTAGCTAAGGATGACTTGAACTCGTGACCTTCTTGCCTCCACTTCCCAAATGCTAGAACTATAGGCATGCCCATCTGGCTCAGAGAATGTAATGTGTGTACGAAGACCTATGAACGGAGAGTGTATGCTCCGTGAAGAAGGACCTCTGAGAGCATTCCCAACACACAGACAGCCGACCCTAACGCCTAGCTTACTAATAACTAAGTTCTTTTAAGAACCAAAAAATCAAGACCTTCATTTAAGAGTTTTTATCAACGTGGGTTCTTGGCACGAATCCGTAGACATAAAATGTTGCTCCTGTCTGAAGCAAAGCGTCTTCTACCCAGCACCTTTAGCTCAAGGCACTTTGGGCTGGACAAGCTCGCTCACATAAGTGGCTTCCAAACTGCCCAGCCAATAAACAGAGAGAAGCCTACACTTAGGGAAATTGGGGGTCAATATTTGTTATGTTCATACAGTCCTGCAGACTAACAGGATGTGGGCACAGAGACAGTCAACAGAGTGTGACGCACCTCCCACACGCACCGGGGGGCCACACCCTGGCCTGCCCACCACCACTGTCTGCCTGGAACACCGAGGTGAGGATGGAGGGTGGGTGGCACCTCTGACTCTCACAAGGCTTAGGCTTGTAGTGCTGTAGGCATAGCCTACATTCTGATGAGGTTAGCATATACTGGCAATAAACCATCAACAGCGAATTAAAACAACAAACACCATCCTGAACAGTTGTCTGCCCCGACGCCCACTTTTGTTGAGTGGTCTTGGCAGGGCTCTCCCTGAGCAGACTGGTCCAGTGTAATTATGGGGCCAGTTATACTGTGGAAGTCAAGGATAACTCATGATTGAGAATGGAAGGTGCCGGGCGGTGGTGGTGCACGCCTTTAATCCCAGCACTTGGGAGGCAGAGGCAGGTGGATTTCTGAGTTCGAGGCCAGCCTGGTCTACAGAGTGAGTTCCAGGACAGTCAGGGCTACACAGAGAAACCCTGTCTCGAAAAAAAACAAAAAAACAAACAAAAAAAAAGAGAGAGAGAGAGAGAGAATGGAAGGCAGTCGGTCTATCAGAATGTAGAACTTGTCAATCCCAATTTTTAACTTTTCATTAGTAAAAGGAAGATTTAAACTTCTTCAAAGGCCAATATAAAATAAAATACAATGTGGCGTAATAATCATTAGATTCAGACAAATCTGCACTTGAATTCTAAAGCTTTTAAAAATATTTTTGAATCATTTGGCTCATCTGTATCTCACACACTTATCCATCAGCCTATCCTAGAGACTAAGTGAATGAACTGGGTCCCTTTTTATTCCGCAGGTACAACAAACACTGATAAACATCCTATATTTAAAATATTTGAGTTCAGGGCTAACACACATCAACTTATCATAAAATTCTAATTGGTGGATTTTTCCATATTTCCTTCAGTGAACAACACAAACCCTTGCCTTAATAGCTGAAGGAATCTGATCTTTCTGTTTCAAATGTTTCAATTTATCTGCATGAAGCAGATAAATCAGCAATGTTATTAATACCCTAATTTATATTGCCAGCCCAAGAAGCACACTCTTGAGAATTAACTTCTTTCTTACAGTTTATTTCAGTCTCTCTGTGTCAGTGGTGCTCAACCTTCCTAAGGCAGTAGCCCTTTAATACAGTGCTTCTGGTTGTGGTGACCCCAACCAGAAAATTATTTTTTATTATTATTATTATTATTATTATTTTACTATTATTGTTTTGCTTTGTTTTGTTTTTTCAGACAGGGTTTCAAGTCAGGTTTGCCCTGGCTGTCCTGGAACTCACTCTGTAGACCAGGCTGGCTGCCTGCCTCTGCCTCCCAAGTGCTGGGATTAAAGGCATGTGCCACCACTGCCCAGTGAAAATTATTTTCACTACTACTTCATAACTGTAATTTTGCTACTGTTATGAATCATAATGTAAATATCTGATATACAGGATATCTAATACATAATCACTGTGAAAAGGCTGTTTGACTCCCCTGCATCCCCTGCTTTGGGGTGTCACCAAAGGGATGGTGACTCACAAGTTGAGAACCATGATGCTCTAGGGGAAGAAGAGGGACCAGTGTGATGCCAAGTCTGATGATCTGAGTTTGATCCCTGGAACTCACATGGTGGAAGAAGGCAACCAACTCCTGCAAGTTGTTCTCTGACCTCCGCAAATGTGGCACGGCACAAGTACACACACACATTCACAGGGGCACACACACATACACATGTAGAGGAGGGGGAAGAGGAGGAAGGACAGAGAGAGGAAGGAAGGAGTAAGTCACAGGAGACATATGTATTAAGAACACATATGCTTTATATTTTCCAAATATCGTCCATGTATTCTATTCAATTCGATCACTGCTCTGTGAATCAAAATATTTTCTCATTTTACACACCCAACAAGTGAAATACAAAACAAGTGACTTGTTAAGATGACGATAGCTAGGTAAAAATCAGAAGAATATAGATGTTTAAATTCCTATCTTAAGTGCCTTTTCCATGGCCCATGTACACTTTTGTTCTGAGGTCTGCAGATTTGCACACCAAATGTGCCGTTAGGCATCTGACCAACTTGATTCCTAACCAACAGCCTTGAATTCTTCTTTTTCTTCCATTCCAATTTATGAGCCCATAAGACTATTTGTTAGGGAAAATAAAGTTGACAATCCATTGTGACAGCAAAAGCCAATATATTCACATTCGTTGGATCTCAGCCTGGCAATTTGCCTGTGTCTTCTGGCATATTCTGATGAAATTACCATTCAACTTACAGTATCTGTCCTCACAGCTCTGAGTGAATTCCCCTGCCCCATTAATCCGTGTTTTCATCTAGCCAAGACGTCAACTTGATATCTTATTTTCCATTCTGCCTAACTCACTGGTAACACAATCTGTGAAACAACACATCAAAATGGAAATTGCCTCTAGAATATGTAGCTGTAAACATGTGTCAAGTGGATCGTGTGGCAGCTTTTAGAAAATACAGTTCAGATAGCATTAGGAGATTTAGCACCAGAGATTGGTGTTTTTATTTTCAAACCAAGAAAATGAGATTTCCAGAACTCTGAGTTTAAAGGGGTGATTTTGATATTTAAGCAGCTTTCTTTTCTGGGTGAGGATTGGTGGGATCCATTATTTTTACATGTAGAGAGTGACAGGAGATTAATTTGTATTCTGTAAAGCCTTCAACCAAAGCATTTGATTAATAATAATTACTGATTTTCACCGAATGCCTATTGTTCACCAGGAGTTTTATACATCGCTCAAGGAGACTCAGAACTACTACACTGGTTTTATATGTGACTAAAATTGAGGTTTGGAGAACTGAATAAACTCATTTAGGCCACACAGTCAGTAGAAATTCAGGATTTGAACTAACAATCTATACCCTTGACTATTCAGATGTGAGTTTATTTGCCCTGGATATTTCACCTTTAATAATGGAGTTAAAGATTTAGGAATGTGGAATGCAGAGTGTTGAGTGGCTCCTGGAATAATTCTATTTTTTATGTGTTGAATTACACTAATACTACCTTCCCTTATTCTCCTCAGCCCTGGATAACCTGGTGGCTGGCAGCAAACACAGTGACCACTCTCATGGAGCTCACAGTTCAGACCAGCAATTACCAGACAGTCACACAAGCAAAGTGAAACTGATTCTAGCATCCTCCGCCATATTGAATGCTAAGACGGAGACATGGTACACATTCAGAAGTCTTGATAGTTATGGCAAAGATGTCATAGCAGGAAATATGGGAGTCGTAGCCTACGGAGCACTTGCTTTTAAACTTTAGCATACTAGTTTGCTTTCTGGTACTGTGATAAACATCACAACAAAAAGCTACTTGGTTGTGGGGCGGTGGTGGCGCACGCCTTTAATCCCAGCACTTGGGAGGCAGAGGCAGGCCGATTTCTGAGTTCAAGACCAGCCTGGTCTACAGAGTGAGTTCCAGGACAGACCGGGCCACACAGAGAAATCCTGTCTCGGGGGAAAAAAAAAAAAAAGCTACTTGGTGAGGGAAGGATTTAGGATTTATTGATTCTAATTTGTGGCAAGTTGACAAAAAAAAAAAAAAAATTAACCCAGCACATGAAGAAAATAGCAAAAACAATAATTATAGGGTCTCCAACAGAGTCTGGTGGTCAGTGGCTTCAAACTGTACCTAGTATGTTCTCTACATACTTGATTTCATAGCAATCCTCCCATAGCAAAAGACACTGTCTCCCGTCTGAACCTAAGCACGTTTTAAAGAGTGCATCCTGTTGAGGAATGGGGAAGATGGCAGGAGAAACAGTGTCAATGATGAGGGGTAAGAACCGACATGGTCATTTTGTTAGGTATTCATGCCACTCAGGTAGCAGGAAAGCCTTTTCTTGAGGTGGAAGCTCTCTGTAAACTTTGAATACTTTGTAAGCCCTTGAGGCAGCAAAGTAGCCAGGGAGCCTGCTTGAGTAGCTCCTGCACCCAGGTCCCTCTCTAAGACCTCCCTAACTGCCATAACTGTCACAAAGCTCATCCTCAGACCCTCAACAGGACCCTCCCCAGATTATGCTAATTTTAAGTGAAAAGTCTGAACAAAAGCCACCAATCCTGGAGCACAAAAACTCACCAATCCTGAACAGGAAAACCCACCAATCCCTGAGCTCCCCAAACTCAGGACTTAAAATTGCACCAATCCTCACCCTGAAAATCTCCACCCTAGAAAGTCCACCCCACAAGAACTCCTACATAAACACTGTACTTTGTCCAATTCCTTGCTGCTGTCCGCATTCTCCAGGGAGCATAGGTAGCCACACTTGGATTTGTCCCTCCTCTCCCTGGACTCTCCGATAAGTACCTTTTATGAGATTTGATACCTGATGTGACTCATCAGAAGAAAACAAGAAGCAATGAAGAAAAGAAGGGAAGAAAGGAAGAAGAGGAGCTGAGGCTCCTGAGCTCCTGAGCTCAGCTGGGGATGCCCTCTCCTGGGAGTTGCAAAGCCTCTACTGAGGAGGCTTCCTCTCCATGTCTCAGGATGCCTTTCAGTTAGGACACTGTCCCACCCCAGAGCTGTGTGGTTCCTGGCTGTCCAAGTCCCAGGACACCTTCTCATCTGAGCAGAAAGGCTAATACATTGACAAGTAGCAGTTGAGTTGAAGAGCTGTGAGGCTTTGAATTCTAATAGCGCCTTCCATTTTAGACCTAGAAACATAAGCGATGCTAAAATGTCTTAAGTGGAAACAATATGTGCATGCGTGTGTTATATACAATAGCAACTTATGATTAAGTCATTGTGGCCCTCTGTGTTCCCACGTTTATTACCTGTTGAATAAGTCTGTAACCTAGGTCTTGTCAACACTTCCAGTGCACCAGAGGCACCATCAACATAATACTGAGCCAGAATTCAAACCCTTTCTGTACACAGTTGTGGACTGTAGCTCAAGTAAGCATCGACCCTTACTGCTCACAGCCACCCTTCAGAGGAAGCATTGCTAAGACTCCACAGATGAGAACACGAAGCCTTCCTAAGTCATGGAGTCATAGAACAGGAACTCATGACTTTGAGTCCCAATGGAGTCTTCTTTCCACACTTCTGCGTCTGCCCCTCAAAGTCCAAGGCTCTGCTTTGAGAGGTCTAGAGGGAAAAGGGGAATTCCCAGAGGTGCTGAGAAGAAAGGAGAAGACCATGACGGGAATGAAAGTGAGCAGGAGCTGGAGGGCAGAAAACTGTAACCAGATATTCTTTCTGGTAAGAAACCCCTGGAGTTACAGCCGACAGCCAGCTATACTCACCATTGCAGGGGTTGGATAAGGCAAATGCCGAGCCAAAGGTTCTTATCCTTAAGGAGCACATTAGGGAACGAGTTAGGTCTTGTGGAGAGAGGAGAATTTTCCAAGCAATGTACACTGTCTGTTGGATGCTTGACTCAAGAGTGGCAGAATTTCAGAAAAGCCAAAAAGTGACTCGTTAAGTTGTCTACAAAGACTTCATAGAGCAGGTAGTGGTGGCACATGTCTTTAATCCCAGCACTTGGGAGGCAGAGACAGGCAGATCTCTGTGAGATAGAGGATAGCTTGGTCTACAAAGCTAGTTCCCAGGCAGCCAAGGCTACACAGGGAAGCCCTATCACAAAAACAACAAAAGACCAACGAGGACAATTACAAACAACAATAGCTTCAAGGTGGAAAACGCATTTATTCTTACCTCTGTCTAAGCAAAGACGAAGATAAAAACAAATGCTCTGACAGCAACATGGAGATGGCTATGGGAAAGGCTTCCTCCAAAGCTTTGAAGAGAGCCCAGAGTAACACACTCTCAAGTCAGGCAGCTGCTCCAGCTCCTCCAGGAGCTCACCTCCTTTTAGAATCAGCAGTCCGGAGCTCTAGGAAGTAGTAATATGTAACTTCTCGAGAAGTAAACCTCAGTACTGGACACATTTTCTCCAAGTGGCTTCCTTAACCGTTATATAGAATTCACGAAAGGTGGGCCCTTAGCTCGGAACTCTCTGGGGCTTAAACTCTGGGTACAGATCCAACCATGTCAAAATGGGTGACTGAAAAGTTTTATATATCTCTTCTCTTGGAGTACGGGATCCCATTTCTGCTGTGGGGTGAAGAAGGGCTTATACTCCATTGGTTCAGGAGTTCCAATAGAGATGGGTGTGCACGGTGATGTCACAGCAACATGTACGTGTCCAATGCCTTCAGACTACATCTTTAAAACCGGCTAACATGACTAATTTTATGTATATTTTACCTTTAAAATTAAGAGAAAAGAGAATTTGTCTCAAAACCCATCTATCCAGATGTGGTTGTGTACATCTGTACAACCCCAGCACTCAGGAGGTGGTGAGGGGTTCCAGAGCACCCTGGCCAACACAGGAAGACCTTGTCTCAAATGTTTAAAAAAACAAAAAATGACCTGGAATGAGAATCATAAGTAAGGTAACTGGTACCTTCTTAAGTGACGAGCAGTCTTTAGTAAACTTTGGAAAACATCACAAATGTCGGAAAGAAGAAGAGCTTCTGGAGGGCGGGGTGTGAAGATGGATGTTTGCTGGAAGCAGAATGAGTAACTCAGGTGAATCACGGCTGGTTCTGACTGTTCAAGGACCTGTCCTGTGGTCCAACTCCATAGAGGAAAATAAAAGAGAAGCTATCTGGGAGGGACAAAGAGAAGTTTGTTTGTTTGTTTTGTTTTCATTGGAACAAGAAAATTCTAGAAAGAAGGTTGGTTGTTACGCGATGATGAATGCATTTTTTAGTGTGCAACTGTGTCTTGTTTTGTATGAATATACTTAATGTCAAGTTGTACATTTGGAAATAATTAAACTGTATTTTACCAGAAAATAAAATAATATTTTTTAAATCTTAAAGGAAAAGAATATTGAACTTGTGGTTATTGGGGGAGGGGTTATATTTCATAAAAACAGGTTACTGTGGTTACAAAAACCATTTAGACCTTAGCTCTGCAGACATCTGGCCTGGGTCTTTGGCTAGCGAGGCTGTTAGGCTGAAGTTTCCAAGAGACTCAATCCTTCTTGTCTGCCCTCCTGGATCTTTCCCCCCTCTCCCCCCCATAACTATTCAGAGCCCTAACTTGACATTTTCTTATTTTATATTGGCACACACCCACGTAAAACAAATAAAGCACACTGGACGGAGGGGGATGGTGAGGTCAAGGCCCATTTCGGAGTTAAAACAAACAGCCAGGGAAGCACAAGAGACCATGGTTGGTTTGGACAAGTTCAGCTGTGGAAGTAAGTGTCGGACAAGCCAATTGTTTCCAGATCTCAACAGGCCAGGGATGGAAAAAGCAAACGGTACCATTTATCAGAAGGAGTTCACACAGGGTGGAGTCCAAGTTGAGGGAGTAAGTAGAAAAACAAGAATGGGAGTTAAGGCCCCTTCGCATTGAGCTGTCACGGAGAAAGCTGAGTGGTATAAAACTCTGTCAGATGCTGATTAGACTGTGGTTTGAGGCAGGGAAAGCAATGGGTTACCCAGGCAGAGGCAAAGGGAGCTGAGAAGGGCGACTTTAGTGCCAGCGATGATACAACACCTCTCTACTTCCTAGTGGAGCTGAGCAGAAAGGCTGGGATGAAGGAATCACAGAAGTCATATCACTAAGAGGGGTCACAGGCTGCCCAAGGACAGCATTCTAGGAGGGGTGGAGCACCAGAAGAAACAGGTCTCTGCACTCTTTACCACTGTAAGAAGACAGACCTAGATGGCATATGGGTTTCTAGGAACTCTTCTTAGATGCTTGGGAACCAGGGCATCCAAAGCCTTAGAAAATAGCAGGTGTGAAGCCAACTGTGGTGGCTTTAATCTCAGGACTTGGGAGGCAGAGCTGGATGGGTCTCTTGAGTTCAAGGCCAGCCTGGTCTACACATCCAGTTCCAGGACAGCCAGGGATGCACAGAGAAACCCTGTCTGGAAAAGAAAAAAAATATATATCATGTTTAGCTGACTATAGATGAAATCCATTAAGTCCCCGTGTTCACACTAACAGCTGCAGAGTGAGCCAGATGTGCAGCTTGTAAGCTGACTCTTCCCTTTCGGGAGCCCAGCTTCCTCCCATAACATGGAGCCGAGTGTTTGGCCGTGGAGTTAGACAGTTCCACCCTTAACACAGGACAACTGTGTCAATTGAAAGCCTGTGTGCCTGAACGCCTAAGTCTTTGAAATGTCCACTGAATCCTGTGCACTGCAGGAGCCACGACCAGAGGGGAAAAAAATCATAAAACTATCAACCAACTGATACAACACTCACAAAATCCCAAGTGTGGCAAAGAGATAAAACGAAAAGGGAGTCTCACAGGGTAGAAGGACCAGGAAAACAGAGTCGAGTCGGCTCCTGAAGAGCTGAGCTTACATATACACGTGTGAATATGTTACATTAATCCAGTAACACCGATGCTGCCCACAACCCATCTTTAAAAAGAGTATTTTTCACTCCTCCAAAGGATAAGAAAAAAAAATGCTTACTAGTATCTGTCATATTTTCTTCCTTATATATTTGTTCCTTTCGCTGCCAAGTTCTCTTTATGGCTTTTACGAGAGGACTATAATTAGCTGTGCTACATGAAATTTAACTATGTGCCCTATATACTATCAAAACTAGAGCTCGGCAGAAAATGAGTGCCCGGCTACAAACGCACATTCTCCAATTCACTGAGCCTAGTTTTTACATCTGAAAACCATCTCTCTTGCTAAGGCACTGTCCATGATTGGTTTCTCTACCTTCTGGTGGTTGCTTTGCGCCCCCTTAATATTGGGAGAGTCAAACTGGACACCCTCCAAGGTCCTTCTCAACCCCAAGTTCTGTGAGGGATATGGGATCGTAAGGTGTACAGGGAATTCTGACGAAGAGCAAGGGGCTAGGCAAACTGAACCCTTGTCCAGTGCTGGCACTGGTGCATACAAACTGCCACCTCCTCCCTGTGACTCACAGGTACTGAGGGACATTGGTGGTGTCAGGAAGGGGAGGGAAAACAGCCTATTTGAGGTTTTATCTTTTATTCAAAACAAACAAACAAAAAATGCTGTGGAAATATAACTTCAAGATGTTCCTGCTGCCATCCTTCCCTCCCCACTTCTGACCTGGTCCCTAAGGTCCTTCCATATAGAAACTGTAGAGCTCACTATCGGCCTTCTAGTGTGCGTCTCTCCCAGTGGTGCTATGAGGATCAAGTAATTAAACCCTGCACATGGATTTCAAGGATGCACTATAGGACACACACTCTGCCATCAGAAATCACCACACTACTTCCAGATGCCTGTCCCAAGGAGTAGGCTGCAGCTCATGTCACCCTCGGCTGGTATTTTGTCACACTTGACAAAAGACAAAGGACTCTAGAGTCAAAGGGCAGCTTAGTACACATACCCAATATGAGGCTGAGAGGAATTCCTGGGAACCATTATTGCTGAGGATTGCCAACTAGCCTGAACCTGAATCACCTCCCTTCTCCCCCACAGACTGGCTCCTTCCTGACCCCTGAAGAAATGGTACAGTAGTTGCATCTGCTGGGGGAGAACCACCATTGTGCTCGCTCTCTTTCTCTCTCTCTTTTTCTCTCTCTCTTCCTCTCTCTCTTTCTCAAGCTAGTTTGTTTTTCACTCTGGGATTTGTTTTTTTGTTTGGTTTGGTTTTCAAAAACTGGGTCTTCTTATGTATCCCAGGCTAGCCTTGACTGTGCAATTCCCCTGCCTCTGCCTCCTGAGTGCTGAGATCACAGGTGAGCCACTAAGCTGGCAACAGGGGGCTCTAAAACTTCTACCATCAACCAGATAGGACCTTCTCCCCACGCTTCCGTCCTCTACTCTCTACCTAATTCCTTTCCTTGCCTGAGGCTTCCCTGAAATAATTTAGCAACTGTCTTTCCTCAAAGGCCTCTCTTTCCTCAAAGACACCCACCTGGAACTGGAGAAGCCAGTGGCCTAGAGGTGTCATATGGTTCAGAAGCCACCTTTGTCCCAGTGAAAAAAGCTCTCCACACACCTAGGTTTGTACAGATGGGTTATAATCCACAACTATTGTTGCTGATATGGTCTTCATAAAACCTTATGAATGCATGTTAGATGTGATAGGCTTTAGGAACTATTAGACACCAGCATCCTGGGTTTAGCATACAGGCATTCGGAAAGCAGAAAGACTCCTGAGGGTCTGGGAGCTTCATCAGTGACTTATGAAGTCGTTGAAGAAGAACTTAAAACTTGATTGATAGAAATTAGAATAATAACTCTAAGAAATGTGCTCATTGGTTCCATAAAGCCTGAATGTTAATGTGTTTTTAAATAGTAATTTTTCTCCATTTTTTTAGGAAGAGTAAATACACAAGCCAGTCAAGAATGGCCCACATCTGTACTGGATGCCTGACTATGAACCTGTGTTGTGTTTCTAGCATAAGTTGACTCTGAATGACTGAAATACAAACCATACAGGCCATTGAGTAAACAGTCCATGTAATTAACTCATGACCCAAATCTTTTCAAATATTGTGTCATCACACTAGTCTCTGAGATACCATGATGAATAGCCGTGGCTATATCTTGGCAGTCTGTCACCTGTGTTTTCTCCTATGCCTTCATGTGATTCACAAAGTGTACGAGGCATACCTCTGCTTAAGGGTATGTATGTCAAAGGTAATTGGCTAGTCAATTAATATGGCCTTGGTCTCGTAAATACGGCACTTAATCTAACAGGTACACTTTATAAAGGATGAGAAAAATAATCACACTTAACCAAGGTTGCTTATCTAATATCATCTAAATGTGGAAAAAGCAGTCTGAACTCATATATGTTATATTGGGTTATAAATTAATGATACCCCTCAGAAAGATAATTGGACAATGTCCTTTACACTATGATGAGTATAGCCCATGAATTAGTCTTCCAGAAAGTTCTCCAACAGGTATACACATGTATATTGTGGTTTGACTATGCTTGGCCCAGGGAGTGCCACTATTAGGAGGTGTGGCCTTGTTAGAGGAATTGTGTCACTGTGGGGGTGGGCTTTGAGAGTCCTTCCTCCTAGCTGCCTGGAAGTTAGTCTTCTGTTTCCCTTCAGAACAAGATGTAGAACTCTCACCTCCTCTAGTGCCAGGCCTGCCTAGATGCTGCCATGCTTCCTGCCATGATGATATTAGACTGAACCTCTAAAACTGTAAGCCAGCCCCAATTAAGAGTTGCCATGATCATGGTGTCTCTTCACAGCAAAAACAAACAAACAAAACAAAATAAAACAAACAAACAAAAAACCCACAAAACCTTAACTAAGACATATGTCTACAAAACATGGAACAAGGCAATTGTTGGTTTATGGAAGGAAAAAAAAAAAAAGAGGAAACCACCTCAATAGTCACCAATAGAGTATTGCTTTAATCAGCTGTGACATCTGGATATGAAGCAATGCTTTTCGACCATTTTAAAAGATTATATTTGTGTGTGTGTGTGTGTGTGTGTGTGTGTGTGTGTGTGTGTGTGTCTGGTGTACCAAAGCACACCGCTAGAGATCAGAGGACAACTTGTGGGAGTCAATTCTCTTCTTCCATCACCTGAGTACCAGGGACCAAACACATCATCAGGCTTGGTGGCAAGCTCCTTTACCCACGGAGTAATTTTGTCAGTCCCCCATGCAACCATTTTTAAAGAATGAAGCTATCCAGATAAAATTAAATGACTGTATATTAGATATTAAATGAAAGCAAACCACAAGTTAGATACATATTATATTAAGTAATATGTTAGTATTTGGTCTTTTTGAATGCATAATTTTTTACCAATTATAGCACAATAAAGCTAAAGAGAAAATCAAGTCTGCTCAACTAAAAGTGGATAGTGCATGATACAGAGAAAAAAAAGTATTCAAAGATACCTCTGCTTAAATAACAAAATAACCATCTTCTATTATGGAAAGCAATGTGCGGAGGAGAACTAGAAACAATACGAAAGCCTGTGGCAATTCCAGGTTTATTTCAAATCTGTCTCTCAGTAAAATACTAAATGTCCATATTTGCCTTTTCTTTACATACCCTTCAAACATTTCAAGATGATTTCAGTTATCTTTGTTTTGAAGTTTTGGTCTCTGAAGCATTCAAATACTGATACCAATAACATGTGGATTCTATAACAATGTCACAATAGTTGTGACTATTATTTAAAACCATTAAAAACATTCTCTTAATGTCTATTCATTGTACTTGACACTGTTAATTCTTTCCTACAAGTATATATGGATTTCTCTTAATGTGACTGTCTTAGGGTTTTATTGCTGAGAAGAGACATCATGACGAAGGCAACGCTTATAAAGGACTTTTAACTGGGGCTGGCTTACAGGTTCAGAAGTTCAGACTGTCATTATCATGGCAGGAAGCATGGCAGCATTCAGGCAAACATGGTGTTAGAGGAGCTGAGAGTTCTACATCATGTTCTGACATCAAACAAAAGACTGGCTTCCAGGCCAGTTCTCCAAGCCCCCACCCCGAGTGATACACTTCCTCCAACTAGGCCACACCTCCTAATAGCGCCACTCCCTGGGCCAAGTATATTCAAACCACCACAGTGATTACTTTCAATTCTATCCATTCTATCCATTCTATCCATTCTATCAATTCTATCCATTTCCTGCAAATTTTCCTTTTTTATAGCTAAAAATATTTCTATTGTGTACATATACCCCCCTTTTTTCTCCATTCCTCTGTACCTAAATTGATAGTTGTGAGCTGTGCTGTGACAAACATTGATGTACAAGTATCTCCATGATATATTGATCTGGAGTCCTTTGGATAAATATTCAGGAGTGATAGATCATATGGTAGATCTATTTTTAGTCTTTTTGAGAAACCATACTGACTTACACAGGACTGTAAACCAGCCCAGCCAACACTGGGTCCCCTTTTGCCTGCATCTTCTCCAGAATTTGTTATTTGTTTTCTTATCATTGCCATTCTGACTAAGGTGACATGGAATCTCGATGCAGCTTCAGTTTACATTTCTCTGATGACGAGTGAGGTTGATCACTGCTTCATATGTTTACTGGTCATTTGTGTTTCGGTTTTTTTTTTTTTTTTTTTTTTTTGAGAATTTTTCCTTCTCCCATTTGGTGAGTTATGGTTCAGTTAGTAGAGACTAAATGGATTTTACAACAAATTTATTCTGATACTAGATAAATAAACAAAGCATGTATACATATATCATGTATGCTTGAGAAATAAAGAAAATGGGGGTTGATTTGACTCTTGAACTTAAGGAGGGTGCTAGACTTTTATATATGTTTTTGCTATGTTAATAGTTTCATTTTTTTATAAAAAGGTTGTAAGTAATTAAGAAGAAAAGTATGGGAGGAGTTCCCCATGACCTGTCTCCCACTTCTCTGGCTCCTTGTACTTCTAACAGTTAATAAGCAGTGTGTGTCTGAGGGCTCTAACTGAGCTTCCTACCATGTGAGTGCAGAGACTATGGCTCACTTACTGCTTTTATTTTGGTTGGGTTGGGTTAATTTAGTTTTTTGAAAACAAGGTTCATCATGTAACCCACGCTGGTCTTGAGAACTCACTACATAGTCCCTGAGAAATTCAAAGCAACCATCCTGCCTCCATCTCCCTAGTGCTAGAATGACAGATGAGCCCACCCCGCCACACCCAGTGGTTCATTTCTTTTGAAGTTCCCAAGGAAGTGACTTAACTTTTATGGAGTTGTTTCTTCAGTGGTGAAGTTGAGGCGCTGGCCACAGTGGTAGTGGACACTTATTAGGTGATGGTCATGGATCCAGACTCTTACTACTCTCAGAGTGGATTATCTCATCCTGTCTCCAAAGAACCCTATCTAAGGAGCATCATTGCAATTATACCCATTTTACAGATGAAGAAAGAGTAAATACAAAACAAAAGTAATTAAGCAGAGGAGTTGGGATTGCTGTTTACAGAGTCCATGTGCTTATAGAGTTGTGACAGAAGCAAGAACAGATGAAATGACAGGTTTGGCCCTATTAGGAAATGCTTTAGCTATGATGATCAATGTCCTTTCTTTCCCTCTCAGAAACCCTTCCAGGTAAATGACAAGTATTACCTGGCTGAATGGAAACAAGGTGAGACAGGCAATAGCATTTTAGCAGGGGCCAGGCCACACTTGGGGTGGCACATGTGGCAGGGCCAATCACATCTCATGTCTTCAGCCACCTGTGTCCTGCTGGGGGAACAGGGCAGGGGTGTCACCAGGGAAAGGGTTTTTCCTTTCCATCAGAATACAATGGCTTTACTGTTATTAGCAACAGATGGGGCCAGGCAATTACAGACTTGAGCTGGGTAATCACATCTCCATTTTAGGACTTAATCAGATCACCTCTCTGGTAAAGGCCTCGCATAGCTGTCATAGCTGTTCAGTTCTGTCCCTTGCCACCCTCTGATGACTGACATTCCTCTGCAGTGGAGCTTATCTTTGCTATGCAGGGAGAGAGAGAGAGAGGGAGAGAGAGAGAGGGAAAGAGAGAGAGAGAGAGAGAGAGAGAGAGAGAGAGAGAAATTGATTTACTCTTCTGTGCATATGCAAGTTGCTCCAAAGCTCAGCCCCTTCAGAAGTCAAACTACCCTGCCTCTCACTCATTTACTGGGTGTGATGGTTTGTATATGCTCGGCCCAGAGAGTGGCACTATTAGAAGATGTGGCCCTGTTGGAGTAGGTGTGCCACTGTGGGTGTAGGTTTAAGACCCTCATCCTAGCTGCCTAGAAGTCAGTATTCTGGTAGCAGCCTTCAGATGAAGATGCAGAACTCTCAGCTCCTCCTGTACCATGTCTGCCTGGATGCTGCCATGCTCCCACCTTGATGATACTGGACTGAACCTCTGAACCTGTAAGCCAGCCCCAATTAAACATTCTTTTTAAAGAATTGCTTTGGTCATGATTTTGTTCACAGCAGTAAAACCCTAACTAAGACACTTGGTAACAGCTCTGTTTGCCGAGAGTAGAGACCAGTCAAGAGGTTTCAGTCCCGATCTGAGGTTTGCAACAGCTTCCTCTGCAATTCCAAGGCTTCTGCTCACCTGTAGAAAACAGGCCAGTCTCACAAGACATACTTGGTTGTCCTTCTGCCAACTGGGAGATCCCTAAAACAAAAAATTCTATTAGTATTTGAGTTTTCATAGTTAAAATGGTATCCAGCATATAACAGACTCTCAGCAAACATAAGAGTAAGCCCTTGCCTCCAGCACCAAGATTAAGTTTTAAATGCCTAATGGGATTATTTGAATAACTGGCCCTAGCTGTCAGGGACTGGGAGACCAAATATATTCCTTTATGCTCCATAGTGGGAGGGAACATCCCAAGAGTCACATAGTAGGGGAGGTTCGCACAGACTCTGCTACAGAAAAATGTCAGGCGTCCTCTACAGCACAGCTCAACAGGACAGTATTTGGGTCCTTTGATGACGCATCGTTTCTTTTTAAGATGGGTAAAACCCAGACTCTCATAAATCCAAAGGGGGCAGATTTCAGATTCATGTGCATTGGATTGTTAGGAATTCTTCTGTAAAGGCTAAAATTGCAAGTTAAATACCCATGAGGTTTTGGAGTTTGTGGTTGAACACAGCACGGTACTGACACTTGGCAAAATTCCTGCTGGCAGCACAGATGAATCCAGGAAACTCGACTCTTATCAACTTCCTCCCAGCCCCAAAGTGCAGGACAGCTCCATACTGGCTCCTTCTGAGTCCAGTTGTTACTGTGGAGGAGATGCTGGGATCCAGCTCCAGACCTGACAGAACACCTAGGTTACGGAGCCAGTGCAGCTCCTGGCTTAAGGGAGGCTGGAGGTGGAGCAGACGAAGAAGAGCATCCGTGAAAAGAGGGAACAACGCTCTACGGTCGAGATGAGGTTCCTTGGTCAATAAGCAGAAACAAAATCAGTTATGGCACTGGCCTGACTCAACAGGACAAAGGCAGAGGAGTGGGGGAGGGATAAAGCAAGTGAAGAGAAGGTCACAATAGGACATTTTCTCATTCCAGAACTAGGATCAGGAACTCCACGGACAGAAATTACACTAATTTCACTAGCAAGAACCTAATTCCACATATAGTGATAGAGCAAAGCCCAACATGCTTTCCCCTGCCCTTTCGTAGTCAGTAGAACTTTCTGACAAATGAGAAAGAGCGCTGCTTCAATACTGGCAAAGCAAGTCTGGAGTGGACACCAGCCGAGTAGCGCCTAATTCAACTCAGCTGCTGTAAACCTGGAGATAGTGTTCAACCCTACGGGTCAAAGGCCTCAGTCCCCAAGCCTGCCCTGCTTCAGATGCCGGTCCCAGAAAGTATAATCTTTGTATCTAAGCAACAGGGGACAGACTGAGGTTTCCATGGTTCCCTGCAGTCTGACTAATGTGATGGTTCATTTGATTATGAACCTGATAGGGTCTAGGATTATCTAGGAGACAAATCCCTGGAAGTCTGTGAGAGTCTTTCTAGATTTGGTTAACTGAAGTGGTAAAAATCCATCCTAACTGTGGGCATCACCATCCCATGGGCTATGATTCCAGACACAGAAAGAGGGGAAATCCCACAGACAGTAGCATCGTTCATTGTTTCTTTCCTGGATGTTGTAACCACCTTCCTCAAACGCCTAATGACAGGACAGCCCACCATGATGAATTACCCTTCGACTGTGTGAGCCCAGACAAACCCTTCTTCCTGAGGGTTTGGTTGTAGCAATTAGAAGAGTAACTAACACAAGCCATTTGCTAGAATGTTTCAGAGAGCTCAGGAAAACACTGAGCATATGTTATAAAGGTTTTACAAAGCAGCAGAAGGAAGAAGAATAAAGGTCAGGGTATGGGGAGCAGGCCAGAGTTTCCTTCTGTGAGCCTACCTACCCATGCTTGGCCACCCAGTGGCTCACTCAATGAAATCTTTTAGGGATTCTATAAAGTCTTTATTATTCTGATGTGGTTGGTTGCATCATTGGCTTGGTAATCAACTCAACTCTTGGCCCTTCTTCCTTCCCTGGAGGTTGGGAACGGGGCCAAAAGTCCCAACTCTAGTCATGCTTTGGCTTTTCTAGTGACCATTCTCCTTCGACAAGCTACCCAGGACCCCTCTAACCCCAGGGTGCTCTTTAGCAAACAAAAGGCATTCCGGTCAATATAGAGATTTCAAGGTTGGAGAAGCTTGCCAGGATGGAAGTACAGTTACAATAATGAGATACTTCACGACATCACACAGTTATACCTGCAAATGTGCATAAAATACATGCAGAGATGCTCTCCTGAGGGCTGTTCAACCAATAGAGATATTATTGTTTAATGAAGGGTGTTGGCATCTTCCAGTGGCATCATTCAATGTATTACTATATATCCATATTGTGGGGGCAAGTATAAGAACACAATGACTGCACAGAGTTGCAACAGTGTTTTTGATACATTAAGTATAGAGACAGCAAGGTGACAGAAAGGCATCACTCCATTCGTCTTGTTAGTTTTGTTTTCCTTGTAAAGTAGGGTCTTCAGATATAAACTAGAGATTCCCTGTGTTGGCCTCCAGAACGTGGGAGTAGATATTCATCACTGTACTCTGCTTCTGTTTGGACTTTAGAATGGACTCTACAAACAGGCAGACTGATCACAGATAGGTGGGTAGGTACATAGACAGACAGACAGACAGACAGACAGATGAATAATAGAATACCAGGAAAGCAACTTAGAAAATGTGGGAGTAGAGGACTTTTCACTGGAACTTTTACTGTGAACAGGTCCTCTAATTAAAACTAATTTAAAATGTCATAAAGTAAAAATTAATTGAGTAAGACTGTTCGCTAACAAACAGAAAACAAAGAACAAGAAATAATTTTTCCTCAATATGATTGCCTCTGTAGAGCTAGGAACACTCTACTTGAAGTCCGGAAGTAGAAACTCTTTATCAATCTCACTACTCTGAATGTCCTCTAGAGCCTGGTCTCTGGTCAGCGTCAGTGAGAATCTGCCCTGATTCTGCCCAGTTACTGAAGTGAGTGAGGGACAGGCAGAAGCACCTGTGGGTCTTCTACAATAGTCCTGCTCAGGAGGTGGCACCACAGAGGCAGAGATGCCTGAATTCTTCCACTACATAAAAGCCAGTGGTCCTTAAAATAAGGGACCAGAGTAGGTCAGACTTGAGTGGTCCTATGATGTTGGTGGCTGCTCTTAATGTTAATGAAGCCAGTAGTTGTTCATTCAAGTGAAAAGATTTCTAACCAGTTGATAGAACTGGTTTTGTCTAACTTGACCCAACCTAAAGTCTTCGGAGTGGAAGGAGCCTCAATTGAGAAATGACTCCATGAAATCCAGCCATAAGGCATTTTCTTAATTATGGATTGAAGGAGAGGCCCCAGCTCATTGTGGGTGGTGTCATCCCTGAGCTGGTGGTCTTGGATTCTATTAGAAAGCAGGCTGAGCAAGCCAGAAAAAAGTTTAAGTAACATCCCTCCATGGCCTCTGCATCAGCTCCTGCTTCCAGGTTTCTGCCCTTTGAGTTTCATCCAAACAACAGAAACAGTATCTAAAGAGCTCTTCCTAGCTTCCTACCCACATAAGAAATTCTGCCCATACCAGAGACTATTGAAACATCCTCCAGTGCCTGGAAGATAAGATCAGAGAGGCGATACATCAGACATATGCGGTCTACACAGCTCTCATTCCTCTATTTCGTGTTGTCCTAATCCTGGACTACCTCTTCCCACTTCCCCAGATTTCTCTCCTCCTGAGCTCCAAGGAGCCATGTTTGCTGTGGAAGGATGAGCAGTTAAGCCCCTCCTTCCTAGCTATATCTCCGTGTCAACATGTGGAGATTCAAACATCTGGGTTTGTCCTTTTACTGCAGAGAAATCCCCAGTGCTGTCTGGGAGCCCACACAGCACCCCATAGAACAAGGACGGCTGAAGAAAAATCCCCACTCACTGCCCCATAGCAGTGGTGAAGGTGGGGAGGATGGGAGTTCAAGCTTGGTCAACACTTTGGCTATGGACAGTGACCATCAAATCTTCCTGTGCTGTAGGCTCACGATCTCTTTGCCCTCTACCCTCCACTCAGCTGTTTCAGGGGCAATCCACTAGTGTGATGTCCACCACTGCCAAGGTGAGGAGGCCTGGTCCAACTCCACCCTCATCCACATTTTTCAGGGACCAGAAAGAGGCTTCCTGGCTCTTCTTCCTATGTCATGAAGGGTCTCTTCACACAATCCAAGGTGCCAAAGTGGGATTTCCTCAGACACCTAAAGGGCAGGTTCCTTTGGGGTGTTTCCCAACAGTACTACCCAAACCTGGTCAGGCTCAGCTTGCCTTCTGAGGCTCAGCGCTCAATGCCTTAGGGTCTAGCCTTCAGCTTGAAGCACCAGCGCCCCAATCCATGCCTGGCACGAGGTGGTCAGGAAACAGTTAGAGGTCACCAGACTGGGTGCGGCTGCGTCCCCCCCCGCCCCCACGCACGCACAAACGCCGACTCGCCCGAACCCTATGCCCCGCAGCGTTCGATCTCAGGGCCGGGACACCCTGGGCCACCTTGCCCTTGGCTCGGCGCGCGGCGCTGTAGCAGCGCCCGCCTCCCGCTTCCCGCCTCCTGCCTCGGTGGCCGCGCAGGGTAGGTAGCTGGGGGGACCGGAAGGATGGCGAGGAAGTCGGAGAGGGTTTCCTGAGATGAGAGATTACTTCCGTCCGCGCGCTGGCCTCTCTCTGGAGCCGGCTGGCTGGGGCTCCGGGAGCGGGGTGCGCGGGGCTCGGCCGCGCCTTGCCACCTGCAGCGCCCGGGCAAGCCGCGGGGCCCTGCGGCTACGGCTCACCCCGGCCATCCTTGCAGGTGGGAGTCAAGAGCATCCCCAAGCGCCCAAGCCATGGTGGCCAAACAGCGGATCCGGATGGCTAACGAGAAGCACAGCAAAAACATCACCCAGAGGGGAAACGTAGCCAAAACCCTGGTAAGGCGGGGGCGGCGCCGGCCGGGCCGAGCTGGCAGGACCCACGGGGCGGAGCGGGGCGGAGCGGGCGGGCCGCGGGCTCGGAGCCAGGCCTCCCGGCCCCTCCTCCGGGGTCCCGCAGGCTGGGGGACCCAGCCGGGCTCTGGGGGCGCAGACTGCTCTGCTTTCTCGTGGGCGGAGAGGGCTCTGGTTGGTGGAGCCTTCCCAAGAGAGAATGAGCCGTCGTCCTTGAAAAAAGCTAAAAGCTGCATCTTAGGGGCCGGTGAAGCCAACTGGGCTGGGAGCCTAGTAGGTGAATGAATGAATGAAGGAAGGAACGAACGAACGAATGATGATATATATGATATATAGATATATATGTATATCTATATATCATATATATAGATATAGATATAGATATATGTATCATATATATTCATATATCTCTGGAAAGGGTTTAAAAGTAGGGCGTGAGATTCCGAACTACATTTCTCTCCACCCTCCCCTTTCTCTTGCAAAATGAAGCCGCCTCAGCCAACGCTTAAGTGCATCCTTACTGCCTATAATTCACCCTATGGATTCTGGCTCATTATGATGCTCTAACTGTAGCGACCAGCTTATTGCCCGAGAGTCTTTGCTCCCAGACTGTGTATTAAAGCTTTACCCCCTGGAATCTTAAGTAAATTGTGTGTACCCTAGGTGCAGAAGTTTCCTTTAGGAAACCAGGTTGTCTGCTACAGAAAATGTCAGGCCTGAGACTTTGAACCATCCAAGGCTTGAATGGGTTGCATCGTTGGGAAGAACTGGTTTGCAAAGGCGCCTGGAATCTATTATCCCATAAGATTGTGGGGAAGTCCAGCCGAAGCTTGGGGTTTGTCTGGAAACGCAGACTTGATGAGGCAATGCCTTTTAGCAAAGAAATTATGTTGGTTTGATTAACTGAGGGAAAAGCTGGATGTGTAGTCATCACACCGGAATTCCTGTTAAACCAAGCAGAATTGTGGCAGAGAAGCCATGGCGTCAAACTGCACTCAAAGCTTTATACACAGCTCCAGGCTTAAGTAACCCTTGAAATTCCTTCGTTGGGAAATTAGAACATTTATTATGATTGGAGGGGACAAAATGCCAAGGTACCATAGAATGGGAACCATATTTTCACAGAGATCTGTTTCCCCTATGAGGTTTTACTGGGTGGGGGCAGGAAGCCTGTGCCCAAGTTGACATTAAAGGCAATTATTTTATGCTTATAGTAGATCATTTCTTCTTTCTCAAGGTGGCAGACCTATTTGCTGACATAGCAGAAATATGTAGATGTGGCTCCTTCTAATGAAAGAAGGAATCCGAGTTCAGATGTAAAAAGATCTCAGTTGACAGCTTCTGTGGGGGCGAGAGAAGGACACAAGAACTAATTTGCAGGGCTGTTTTCTCCATCAGCCTCTGTAGACTCGAGAGAATGTCGAGGGCCTACAACAAAGCAAAAAATCGTTAGCTTCAAAGTAAGAAAAGAAACTGGGGAAACGCCATGAAGTGGATACAACTAGCCATCTGCAATTCACCTCAGTGTTCCCAGCTACATTTAAATTATATTTAATGTATGGTATAAGTGCATTTAACAGGTTCTGCTATACCATGGATGGCCCTCCTCAGTAGTGCCTGGCGCCTCTGAGGACCTGTAATTGACCAGACGAAATTTGTAATGAAAGGTTCCAAGACCAAGCCCCAAGAAACGTTTGTTTTTAGTTGTTTTGAAGGGTCTTTTGGTTAGCCATATTGTAAGTGGATCAGCATCCCAAAAGAAAACAAAGTGTTTCTTTGTAAATTCTGAATCTTACTGTTTTAATTACAAGCCCAACATGGTTATACTTTGATAGAAGTTGATAGGTTGTTTCTTCAACAGTGAAGTGAGCTAATTCAAGCCAGAGTAGATTATATTAAAGGCAGGTTTACTGGGATGGTGTTCTTGGGTGAGTTCTCTAGCCCCAAGGAAGGAGGCTACGAAAGTCACCATGGGGTGGTGGGGAGAGAAAGGGTGCATGCAGGAGAGAGACAGAAGGGGAGAGAAAGAGAGAGAGAGAGAAACAGAGAGAGAAACAGAGAGAAACAGAGAGAGGAGACCAAAATGTAGGGGAGGGGGGAGGGAGAAAGAAAGAGAAGGAGGGAGAAAGGGAGAGAGAGGAGACCAAAATGTCTGGATAATATATAGGGAAGAGCCTCTGAGAGAAGGACAGCCCCAGCCCAGCCTCTGGGCTGGCAGGGTTGGGGGCAGGGTATGCCAGGTAGGGACTGAGGGATGTTGGGAGACCTGGAGGCCAAGTCTGCTTTGATATGTAAAATACGCACCTCAGTCCCTTGTCCCTGTCTGAGGCCAAACAGAGGTAACTAATTCTGGATAGACTTAAGTAAGTGGGAACAGATTTGCAAGTTCAGTTGAAAAATGAAGTTCACTGTTCAGAAGTCAGCCTCTGTCACTGTGCGGGCAACGCTTGTCTTTCACAATTAGCTAATGGCTTCTGGGTAAACCAATGTTTTCCTCCCAGATAGCAGACTGATACAAGAAACAGAAATGGAAGGGCTGTTTGGGGATTGGACAGTAGGAAATCCTCCACAGTGTAAAGGAATTTAGATTGCAAAGTTCTGAACTGCCCAGCAAAGATTTTGTCAAAAAAAAAAAAAGACAGCCCCTCACATGTTGGGCCCTCATGTTTGAGGTGAATCTTGCCCTTTACAGAAGTGCTGTAGAAACGGCTCTTGCTCTGTCTTTTGCAGTATAATGGTGCTTATGGGGACCGTACTGGCATTATGATCAGCCATGTGTTCCAGGGCTCTAAAAGTCCACAACTAATTCCCGTTCACTGAGGAATGTCTTCCAAAAGGGTTTTGTATCATATACACCAGGCTATGAGATGATAATTTGTGTTTAACTATAAGTATAAAATACAGGACTCCATTTGGCATCCTTAGTAGCCCAGTGATAGAAACTCATGGATTCCCTTATTGGCTCTGCTGGGAATAGAGCTGAGGTAAATCTTTTCGTAATGTGCCGTGAGTTACAACACTGGAAGCACAATTGGTTTCTGAGAGAAACTAGGACAATAAAGTTCTAGAAAAGGGCAGGGAAAACTACCTGAAAATCATTTTTAAAAAGTATCTGAATTGGAGAAAAAGTAACTACTGATTCTTTTCTCCCATTACAGGGTAAAGAAAGCAAACCTTTGATATCTGTTTCTCCCCAAATAAAGAAATAAAAAAATTAAAAAAAAAAAAAAAAAAAGGCAGGGAAGGGCAGATGCCACACTCTGCTCAAGTGATTTTAAAATCTCTGTTGTTTACTTGATCTAAGTTTAGCCTAATCTTACGTGACACACTAAAGCTATACTGTGAAATTCTTAAAGAATTACTTGGTTCTTTTTTTGGTTCAAAGCAATGACCTATTACATTGTGACTCGCCCCAGGATGCATGCTGGTCAAGTCCAAAGAATGAGTGGCTTTAATCTTTAGTCAAAATTGACCTGCTGTTGACACATTCAGTATCTAGTAAGTAGATACTAGGATGACCCACTCAGTACCGCCAATTACGAAATCTCACTGTAAGGACGGATGGCCAAGCATGCTGCTCGCCTGGTAGACTTGCTTGCATAGCATGCAGGTAGGCCTGAGTTTGATCCCTAGCACCACATAAAACTGGGAGAGGTGTTGCATTCCTGTAATTCCAACACTTGGGAGGTGAAAGGGGAGAAAGAGAAGGTCAGATCATCCTTGGCTACACATCGAGTTCAAGGACAGCCTGAACTAGAAAAAAAAGCCTGTGTCAAAAAATAAATAAATAAAAAGGCAATAATCTTTGTAGACTCACATTTTACCTGACTACATTTAATGAACTACATTTAATGAAACATGCGTGCTCATCATTCTTAAATGAACATTTCTTACCTTCTTTATTTAAGTCTGTGACAGACTTTGCTCTACATTGGGTTTGGGAGGTTGTTTTGTTTTGTTTTGTTTTGAGACAGGGTTTTTCTGTGTAGCCCTGGCTGACCTGGAACTCACTCTGTAGACCACGCTGGCCTCGAACTCAGAAATCCGCCTGCCTCTGCCTCCCAAGTGCTGGAATTAAAGGTGTGCGCCACCACCGCCCGACCTTTGCTCTACATTGATGCCTCAAAGAAACTTGTTGCCAGTCCTTGTGGGGCCTGCAGTATAGTGGAAAGATGGATATTAAACATGTTCTCTGGGGAGTCAATAATTCTAAACTATAAAAATGTCTAGAAAAAGTACTTGGTCATACAAATGACATACGTGAGTAAGGTGGAGACAAAAGGCTAAGAAGGTAGGTGATCTGAGACCTAAAAAATTGTAGCTTAATCTATTAAAAGAAGGAGGAGGAGTAGCATGAGGAAGAGGAAAAAGAATTCGTATTTTTTTTCAGTACTGGGGACTAAGACCAGGGCCTTGTACATGCTAGGCAAGTGCCCTACCACTGAGCTACGTAATGAAATAGGGTTGTCCTATGTGGCCCATGCTGGCCTTGAATTCACTATATAATCTCAAATTCACAATCAAACTACCTCAGCCACCTCATTGCTGAGATTCTAGGTATGTGCCATCAGCAAATGAAAAATATCATTAAATATAGGGTGGCAGTTATCAATAAATACAACATGTTTTGTAGTTTTAATACAGTGAACTTTTCCGGAAAGCAAATCGGAGAAAGCTTATATGGGTTTTGCTCAAAACTTTACTAAAACTTGTGCCACGTGTCAGAAAATTATATCCTCCGCAGAAGCACCATTCATTTTCTCTTGAAACACTAATAGGATACACCTCCCAAAGGTGTAGCTGTCAGATCTGCAGAGACACGAATGTATTTCAGCCCATACTTTATAATGTTGAGCATACATACAGATGTTCACAGCCTTTAATTGAAACCCACAGCCTGAGTTTGTGATTTCCTCCGAAACTAAACATTCACAGATTGTCCTTCCTACCAGTGTGTTTTTCTCTGCATGTTCTTTAGTTTACCCTGAATGCAGCCTATCTTTTGCTCGAGTTATTGAGGAAGCAACCTCATGTTTTGTGCCCTGCCCTCATTCTTTCTTGATTCTTTTGTTTGATAAGTCACTGCTTTTTCTGGTATCTTCCATAAAACCTGGGTGTGTTCTGTTCATTCATTTGGTCTTTAGCAGCATCTGCACACAGGCCTAAGGGTGTTGGCAGAGGGATATTCGTATTATACCCTGTGGAGTGGCAAGTTTAGCTATCCACTTTGTGCTCCCAAAGGGTTGCACATGCATACCCACCCAATAGCTACCTGGATTCTGGAATGGAAGACAGACAGACAGACAGACAGACAGACAGACACACACACACACACACACACACACACACACACACACACACACCCTTGACTAGTTCACAGGCTGGGCAGTTCTAATCTTCCCTGTGGCTAGCGTACATTCCCCTCCAGTACTCCTGGTTCAATACCTTCTAAATCTGTGTTTTATCTTTGCTGCCTTATTATCCTCTGGGAAGACCCTCCTTGAGGGCTGCTTGCCCTTTCCACCTACATTTTGGATGTATTTTCTTCTGCAGCTCTAAATCTGATCCATCTCCCTCCGAGACAAGGCGAGCTCTCTCTTCCTCTCTTCTAGTTCCTAACCTTAGCAAATCCTCAAGTCCCGTCTCCGTCTACCTGCCCAACCATTGGCCATTGGCTCTTATTGATCGATCAAAAACCAACTGAGGACAAGGACCTTCAGTGTTTGGACATGCTAATTCCCAGTTTTGGGGGCTGAATTAATTCAAAGCATTAGAACCAATCCCCGACTCCCTTGTTCTTGTTCTGAGACAAGCATCAGGCATGCCAGGCTCTGCAGATCCAGCTGTCCTGCCTGCCAGTAGTCCTGAGCATCAGTAAGGGTTACCAGCGCTCTTAGCATATGTTGCTCCTCTATCATCAACTTCCCAGAATGCTCTTATGGCTACAAGGACTTCCTTCATTTTTAATATATTGATTTTGGGGGGAGCTGTCTGGTCCTTCTGGGAATGCACACACACAAGAAAGAAAGATGAACCTGATCATGGAAGACACACAAGCTCAGTAATGAATTGAATTCCATCTCTTACTCAGTAGCAGACTTTGAACCTCAAGTTATCAAGTGCAAAATAGGAATAATAATAATATTATAATATAATAATAATCTTTGTAGTGAGCCATTTGATCTGGAGATAACACACGGACTGCCTGGATTATGCTTTCAATAGATGGACACAATTATTGTTAGTATCACTAGCCTTTAGAATCACCATATACCTCATTCACCTCTATGACATTAGACCACCAAATTCATTAATAGTGATAAGGTGATAAATGAGTTGTTTTAAAGAATTTAGCCCAATCTTTCATAACTGGCTTTATTCAGCCATATAAACTCACTAAGAGTTGCAACCAAGTCTGTCATTCATACACAGTAGGATTCTCAACATACGCAATACCTAGCAGTGCCCTGCAAATGTTTCCCGCATCAGTGAACCTAACCTTAATTTTTCTATTCCCTTACAGAGGCCACAAGAAGAGAAATATCCTGTTGGGCCATGGCTGCTGGCCCTGTTTGTTTTTGTTGTCTGTGGCTCAGGTATGGTATTTCACTGAATTATAGCCTGTGTTCTCCACTGTCCTTGAAAAACCATGTTTTGTCCACAACCTAAATACACAAAGAAGTATTGATTTGGGGTTCAAGTTCATTGCAGCCTTAAACCTTAATCTTTATGGGTTTTTATTTATTTTGTATTCCAAGTATGGCGAGACGGAGTTCATACACTATCAAATCATAGCCATAAAGTGATTACAAGAAATTAAATGTGTTATAGATGCCGTGAAGGTCAGCCCAGTTGTTCTGTAGACTCACAGCCTAGATACAGATTTGGAACAGAAAGTAGAATACTTATCTGCTCAAGATAAATCCACATTCCAAAGACAGGGAGAGGCCTTAGGCCTCCGAGCATTCTATAGAAATCTCAAGCAGAACAGAGTCTTTGACCTAAGCCATAGATACAGGTCTCTTGATACTTTGGGTTGGCAAGTTCAGAGAGCTGTGTTTAAATACTTGTGAATACAAGGGACATGATCAAAGAACAAAAGCATACAGTTCTGATTGAATGCTGTTAGTGGAGCCTTGCCTGGGCTCCTGGTTCCTATGTACTAAGTTTCTGCAATCCTGGTAAGTGGATATGTGGATATTACTTTATCTAAATGCAGGGCATAGCTTCAGGGGTCCCCATCCTTCTCTGTCACCTCTGTTTCTGAGGATAGGGGATGTAAGAAGTCTGTGTCTTCCTGTGTATGCTTAGGCATCCCACCAAGACACTTCCGCTCCAGTATCAAGAGAAGCCCATCGCTACTGATGGTCCAACTCCTTGATCTTCAACAGATTGCTTTCCCAAGGTTACAAAAGCTCTTGGGGGTGGGGGTGGGGCAACCTTTGAAACACTTGGGGATACATCACTTGTGTTTGAAAATATTTTAAAGGAGACTTGATGTTTCAAGAAAAGAAAACTATCTAGTTGAAAAATAAAAATTCTTAGCCTTGTCAGATTTCCCTGGGGGAAGCTACCCAGTATATGAGTGGCCTCATAACGGATTTGAATGCATTCATCCAATCCATGACTGTTTCAAGGGATGGGGTGTCTATTTCCCAAAGAAGCAAAAGGCCTATTCCAGGCCAGCTGCCATGGTACATGTCTGGAATGCATCCACACTTGGGTAGATAAGGCAGAAGGATCATCAGTTTGAGATCAACTTTGGGGTACACAGAAAGTTCTAGGCCAACCATGGCTGCTCAGTGAGATCCGTCTCAAAAACAAGAGCAACACAAAACTCTATCCCCACTCTCTTCTGGGCATGCAGATGTTTTGAATATGACTGCCTAGTAGATCCATCTTCAGATTGTGAACTCCCCTGGCTGACTCAACCTGGCCTCAAAAGATGAGTGTTCTAGACCGTTCTTCCAGATGCACCCAGTGACTTTCTTACAGTACAGCCTTAGCGACTTCAGAAGATAGCCTAGAAGAGCTGTGACCAGTGGAGGCAGGAGAATTACCACCACTTTTATTGTACTACTCTGCTTTTGTTACCATGATCTGATTTCCAGTCTAACCCTCATGCTTTTGAGTGGGGGCCCCATGAGCCATCAGGCCCCATCAGTCTTTCTTCACATTAGTTCTCTGCTGGCCTCAAAGTACATCTGCGCTCCTCTTTGCCCCCAAAGAACCCACGTCCCCCACATCCTTTCCTTTTCTTTGGTCCTCATCATTTCAGATTACGTCATTTTCTTGTTTATTGTCTATCTCCTCCCACAGGGATGCTCAGGGGAAGCAGTGTTTCTTTTCCACCGAGTTTGTAGATTCTGCACAGTACTTGACACAGAGCAGGTGCTGAGGCGGGTTAGTGGGTGGTGGATGTGTGGATGGATAGCCAGACACTGCTCATACTAATAGATAGATACCTGGTTTACTTTTCAAGATCTAATGTAAAGCTGCATGATTTTAAAACTTTGGATTGTTGGTTGTCTTTCCACAGTGGCCAAGTTTACAAATGCACATGAGAGGTTTGTTGACATTATGATCTGTTATGCGGTATAGTCATTAGTATTACATGGTGTATTCAACATGTATCAGTGGTAACACTGTACACAAATGCAAGAGACTGTGTTGTAGTTAAGTCCTGGTTCTTCCTCCAAATCCCGTGTTCCCATATAGTTCTCCTCTGACTAGATCATTACTAAAATACCCATTTATTTTAGCCTATATTCTGCCACATGGCTGGTTACCTGTGCTCAGGTACCATGTGTCCATCTTGTCACATCTTTCCCTCAGACCTCCTGTACCTGGCTCAATCCCAGAATCTTTTCTCCTCCCAGACAATCCATCTTCCACTTCCTGCCTAAGCCATAGGCCATAGGCTTTTAAATTGACAGGTGATACATCCATACAATACATATTCTTTCTGTAAGATTGATCTATTAATACAGAACTTCCCCTTGTGTGATGTATTAACCTGGAATTCACAACCTCTGATGTTTTGTGTAATTTTTCACCTAAAGATGAAACAAAGTAAACCTTTGCCTTAAGCATGCCAGCCTACATTAAAAAGTTATCTGTGCTCTTAAGCTTTATGACCAGTGTATAAACAGATGGATTTTGAACTTTGAACATCAAATATAATTATCCTTTCCCAGCGTTCTGATCTCTGAGGTTGTATCATACCTCCGAGTCAGCGATGAGAGGTCTAGACTTGGAGAAAGCCGTGGCACACAGTGAGACAGCTTCACTTTGAATGTGTGCCTTGCGGCCTTACAGTCTGACTCTGTGCCAGGATTTGGAATGCAAACTCCTTAGGAGCTTGTGGACACTAGCGAGGGTAGCAAGAAGGGGAGCCCAGGAAAGCCCAGACACAGCACCCCAGATTGACCATATTAGCTCAGCAATTGTGGATGAGAGCCTTCCCCATCACACAGGTCTGAGGAGAGGGACCTTCCTCAGTTGAGTAAGCATTCAGACAGAATGGGTGAGGAAGGTGACCCCAGAAGAGGGAATAGAATGTGCCATAGGCACATAAGCATTCCACAAGCCCAGTCACAGGACCCGTATCCCTGTTGCCAGGTGATAAGTAGATCTATAGCTGATGCATGTTTCTTTTCTAGCATCAGTTCCCAGTGAGGACATTGTGACCCTCTAGTGTAGTCTGTCTGGGCACAAGCAGAGCATTCTGGTCTGACCTCTTTTTCTCAAATCCATGTACCCCACATAACTGCCACATGTCTGTGACTTTCCTGAAGTCCAGTCATTCTCAGGGACCAGCACTGTTGCCTATGCAGGCTATGTGAGTTTGTCAAGTCTTTGGGATGTGGACCTGTAAGGAAGATTTGTCAGATCCCTGGGATGTGGACCTATGAGGAAGTTCCTGGAGCCTTGGACCATAGTGGCTCAGAGAGCAGATCACCCATTTTGTTTCTTTGGGGGATACTGAAGATAAAACCAAAGGTCTCTTCCTGTTAGACATTTTCCCACTGTGCTGCATAACCCACCTTCCACTGTTTGTACCGCATCTGATTCAGTCTAGCTAGACCATTTTCCTTCTCTACATAGGCAAGCTATGAAAGCCAAGATGTTATGCTTTGTCCCCTCTTAATGTGCTGCCATTTCCCCCCAAAACAATGACCCTCACTACTACAAATGGTACACACATCTCTCTCTCTCTCTCTCTCTCTCTCTCTCTCTCTCTCTCTCTCTCTCACACACACACACACACACACACACACACACAGACACTTCTCCTTTTAACAGTTGGTAGTATTGTTTTTATACACCTCAGCTCATACTGGTCACTGCTCTCACAGAATCACCTCACTCTTCCCAGTTTGTCCTTGGTGCAGTACCATGCCATCTTTGTACATAGCCCTTTCTAAACAGAACATATCATGAAAAACACCATTGTTCCCTCAGCTCTGTCCCCAAGGCCAGCTCTACAGGATTAGTCATTCATTTCACAGAACCTTTCCAGCTCTTGACTTTCTCCCCCTTATGTCCTTTAAGGGTCACAGGCTATAAGCCCCTCCCTCCCTTCTCTCCATTGGAAAGGATGTGACTCTTGTCAACTGTAGCCCCTGTATTGCTCCTCTGTTGTAGTGACAAGCCTTCCTACAGACACTAGGATGCTAGACACCTTCATCCCTCAAGTGTCTGCCTCAAGTTCCAGCTCTAAAGTCCATCAGGGAAGATGTCGTCCTCCTCATGTCTCACTGCAGAACACACAAAAGCCTCACCCAGCTCTTACCCACCATGTTCCTGCAAGGTGGACTGGAGTTCAGTGAAGGGGTCCCACACCTCTGCACATTCACTCTGTCCTTCTCCATCTTCTGCCTCCTCTTTGACTACCCCTGGTGAAGGCAAAAGTATTGTTCCACTAAGCTCCCAAGACAGCTTACTGCCGTCTGCAAGCTCCTGGAGACTTTCTTAATTTGTATATTTCCATAGAGACACTGAGAATAAGGTAACAATTCACACGAGTGAAGATATTGATCATCTGTGCTCATCCTTTGAACGTCTCTCGTATTCCATCCCCTTATTTTATTAGCCTACTTTCCTAGGTGATGATTGGTTGAGCGAAATGCCCTTTTTAGAAATAGTGTCACAGTACTGGTGGTAAACAAATATTCAGGTCAGGCTAGTAGTGAGAAACATTTACTATTTTTTTTCCCCTCACTGTAGTCTCAGGGAGAATTCCAGGTGTCAGGGAGCTAGCATTTAAATCTATGCTTATTTACTGGTCCCTCTTGCTCCGTTATGTGGAGAAGCTGGTTAACAAACCTATGAGAGTCTGGTACAGCTTCTTGGCAGCCCTCCTGTGGCCTTCCTCATTTGGGGCATGTGCCTTTCTGGAGTCTGCACTTGGAGGCTTCAGCACAAACCCACGTCAAGGAAATGCCATCATCACACTGAGAAGTCAGATGAAGCAGACCTCCCGGGGCTGCCTGAAGTCACCAACATCTGAGTCCTGCCAAACCTCCTCCTCTTGCCGAGGCGGCTGGCTAGAACCTCACATAGTTACGCAGAGGAAGCAGGGAAGCTGAGGATGCATAAGTGCACCTGCAGTTCAAGTGCATCTCCACTGCAGATGGTGCCTCGAGCAAGGAACTTCTCGAAACCCAGTAAGAGCCCTGAGAGTGAAGGACAGTAACGAATCTGCCAGCCATGAGGATTCTCTGGTAGTTAGATGAACGACACCGGACAAGTTAGTACTCTCTCACTGTTGCTCTTCTTGCTGAGAGAATGGAGATAAGAGTCGGGCATGGTAGTACTTGCCTGTAATTCCTGCACTTACCCACGAGGCTGAGGCAGGAAGATATGAGTCTGAGGCTAGTCTTGAGATGTAGTAAGACTCTGACTCAAGGCGGAAGGGCAGTCTACCACAGATGTGGAATGGTCCTGGGATCTGCCTCATCACAAGCCCAAACCTGCCATCACTCATTACAAATACCAGCATCTTATACAGAACGTTAGTCCAGCTCTGGGGTGCTTACCTCATGTCTCCTTCTCCTGGGCTGTGAATCTAATTAGCATGCCCAGCCTCAACTTTCCATTCTTGGTCTATCAGAAAACCATCAGCCAGCATGCCTGTCTGCCTGCCTGCCTCTTGCTTCCGAGAATGAATGAGAGCCGTTCTCAGGGTTAACACTGTTTCTCTGTATGATAAAACATAAGCACCATCCCCACCCAAGAGAAAGGAAGCACCACCATGTGAACCAACCTCAGAGAATAGTGGTTTATACTTCAGATTGAGCATAAAACACACTGTGTTTCATTTCCTTAAAGTAATGCTAATACACTCCCATTTTGTGTAGTTTTCCATGTGAGATTCAAAACAGTGGGACTCGTATGATCTTTTGAGACTACAGTCGCCCAACAGGGACACCTCTGGACCATTTCTTGCTTTGTTACATTTTGTTTAATTCAGTAGCTGGCTTTATTTTTATTAATAGTATATAAATTACATCTGAAATGTAAAACGTATTTATCTATCAAATACCTGCTCTTAGCCTGGGATTTGGAAGTCCTTGAGCCTGCTGAACTGGCTGGATTTGTTTCTCTCTGCTTAATCTCTCCAGATACAGACCCATATTGAAGCCTATGGAATTCACGTGTCCTGTGAGAGGTTGTCCCCCCAACCCCCGCCTTTGTCCCTTTTTTTAACTTCTCCTCCTTCAGGCAATGGGGCCTCTTCGCTGATAAGCATTGCCAGCAACCGTCAATCTTGGCTTTCCAGACTCAGACAAGCATCGTCCAGAATGTCACTCCGTGACTGTTCCCTGCAGAGATACTGTCACACAAACACTCCAGCTGCTATCTCCTCTGCTTCTGGCAGTCTTGAAGACTTGCAGACTTGATGCTGTTCCCCAGACCACTGATGGAATTCCTTGTGACTATTTGTGCATCAAACTATAATTCCTAGCTTCCTCCTCTTCCTCTTTGGTTGGTGTTTTCACACTGTAATGCTGGAGACTGAGCCAGGGCCTGTACACATGCTTAGGGAAAACACTACCATTGGGCTATACTCCCAGCCCCAGCCCCAATTATTAGACAGTAGGTAGCAATTGATTAGTGATGTCTGCCACCAACATAGTCTAGTCACCAGAGCCAAACGCTCTTCTTTATAATCCTTGGACTAAACTTTTTATGGTATTCAAAGAACAACTATGTTCAGTATTTTCCACTTTCTTCCTTGTCCAAATGCCTCATAAACATTTGCTCTCCTCTTAATATGCTCTCTGGCAGCTTTTTAAATTTAGACTTAGCATGTGCATACTTCGGTCGTCTTACACTGTACTCTCCATCTCTCCTGAGCCCAGGCTATGATACTGTACAGTAACAAAGAGCAGCAGTCTGAGATGTTCTCTCTGTGGCAAAGATGGACCCTGTTCCATCCTCAGCTGGATCCTGATCCAACTTCAGCTGGGATCAATGGAGCCATTTAATCCCCAGCATCCTTTGCTTCTCTGCCAGAACCTCTTAAATGCCAGTCAACACCCCAGTTCCTTCCCAGGCTATTCTTCCCTTGTGTATTCCTAATTTCAATTTTATTTCTTCTCTCTGTCAAACCTTAATATCCATTTCCTAATTAGAAATTCAGAGTTTTAAGGGTTCCCAAAGCCTGGGCATTATCTATTCACATCCAAGGGGACATGTAGTGGATAGATAGGATTACCCAGTGACCGTCATTTCCTCATCATTTCTGTGTTGGTCCATTTTCCAATGAGCGTGTATTTTATAACCACAATGGTTTCTGAGAACGAAACCCTGGATGAGCGCTTTTCAGCCCTTTTCCTTTGGAAGACTGAGGACTTCTGCTGAAAGCTTGATAAATTAAAGAGCAACTCTATAATTGAAGTGGTGATGTGGTGGTTATGTGTGTTTCTGTATGTATTTAGATACACGTATGTTAGGCAATGTGTAGGTTTCTACATGTGTTGATACATGTAGATTCTGTTTTTGTAGATTTCTATACCTATGTGTTTATGTATAGATGTATACATTTCTATATGTATATATTTATATACATGTGTTTGCATGTGCATTTATTGAATTGTAGATTTACATATATGTCTGTTTGTGTCTATTTGTGGATTTCTGTGTTTCCATGGGTTTGTGTCAGTATGTGTGTTTGTACATTCATGTGTATTTTGCTGTATGTATGTATATATATATATATATATATATATATATATATATATATGCATTGATGTATATGTTTAAGTTTCTATGTGTTTGTGAATAAATGTGTGGTCAAGTGTGTTGTATGTCTGTGTGCATGTGTATAAGATGTGTTCTGTATATGTGTTTTGAGGAATATATAGATATGTGTGTGTGTGTGTGTGTGTGTGTGTTGTTTCTGCATATATGTCTCTATGTGCTGTGTATATGTATGTATACGTGTGTATGTGTATGAATGCATATGTATACCATTGTGTGTATGTGCCTATGTGTGTGCCTGTGCGTATCTGTATGTATGTACATCTACCTGTGTCTATGTATGTTTATGTGTATATAGTTATATGTACCGTGTGGTCTATGTATCTTTGTGTATGTTTGTATGTGTCTATGCATTTATCTGTCTGTGTGTATGTGTAGGCTATTGCCCTGTGTTGCTAGATATTCTGAGTTTCCTATCTGTAGCAAGCAGCAACCATCTTTTCTCACCAAATAGTAAATTGGATCTGGCTTCTCACTAAAGTTACAGCCTTTGAGCACAGAACCTGCTCTGTTTATTTGGCACTGTAGAGCCAGCTCCCCTGTTTCTGGGTGGGGACAGTGCATTTGTTTGTCACTTGACTGCCTGCACTTTTCTCCTGGACTCTCCAGGGACTCTGCCTGCAGGGGTTGGGGGTGGGGACAGAGATAGCATATCACAGGCAGGTCCTTTTTCAGGACAACGTGTTTAGAACTGAAAAGAAGTGATTCTCTGGGATGTTCTTGGCAGGGCCTAAACTCTTGCCCCGTGCCCAGCCTCAAGTGTCAGACAGTCCACCTCTGTCCTTGAGTGGATGCCCAAGTAGACATCCATTTCCAGTAGGGCTGCAGCCTGGCCTTCCTTCAGGCTGGCCTTTTATGTTCAGGATGATATTGGGGAGGGAAAGAAACAGAGGCATGAGTGTGGCAGAAACACGTGGAAGGACAAACAACTTCTTCCTTTAGAATCTCCTGCCCTGTGCTCCCTGTGTGACACTCGTGGTCACCAACATTGTAGTGACATGTCTTTGAGCCCAAGGCTCAGACACCAAAATAGGACCTTTCTTCTTACCGTAATGATGCCTCTGGCTCTTCTTCATGCGGCCTCCTCCTGCCCTGCTTTATTCTGGTACAGTCACATAAGGTGGGGGAAGGAAACTCTAAGTTCCCAAACAACCTGCCCTATCTTGACCAGCTGCATCTAATAGGGAGATCCGAGGACAGAGGGAACCTAGTCTCTGCCTCTGAAAGGAATGCATTCTAATCTAGCCACAGCGTGAGAGCACGATTTGTTCCTACTATTTCACTTATCGTTTGCTGAGGACTCATTGTAATACCAGGTCTGTGCATTTTCTTTCCTAAGCCCCCAACGAGGAGGCTACTACACCCTTTCCCCAGACCATAAAACTGCCACACACACAGAAAACCAGCCAGAATTTTTCATATCTAAAAATTGAGATAGCTAGTTCCCAAACCTAGCTCTTCCAGACTCCAAACCCACGCGGTTCTGTGGTCTAAAGGTTGGCATTCTGGACTCCGGGACTTCAAACACCATCTGCTTTCTGTTGTCCCACAATCCCTCTGGTATTACTTTCCTAAAAGTCCTGTGGAGCAAAAGTTTGCTAACTTTAGACCTTACATATGACTACATTGAAGAGAGTTAGAACGTCCTCTGGATTCTGCTGCCAGAAAACTGTCTTCTAAATATCCTAGATGGCTAACCATCTGCCTCCAAATGCAGAGATAGTTCCCCAACCACAGGCTGCTCTTTCATTGGTTCTCCAACCACAGGCTGCTCTTTCATTGGTTCCCCAACCACAGGCTGCTCTTTCATTGGTTTTCCAACCACAGGCTGCTCTTTCATTGGATCACCAGTGTTCCCACTCCCCTCCTTTCCTGGAAACTTGTTCCAGGATAGACTTAAATCCCCGATGTTTGCAGGTTGACTACATAAATATTGGCTTTTCCTGGAGACTGCCAGAACATTCTGGAAACTGCTCCCAAAGAAAGTCATTCCAGAGACCATCATGAGGTGCATGAGAACCGGACAGCCCCTGAAGACCAAGACAGACGGTCTGGAGGAGACACCTCAGCAGCCATCAACTCTCACAAGGTGACCTGTGGCACTCCTTGCATGTTCCCCCGTATAGGATCTCTCTGGGAGGCCATCCCAATATATGTTAATAACACTTGCATTTTGACATCTTTCTTCCCTAACCTATCTCTGGCATCTCTTTAGTCTTTCTTCTCTGGAACAGCCTGTGGAATATGGCACCTCGCTCGTGTCTTTGTGTTTCTCCCTCCAAGAGCTTACTGGGTCAGCTTTGCTCTGCCCTTGTCTCCTGACGTTTCCGCTTGTCTTCCAGGGGACCCATACTTTTCCTTAACCAGCTTTTCTTCATCTTTTTCTTAATAAAAAATAAAGCTTGATTTCTATAGTTAGCTTATCTGCCTAAAGGATATTGAAGTGGCCTGCTTTGATCTCTTCTTGGCAACTCTCTTGATCTCTCTTATTAAGTATTTCTCTATAATAAAAGTGGCTTTGAGCCTCTTATTGGAGCAAAGTTCCGGTTTCTGTCTCTTTCCTATGAAACGCACCCCAGGGGCTCATGCATTTTCATAGTTACAGTTACATCTTGCTGGGTCCATTTCTTAGCTCTTGCGAATCCTGAAGCTGTAAACATGGATCTCCTGTCACCGCTGGGGTGTGTCGACATCACGTGCCCACAACTAATTTACATTTTCACCTGCACCGAAAGGGTTTTTTTTTTTCTTTCCCCACATCCTCAATAGCATTTGCAACATTTGATGTCAGTAGTGTTTTGTTTTATTTTGATTTCGTTTTTTCCTTGATGATATCCATTCTGACTGGAGTGAGACAGACTCAAAGCAGTTTTGATTTGCATTGCTTTAAGGACTAACAATGTTGATCACTTTTTGAAAGGCTTAAGAACTGTCTATTCGGTTCATCCACTGATTTATCGATGGAGTGGGTAGGTTTTTGTTTTCTGTTTTTCATTTTCGATTGTTTGCTCTGATATTGGATTTTTCTAGCATCCATGAAAGAACGTTACAACCTTCTTTCTAGGAGAGTATGTCATACACTCGTGTTTAAGATTGTCTGCTCCAAGGTGTCAAAGTCATTCTCTCTGGAGGAACTACGTTTTGATTTTATGGAGAAAGTAGGCATGTGGCAGGAGACAGCACAGATTTCAGGTAGAAGAGCCTGGGATAAGCTTTGTGGCTAAACCAGGGAGTTTTGGAAATCCTGAGTTCCTGTGCAAAGGAAAGAATCTGCCCAGTGACTGGATGGGCAGGTAGGAGCCAGAATCTGCAGGTCGTGGAAGTTCTATTGAGACGTTAGCAAGAAGTCATTTCTGGTTTGCTGTACACAGGAGGTAATCCCATATTATCTGCTGCTATTTAAAGGCTAAATCTGAGTGCCTTGCAGAAAATGGATCAAAGAGCCAGAGTAGAACATTTGGAAGGCATTGCAGAGTTCAGGAAAGATGGTGGCACCCAGAGCTAGGAGGGTGTCTAGGGCAACGGAGAGAAGAATATATACCCCAAGATCCTCACGTGAGTCCATAGGTCACTGTCAGTCAGAAGGTCATAGATGACACTAGAGCTCGGGGTTTACATACAAGATGTAAGATGATGTCACTAATTATCACTGTGAAGACAAAATGAGAAAGCTGACAGTAGCTGGATAATAGACAGTGGAGATCTGCTGCTCACAGAGGGGAGTCCCAGGCCGGGACTGGTCACCTCGGGAGAAGGAATATAACAAAGAGAAGCAAATCACAAAGGTTGTGGAGGAATTCCAGTGCAGAAGCCCAGTGTGTGACGGAGGAAGACAACCCCATAAATCACTCTGAGAAGAAAGAACCAAAAAGAAGAAACTAAGAGGCCAAGACATTCCAAAGGACAAAAGAGGAGCACTTCAGTAGGGAGCACCCAGTGGAAGGGAGGAAGGGAATGAGACAAGGGGAGGTGGAGGATCTTTACCCTAAGTGATACAGAGGAGAGAGCAGAAGGCAGAGGGAAGGGTTGGGTGGAAATGGAAGCTAAGAGCTTGAGGAGGACTGCTCGAGCAGCTCCTTAGAGGTGTGGACCAGCCGCAGGGAACTAGAACATCTGACACACTGAAGCTTGAGTTGGTTGAAAGAACGGAGGGGAAGAGCTTTGAGCCTTGAGTGTCTAAAGCAATGGTTCTCAACATGTAGGTCCTGGCCCCTGTGGGAGTCCCAACGACTTTCACAGGGGTCGCCTAAGACCATTGGAAAATGTTTACATTACAATTCACAACAGTAGCAAGATTACGGTTCTGAAATAGCAACAGAAATAATTTTATGCTTGAGGGTCACCACAACATAAGGAACTGTATTAAAGGGCTGCAGCGTTAGTAAGGTGAGAACCACTGATCTCAGGTCTCTGAAGGTCAAGATCCCAAACAGATGCGGAGGTGCAGGGTCTGTTCACTTTGGCAGTGCCTGCTCCTGCAGAGACCTTCCTGCTGAGCCTGTATCCCACCCAGGACCTGGTGGCTGTCCTGGAATGCCCGCCTCACTGCCCTTTCTTGGCATCTCTCTCCCTCCTGTCTAGCCTGCCCTCGGCCCCACTCGTTCGGCTGTTTTCTCAGCTTTGTTCGCCCACTGTTAAGTTATTAACTTGTCAGGGTCTAGACTCCCCGCTTTCCCTCCCCTTTGATCTCACTGCTGGCTCCCTTCCTGTTTGCAGCACAGGAAGTCAGCATTCAGAGCGAGGGTCAGCCTGCAGGGCACTGTTGGCAAGCACACGGAATTTCAAGACAAATAATTGGTATAAAATGTAGAAAACTCCTTGAAGACATCAGTATTAACTGGAAAAGGCATAATAAACATCCATATCTCGCCACCGTCTCAGATGTGAACTTAAAATAAAGTTCAGTCATTTCTCTAAGAGGGAGTTGTTCTGTAGACAAATTAAAAGTTATAAATATTTGGCATGCTAACTCAAGGCTTCAGTTAGGATCAGATATGACTATCAAAGAATATTCAAATAGGTAAATTGTTTTAATATATGTCTTGGCCCCTCTGAGGCTTACCAATTTCATCTAAGATTCCTTAGACAAATAGTTTTGGGAAAAAAAAATAGTTTGAATAATTTGATCCTGAGTTAGAACTTCTAAAGTCACAAATTAACTTAATATGAAGTATGATCTACTAAGACATAGCCCATTTCCTATTCAGTGACCTGTGGCCTATGGGTCCTCAGATGAAATTAAGGAAAATGTAACATTTTTTAGTATTAACTATGGGCAGGCAGACTTTTCCATAGGTTGCCATATTTATTCCTGGGAACTCATTATTTTTCAAACGGAGAAAGTAGAAGTGAGGACTGTAATTTTCTAAAGTTTCTGCTTTTCCAGGATGCAGAGAGCCTGTGAATGCTACTTTCATGGGTATACAAGGGTAAGCAGTGGTCAGTACTGGATTAGTAATACAGGTTCAGGGCCTAATCTGAAATTTTGAAACCCAAAATGTCCCCAAATCTAAAAGCGTCTGAGTGCTAATGTGACCCCATAAGTGGGAAATTCTACAATTGATCTCATGGAATGAGTGGGCCACGGACAAAATTCAGATGCAGCAAAAATATTGTATAAAATGATCTTCAGGGGATGGAGCGATGGCTCAGTGCTTAAGAACCCCTTAACCTACTTCACAGAACCCACATCAGGCCCAACTACCTGTAACTGCAGCTCCAGGGTTCTGATGGCCTCTTCTAGCCCCCAAAGGCACCAGCACACACACGATGCACACACCGGGGAGCAGGCACACATACAGAGTTTTCTTTTAAAGAAATCATCTGCAAGGTAAGTGTACGCTAGGTATAAATTGAAACATACAGAAATTTCACGTTTAGAGTTGTGTCTCGTTCCTGTGGTATCTCATTGTGTATGTGTGAACCTCAAATCTAAAATAATAATCATAATTAAAAAAAGTCTGCAACATATCTGGTCCCAGGCTGTTGCAGTAAACAGCAGGCATGACTACATGCATGGTATTTTCGTTGTATGAGGCATCTTCACGTATGTTGTATCGCTTAATCCCTTGGTAATGTGGTACTTGCTTCTCAGGAGAGGGAATAAGCAACTTTGTCTACTCACAAGCTGGGACTGAACCCAGCTCCATTGTAAGGTAACCTTCTGGTCTTTGTAAAATCACCTTGCGTGACAAGATTAGAATGACTCTCATCCCAGAACACGACATGCACGTGGTTCTCTTCCTAATGTGACTGAGTATCTAGCTCCCTCATGCCATTCCTACTGAGTCAGACCACTGACTGCGTAACCTCCACTTCTTGTCAGGCTTGCTGGGAAGGACAGAAACATCAGGTATTTTTCTTTTTTAAGTACTTAAGTTCTGGTGGGAAACTTTCCCACCCAGAGCCAGCCAAGGTCCCAAAATTAGCCAAGAAAGCCTGTGAGCAGAGCCAGAATTAAATAGTTCAGTTGCTATCTATACAATCTCAAGTATACAATCCTAAATCTATTTAAGGTTAGTCCACAGCAGCAAAGTTACTGCATGTGAGGCGGTAATGCTGGGGATGGGACCAGCTGCAACAGTCCAGAGACAAAATGATAAGAGACTGGAAGGAGACGTGGGGGTGGTCAAACATTGTATCCTCCTAAGCTACCACAGCAAAGGGTTGTTACCTATTGTTCCTCATTGTGATATGTATGTAGGCTCACTGGGTATTCGTGAAGAGATACTATTCTGTCATGCTTAGCTTTTCCAGCTCAGGAAGGTGATGATGTATACCATGTTTTTAGAGAACACCCCCCCCCCCCCACAGCACAAAAAAAAATTTTTTTTTAAATGCTTTGTTTACCTTAAAATCCAACCACTCAAGGGAGATTTCCTAGGGCCCCCTTTGGCATTTCTTCTTGTCTCCAAGCACATTTTGTTATACACATCACGACGTTGAATACCCCTACTGCAAAATCCTGAGATATGAAATTCGAAGTCTCAGCTACTTGATGAGGATGATGCCAAAGGTGGAGAATTCAAGGCCATGAAGCTTTGCTTCATGCACACAATTGGTAAGACTGTTGTACAGTGCTCCCTTCAGGCTCTAAGGTGTGTCTGAGACATACATGAATTCCATGTTGAGGCTTGGGGCCCATTCCTAAGAAATCTCACTGGATCTGCAAATATTCCAAAATCACAAAAGAACCTGAAATCTTCAACACTCCAGTCTTGAGCATTCAGATAAAAGCTCTTCAGCCTCGGGGTGCCTAGTCCCCTGAGCTGATAGCACCCAGATGACTCCTTTTCTAGGGGTTCCTGAGAGCCCTGCTTTCAGGTGGTCCCTTAGAAAGTGGAGCTTCCTGGGTATTTTCTGGGATGACTTTGTACAAAGAGGGACTGAGTCTTGACAGTTCCATGTTTATTCTGTTTTTATACAGTGATTAAATGAGATGATGCCCAGCCTCCCTTTAAAAACTGAAAATAAATCATATTCAAGTGCCTGCAGTTTCTCTTCTGTTTATCATTCTCCTCATCAGCATTAAAAGCCACTGATCACTGGGGAAGGTGTTTTTAAAAAGCAAAAAGAGTAGAACAGAACTTTACACACACACACACACACACACACACACACAACCTTTTCCCGAAGGCCAATAATAGCCAAAACCAGGCTAGGTGTTAACCAGTTTTCCCCAAATATGCCAGGTGCCCAGAAACTCTCAGTGCTCCCACCCTGCTCCACATACCGACAGCCCAGCTAATGAAAGGGGAAGCCCATATCTGTCTGTTTTGCCCACGCTGAGACAGTGGGCTTCAGAGTCACAGGAAGCTGGAAGACAGATGTGCTCCAGGTCATAGGCAGCAGAGACCACCAGCCTCGTGTGTGTGCTCAGATCACCTGGCCTGCCCTCCCCCTCAGAACTGGCTGTTTTACAGGTCACAGCCATTTTGAAAAGGCAGACTCGCTGAATTGCTTAATGCATGAGTTTCTGCACGAAGGCCCACATCTCTCTCCCCAGCATCCCCAGAACAGAGATAGGGAAGGAGGCCAAGGGTATCTTCCATGCCTCAGGGATTTCTGGCTGCAGATCCTGGTGGAATTAGCAGAAGTTATCTATTAATCCCAGAGGCATCCATCAACAGCCAGAGCCAGGCTGTGTCTTTGAAAGAAATTCACTGACCCCTCGTTAACGCATGTAGGAAGTATCTAATCAGCTCTGAGCCAGCCATCGAGGGGCAGGGTCAGCAGAAGCAGGCTGCTGGGAGGATTGTGTTTCCAGTGTTAGCTGTCTGGTTTCTGAGCCGTCTGTTTTCTTTCCTCTTCCAGCTATCTTCCAGATCATACAGAGCATAAGGATGGGCATGTGAGAGGGCCAGGATGGTGTACGCTGCTGCCCTCCTGCTGGCAGGTGAAGGACCACTGAGGCCCGCAGCGGGTCTATAGGAAGCAAACAAGCCATGGGTGATAGAAAGGAGGTCCCCTGTTCCCTTCCACTCCATGGTGGAGGTCAGACCAAAATGCCTTCTCACAGAACATCTCCGTGCATCTGTATCCTCCAGCGGAAAGGACTCTGCTCTTCTGTTGGCTGGTCGGAAGTCACGTGGGGGGGCCGGGCGGCAGTGTTGTCTGTCTGGTTCCCGGGTTTCACTGTGGTGTGCATGTGGCCCTCTGAGCGACCACCCCTTTAATCCTGCCAATCAGTCTCTTCTGTGTCAGGAATTGATTTTACAAATAAATGTCTTCATTCAACCTAAATACCATGTGCGAGTTACAGAGCGAATCACAAACAGCAGAGGAGCCAAAGAGGGACTGGACCGGGCGGGTGAGAACTGGGTTAGGCAGTGGGGAACCAGAGCTGGGTTTACCAGGTCCCACCCTGACTTGACACCATTGCCTGAATGCAGTGATAGGCAGCTCTGATGGTCTTTCTTTTTGTTACACACTTGACTGGTTTTTAAAAGTGTTCATATATATTTGTGTATGTATGAATTTGGATATGTATTTACCTCTTGTTTGGATTTTGTTACTTCTTTCTTCAGTCCAAAAAAGGGCACCTATAATGTGTGTTACGGTCTGATTAGCTGTTATCTTTCTGTAGTCTGCCTGAAAGCAGCACCGACACAGATGTCTCCCTCAAAAACCACCCTTTCCCAGGGGCCAGCGTCTGACTGCAGAACCCAGAAGAGCACGAGTCTTGTCAGCACTCTGCATGGGCAGCAGGCCCTCCTCTCCCTCCTAGACTCCTCAGAGCCTCATAAGGCTCATTGTCACAGAAAGAAGTTACAGCAACATGCCCTGAGATCTCCGGCATGATTAACAACAGCTACATGCAAACTTTAAGCACGCTGTAGTCATTTAATTCCATCTTTGTATTGCTATCCTAGTTTTCACTTTCTCTGACATTACGAGAACATTAAGGAGGGAAGTGTTGGGAGTGGTTAGTAAGACTTCATTAAATTAAGTTCCAAACAGGGCGTTTACATCACTAGTCTCACCTGGGTCTTTGATGATGCTCTTGAAAGCTGTCGGTCCTCCAACCTTCTAAGTTCCAACAGCTCCCTTTTCCCTCCCTCTTTCCTACCCCACCAAAAAGGCAACACAACTGTCCCCATATCAGCAGCCCCATGCACAAATCGACACCTTGTGCTAGGACCAGCAGCCCAGCTGCCCACCAAGAAGCAGAAAAAGGCTTTACATCCCAGGCTGCCCTGCTCAATCACTTCGACTCCCATGATGTGTTTGTGTCTTCCTCCCCTCCCCCCACTGCCTTGATTAAAAGTACACGAACTACACACTACCAAAGTCTGTTCCTAGGCCAGGGCATTATCGCTCAGTCTTGAAGGAACTCAAGTCCCCTCTCTTTAATGCAGACTTTACCATGAGGGTACGTACCAGGCAAAGGGGACTGGTTATCTCCATTTCAGTGAGAAACTGGAACTTCTGCAAAAGTCAGCTCCAGGGAAACCCAGTTCAACTCTGGGTGACAGAGATAGATGGTGGGCTGATCAGCTACCATCCAGAAAACTGCCCTGGTTGATTTCCTCCCCGGTCATGCAACTCACCCACCAGTTGGTTCTCCCTTAGTTTCCAGGTTGTCTCCTGGAAGTGCTTGTACGTAACACTCCGTGTACCTGATTCCATAAGTCCTCTACAGAGACAAGACCTGACTCAGGCACCTGAGGATCACTACTGATCCATGCTGCACAGCAGGGGATGTAGTCATGTGATACCTAGTAAGCATCCCCACTTAAGTTTGGTACATACTCTTGCCTCACATACACGGATTTTTTTTTCTACACTACTTAACTTTTTAAATGCCAGTGGCATCTTTTACAACTGGTTTTATAGATCATAAATGGGCTTAACCCACATCCTTAGAAAGTTTGAACTACATGGGAAATTGAAGCCCTCTATGGGACACAGGTAAACAACTCCATGAGTAGGAAAATTGGAATTTTACTTTGCAGGCTGATAAACATCTACGGTGCTGTCTCCATCAAAGTCCATACTGCTGGCACCTCACGACTTCTCTGGGGACTTAAGGAATATCATCAGATAGGGCCAAGAAAATAGGGGCCATGTGAGCCTGTGGATCCAGTACCACCTTAAAAACACTGAAATAAAAGAACTCACTCAGAGGACAGAGCACAGGAGGCCAGTGTGTTTTTATGACTAGAAGGAGCACACAGACCTTTTATTAATCAGAACAAATGAAACAGTTCTCATTTCAGTATTAAGACAACAAGCTGTAACAGCGGCAAGGGAAGCCTGTGGGCAGGGCACACCAACGTCGACTTCTCTCTCACACGAAGTCCATGCAGGCTGCAGAGGCCTTTTCCCCAAGGAGTGGCTCAGTATCCAGGTGCTGCTGCCGTGGCAACAGAAGTCATCTCAGCAGCAGAGGAGAGGCAGAGGGCAACAGATCCTGCCTTGACCTAGAAGTGGTACCTCACTTCAGCCACTGAAAGGAGCCAACTAGTCACATGACCCAATCTGCTCTGCAAGGAAGACTGGTAACATTAAAGCACAGATGATTATTTGGTGAGCTCTGCTCCTGGAAACCTTCACTTGTGGTACTTTCTGTGTACTGTGTAATTATAGTGGTTTTTCAGTTAAGATCTGCTTTCTAGACGCACCTCGTCTTGGGTCCTTAATCTCACCATGCACCTTTGAATTCTGGAGTTGCTCTCTTGTGCACGGCTCTCAGATGGGAATTGCAGCCTTGCTGTGTGCCCCTGGAAGGTGATCGTGTAACTTATCACCCAAGCCAGGATACTGCTCAGCATACACACACACCGACACACACACACACACACACACACACACACACACACACACACGAGTATTAATAATTCTAATGAGACACAAAATGATTAAATTGGGGCTGTTACAGCCACATCAGGCTGTATGGTCAACCCAGCTGCAGCAAGCGAGCAAATTGTCGTCTCAGGACATTGGGTTCAAACAGGTTTGGGAAAACAGGACCAAGGCAGAAATAAATAAGCAAGTTACCAAGCCCAAACTGCCAGGCTTCCCCATCCAGAAACAGAAGAGTGCGGTTCCTTGTGTTTCTCCCTGCTCCACCCAAGAAAGAGAACAGTGTCTGAAGTTTAGCAAATATCCATGAACCACATGAAGAAACAAATGAATAGCCCTTTGATGAGTATGTGGTTTTGGCAAGGCTGAAGCCATAGGTGGAATAGAATCATAGAACTAGCCCAGGATTGGAAGTTTTGGTCCTCGGTTCTGGCCCATCGCTTTAACCTCAGTGTGCTCATGAGTGAGCTTAAAGATGCTGTGACACTGCCAGGGCTGTGGAAAGCAAATGGTACAATGTGAGTTACATTGCTTTTTAAAAAGTACAAACACTATACATGAATTATATATGTAGCTATTTACCTATAATTGCACGTATAATCAGCTGACGATCTTATAATCATCTTATAATAATTGCTAGTCAAGATAGTCTCTCAGGGACCCTGTACAGAGAACATTTTGCTTCGTATTCAACATCTTGCCTAATCTTAGGACGTGCTCGTAGCAGCATGAATGCCCACAATGGAGGAGAGATGGATGGTTTGACTCACTGGCCCCACTAATGGAGAAAGTGCTCCTTATAACACACATTGCTGCCAGTCCCATGTTTCCATGTATTATTGTTCTTTGTAGTAATATATGAATGTGTTTAGGCAAGTCTCAAAAATGAATCTAGGCTCAAGAATACCAAGGCATCTGGGAGATTACCCACCATGTCAGCTTCTTCAAAGCCTGAGCTCCAGTCTGGGGATATCTTTCCCAGAAACTGCCACAAACATACAAGAGTCAGCAGAGAGCAGCGCTGCTCCCGGGAATTAGAGACATTATTTGAAGAGTTACCAAACCTGATTTTCAGAGGACCTCTCCATCTTTCAGGCCTCACATTGGCCTGCATCCCTGATGGGGGCTGGGGCTTGAGCCTGGGGAATTCATACATCCCCAGGGAACCCCTATCCACATCTCTAACATCATGGCCACTCCCGAGATGATGGTTTATTTGTGTTGGAAAAGCTTCTGCTGCTTTCCACACTAGACTCTCCCCCAGGGCAGAGAGGGGAAAGTCGATGAGGTAATAACCCAGCTTGAATTTCGCTGCCAGTTTCGGCACAAGGGCACAGGAGGAAGCCAGTACTCAGCCTTTCCGTGGCAGCTAGGCATCTGAGAACCAACCAGCTGAAAATAGTCTGCATATCTCCACAGCAAGGACGCCACCCTGGGCAGCATGTCCCTAAGGGCCTCTTAATGTCCACCTCCACACCACCACCCCTGCCCATCGCTACTTTGTATCTTACAGGGCTACTTATTTTTGGTTTTCAGCGGCAAGCTTTGCCTAGTCTGTGGGCTTTAACACCAGTATCTTCTCAAGCTTCATTAGTCTTGGATCTGGCAGCCCAAGACACACACACCCCCACCCCAAGCTGACTAGAGCCTCCTTCCCAAAGGCCAATTGGCAGCCAGCACTCGGTGGTCACAGAAGCCTGGTTTCCTTTAGTTTCTGCTATTGAAACAGAACATGGCAGGGAGGGGCTGGGGCAAACGCAGACAGTTACCTGGTTATTTGCTTTGTTCACACAAAGGTGTGGGAGAAGTACCCTCAGTACACCTGCCACGCACACAAAGGACAGAGACCTGCTACCACAGCAGCCAGCCTTGTCAGGAATAAGCCCCTCGCTCTTGTCCATCTCCATGCAGAAAGCAGACAGGAAAATGGAGTTTGAAACAGTCAGATTATGTTGTAAACCAGCTCAAACCTTGTGACTTCAAGGTCGGGTGGGTTCAGAAGGAGATGGAGTGAATCACTGTAGGCCTTGGAGGTTCAAGGGCCTTTCTCTGTTACTTAATCATACATATCTGCAAAGAAGCTTCTCCCTTTCCCCTCCCCTCCCCAGATGAGGGCAAGGCCCAGATGACTTGTGGGGACAACAAGGAGCTGAGCTGAGGGGCGTGGTTGGTGGGCTGAGCCACACTGCAGCTCCTTCACTAATATGTCTCACTGCCCTGTGCCTGTTGCTAGGCAGATTCTCTAAGCTCAGACTTTTGTCAACTGAGGAGGCTTCAAAAACAGAGTTCCTTTATACCTTTTGCTGCCCCTCTTCTTTTCCCTCTGTGTGTGTGTCTCTGCCTCAGTAATAAAACCCACAGACATAACCACTCCTGTGTGCAAGATATTGTTACCAGCACATCAGATCCTTTAGCCTAGAAATCTGTGGGAGGTCCTAGCTGGGTCTCTTACTGACTTGGTCTCTGGTCTCTGTACACACACACACACACACACACACACACACACACACACACACAATCTTGTCCACACCAGTAAGCTGATGCCCTCCTGGGGAGAAGCTGTCTCAGCATGTGGAACTCCTTCCATGATGCACCTGGGAGCCAACAGGAGAGCTCCAGAGAGGCCTCATTCCTCAGGGAGCTCTGAGCTGCCAAACATTTGCAGAATAGAAGGTGCCTCTGCTGCTGCTGCCTGTCTCACCAGGCACCCATGGGCCGAGGCTGTGTCCCAGCAAGGAGCCATTTTTTCTCCTGCTCTAAGCAGGAGGGAGACAAGCAGAAGAGGGAGCTGAGGGAGAAGAGGGAGTAAGATGCTACTGTCATCTCTGGTAACTGGTTTGGTGACGGCAGTGCTCACTTGAGACAGGGAGCCTGGATTCTGTCCTGGCTGAGCCACTTCTGATCCCAGGATGTCTGGCAGGCCGTTTACTCTGTGGGTTTCTGTTTTTCCCACAGGGGAATAGATTAGATCTATTTTTATTTTAGGAGCAGAACTGTCCTTTCCAACAAAATCTGAGGCACACACTGTGTAAAAATATGTGACAACAGGAGGGGAGGAACACACACTTCCCTGCACACTCCTTGCCCTCCCCTCTGCACCAGCCCTGCCTGGGGTGTGCCCATCCAATGAGCCTAGTGTGGACCCCACCTTGCACGTACGTACACAACATCCAGATGGGAGATGTAGCTGAAGGCTCCACACTGACCAAGAAACACAGCAGAGACAGGAGAGGGACCCACCAGCAAAGCAACACAAGTAACTGGAGAAATAATGAACAGAGGCAACTGGCAGAGTGGACACTGACTGGGGACCTGAGATTGTTCTCCTGCTTCTGGGTGTGGTGCCTGAGGAACTGAAGGAAGGGCCTGAAGAGAGAGATTCTTGGACAACTGAGTTCTTAGCAAGCATTAACCACAGCAGCCAAGCATTGAGCTCCCAGGGAGACAGCAGCCGAGAGGTAAACAGACAACCAAAGTCAGCATACTCATAAGGAGAGCCTTATTCAGCCTTAAGCAGGCAGAAGGTTCTGGAGCGTGCTTCGGCATAGATGATCCTGGAAGACATTGTGCTAGGTGAAATAAGACTATTTTAACTAATTTAACTCATAGAGTCAGAAAGGAGGGCGGTGTCCGTCGGCTAAAAGGAGGGGCTGGGAGTCAGCTGATAAAGTTGGTGAAACCATTCAGGAAATGGATTGTGATGACAGTTTTGTGGCTCTGGTAAAGACACTGTCACAGAGCTATCTACCTCAGCGCAATTCAGAAGACAGACTTTGCCATGCAGATTTTGACCACAATTAAAAACAATAATTTTAAAAGCTAGGCTGGAACTCGGTGATAACTAACTATACAAGGTCCTCAGTCGATTCCGATCTCTGCCAGATGATGCTAATAATTTGGAGGGTGGTATTAGGGACTGGACCCGGGGTTGTGCACTGCAAGCAATTGCTTTACTACTGAGCCACATCACTCGAATTAATCATTAAAAAAAATCATCGAGTCAGGGCTGGGGAGATGCTTCAGTGGTTAAGATCACTCACTATTCTTACAGATGACCCAGCATGGTGGTCCACAACTATTTATAACTCCAGTCCCAGTATCCTTTTGATGGCTCACAACAGTCCTTACCTCCAGTTCTAGGAGAGCTAACATCCTCTTCTGATCTCAATGGGCACCAGGGCCACACGTGGTGCATACACACACACACACACACACACACACACACACACACACACACAGGCAAAACACTCATGAACATAAAATAAATCCTTCCAAAAATGTAATAAAACAATCAGAGTCTATGTACCAAAACATTGCCCACTGTTGGCCATGAGCTGAGGGGAGGTGACAAGGGGCTGAGACAGCCACTGTTGAGTCACTGAGCTTTGCCTCTGGCTCTGAGAGAAAGTTACCTCTTCCTCATCCTCAGTGTCTTAGGCTTTCTATTGCTTCAATAACCAAAGAGGAAGCTGGAAAGGAAAGCACTTATTTGGCTTACGCTTCCAGATCATAGTCCATCACTGGAGAAAGTCAGGGCAGGAACCCCAGCAAAGCTGGGACATGGAGGGGAACTGCTTCCTGGCTTGCTCCCCTTGGCTTGTTCAGCCTGCTTTCTTCTAGAATTCAGGACTACCCCACCATGGACTGGGCCCTCCCTCCCCCACTGATCACAAATTGAGAAAATGCCTTACAGCTGAATCTCATGGAAGTCTTTATTTCAAATTCATTTCTCTTCATCTAAAATGCTACCTCCTCCTGAAGCCCCCTTCCCATCATATTGGCACACCATTAACAGCGCACTGGCACACACACACACACACACACACACACACACACTTGTACTAGCCACCCTGCACACACCCTCAGGGACTCACGTGCTTAGCATATCTTCTGCATTTTGATACGTACCTAGCTTATCTGATTCTTTTCTGTTTCTCCTGCCATAGCATTCAGCTCTGCCCCCACCCCCACCCCTTGCTGTCCTGCACTGTAGTTGTATCTGGCCTGTTGTAGGTAGGTAGACTAATCGTGGGTGATAAATTGGAAACTAGATGGTTGATACAGCTCCTTTAGAGACAAAGATTAAATCCTGTCTGGTCATAGGTCTGGACTCTAAGGTCATAGGTCTGGACACCTAAGCTGGACTCTTTCCATTTCCCTCTCAAAAACCTTGTATGGAAACATCTGACTGAATGCAGAATTTATAGATTTGATTCAAAATGGCAGCTAAAAAAATATACCGGTGGCCATTTTCTGCCCTTTAACTTTTCACCAAGAGAATGACAGACAGGTAACAAGTCCAAAGAGAAACTTGGAGCTGTTTACAGAACATATAACTTGGCCATGAACCACACAATTTTGTGTCTGTCAGGCCTGTAGATGGGGACAGAGTTAAAAATGTTGAAGAACCCTTGAGTTGTAAGTGGAGCTGAATTTAAGGCGCTGGCAATGCAGGCAGACAGGCCGCTTTCTCTGCCGGTCAAGCAAGGAACAAAACCAGAGCATTGGCAAGGAGGAGCTGCTTGTGACAGGCACAGAGAGCAAGGCCCAGGCAAGCATTCACGATGAGCTGGCTTCTTCAGGCTTGCTCTGGAGCCCACTGTACCTGGCCAGCACAGAGACCGCTGGTTTCCAGGCACAAACTCTGATGAACATGAACTCTTAAAAAACCACTCATATTAGCAGCTTGCTTTGTAAAGTCTAAAATTAGACCATTCTTAAATCAGGCTGAACCTTTAAAAAGAAAAGGCCAGCACTGAATACAACCTATGATATCCTTAGGACAGCAACTGCATCTGTGGTTGATTTTTGTTTTGTTTTTGGCAAAGACACCAACTCTCATTAAAGGCATCACCGTTAAGATATTACTAATGATGCTAGGATCCTACGTTCTTCATGATGGAGGGAATAACAAAGGTCTCCAGGCCAGTGCTTTCTAAGCTGTAGGTTGAATTGGCTTGTGAGCTAGGAAATCATTTTAACACTCTATAATGAGAAGTTAATTGAAAACTGAAACGGAGCAAAATTAAATAAAAAAAAAATTACACTGTGTCTCACATAATAAAGGTAAGCCCTTTCTCCTAAGCTTCTCAACCAGTGTGTGTGTGTGTGTGTGTGTGTGTGTGTGTGTGTGTGTGTGTACATTTGGGTGTACATGCCACATTGCAGTATAATGTATCTTACTACTATGAGTCTTAGTCAAAAAATTTTGAAAATTTCCTAGTTCATTTTTCAGATAGTACTTACTATTCCTCGTTTTTTATATAGTACTGTTTTCTTATATTTTGTCTTTTTTTTTTTTTTTTTTTTTTTTTTTTTCCCAGAGCTGAGGACCGGACTCAGGGCCTTGTGCTTGCTAGGCAAGCGCTCTACCACTGAGCTAAATCCTCAACCCCCTGTTTTCTTATATATCCAGCCAATACTTAACCAATCCTTAATTCCCTAATTTATGGAATGCCCTGTGGTGTAGAAGCCATTCAGCTAGGTCTTGGGACGATAAAGCTGAATAAAAGCCAGTGTCATAGAGAAGACTGGCAGAAGCCAGGTGGTTTACTGTGACTGTTTAACATGAGAAGAGCAAAGGACAGAGTGGGAGAGCCTAAGGATGCAGAGCTACCCCCAGAATGTGATAAGCAAGAAAACATTGGAGGGGGCAAGTAAAGGAAGCCACATTTGGAACCCAGCCTGTGTGGGAAGGCACACAACAGAGACTGTCACCTCCAGACCACCAGGAGTCCAGCATCCAGGGACCTGCAGGAAAGCAGCTAGAGAGAAAAAAAAATCACTCTGCCCTCAATCTGTGCTCATGAGCTACAGTGCCTAAGCCCAGCAGAAGCCAATCACACAGTCATGAAGTCTGCATGAGCAGAGGCTAGCAGAGATGAATATGGACGGTAGAAGAAACTTCCCTGCCTTCCAAAACTTATATTGGCTGGAGGTGCATAACCAAACAACCACGGTAACACAACTTCTACAGGAAGAGAGAAATTCCTGGAAGTCCCTGGAAGAAGGAAGGTAGGACTGATTCCTGGAGAATCGAGGCCAGGGAAGTGTAGAGGAGCCCTGCATCCACTCCTTTGGAGAGCTACATCCCTGCATCCCTCCCTCCATTATCCTGGTGGGATCGTGAGTGGTACCCTGTTCTCCACTGCAGGGTGACCTCTGTGAGGGTGCCCCGTTCTCTGCTCACATTTTCCAGAAACCTCCCTGGGCATCCTCTCCTAGACAGGACATTAAGAGAATGCAAAGTTACAACTATTGTCTTCCGTCTCCCGGCTCTGGAGAAAAGCTCCACACACGGTTTCCTAAGAGAAACTGAGGGCTGGATAGAAGCACTTCTGGCTGGGATGTGTTTCACATTCTGGGCTACTTTGTGTTTGAGTCTTGTGTTACCTGTCTTATGGGCTACTTTGTGTTTGAATCATGTGTTACCTGTCTGTTATAAGACCTGGGATAACCACCTTGAAGAGAGAAGAGGCCTCTTTATGGCTCATGGTTTTGGGGTTTCTATTGCACGACTGATTGGCACTAGTGCTTTGTGTCTGGAGTAAGGCAGTACATTATGATTGGAGCAGGCAACAGAGCTAACCTCCCACCTGATGATAGGCCTATGTTCCTATAATCTCCTTCAAGGACATAGCTTCAGTGACATAAGGACCTCCCAGTAGTCCCCAAAAGATTTCACTAGTTCCCAATAGTTCACCCCGGGGACAAAGCCTCAGAGTTGAAACTAGAGCTGGCATTTACTGTGTATGGGTTAATATGGTCTCCCTCTGAGTTTGAGTCTCTGTCCTAGTTCCCCACGCAGAGGCAAGTGTGGATGCAGTAAGATGGAGATGAGAAAGGACTTGGCAGGTGTGTGTCCTGCCTAGAGCCTAAGGTACTTGCAAAAGGACAAATGTCACTAGGCTAGGCTATAACCGTGGGCTTAGGTCTGATCATGAAAGCCTTGGGCCAGGGTAGCCATACAGGTGTATGTTAAGAATTATAGCTGAGGCCGGGCGGTGGTGGCACACGCCTTTAACCCCAGCACTTGGGAGGCAGAGGCAGGTGGATTTCGGAGTTCGAGGCCAGCCTGGTCTACAGAGTGAGTTCTAGGACAGCCAGGGCTACACAGAGAAACCCTGTCTCGAAAAACAACAAAAACAAAACAAACAAACAAAAAAGAATTATAACTGAGAGTGATAAACACATGAACTTCAGAAAGTTTGACCTGAGACTGCATGAACATGGGGTAGAAGAGTTCAAGCCTTAGATGGAGAGAAGCTTGTGGGAGACACATGGGTACCAGAACTCAGCTGGGCAAGCCAAGGCCGCAGAACAGTGCCTGGATCTAAGGTACATTGAATGAAGAAAGAATCTAGAATGAGTGTCAAGGGTCGGCTTGGGAGTGAATGTTTGGGACATGCAGAGGAACTTATTCTCCTTAGTTCCCCTGACTGTTAGTATTCTGTCTAAACTCCACCTCTACAGTTAGGTATGCTCCTCCCCACAGTTACCTGGCAACCGCCAGGTAGGCCTGGCCCACTATAAAAGGGGCTGCTTGCCCCCTCCTCTCTCCCTTAATCTCTTACTCTCTTACCCTCTCTCTTACCCTCTTGCCTCTCTGTCCCCTCCCCGCTTCCTCTCTCTCCACGTGGTCATGGCCGGCCTCTACCTCTACTTCTCTTCTCTCTTCTTCTTCCACCTTCTTTCCCCCACCTTCGCCCTATCTCCTGAATAAACCTCCTCCCCCTTGGAACCGTGTGGTCTGGAGTGGTCTGTTCTGAACTTCGGTCAGTCGGACTTCTTAGAACAACTAACACTGACAGCATACTCAGTCCCCTCATTTCTCTAGGATGATAGGGGGTACACAATGGAACTCTGTCTGAGCCAGCCTAAGGAGAGGCACCGTGATAACATTTTTGTGAACGTAGCTGATAGGCTCTAAGGATTTCCTAACCAAACATTTCACAATCCTGACTCATGTGCAGTCTAATTATCCCTCACCTTCCTGGAGTTCCAGGAACCCCTGCTCCAGTAGATAGCAGAGTCCACAGCTCCTTAAGTCTCTTGCATCAAACAGCTTAGTGTTTTCTTAAGATTCATTACGTCTTCTGAATGTGCTAAAGGAGTTCTAGACTGCTTATCAAGCCTAACACAGTGAAAATACTATCCAGTTGTTATGCTTTATCATTTATGGGATCATGACGGGGGCGGGAGGCGGGAGGGAGAGTATATGTGTTCAGTATGGGTGCAATGCTTTGTCCAAATACATTCTGTTGTATTGGTTGATTGAATCTGTGTGTGAGGAAACCATATTTATAGGGGGGCTAAATGCACAGTTTTCTGCACTATAAATCTCTTTTCATGTAGGCTGGGAATTACCTTTTAACGGGTTTGTAAATATAGTCACAATGAATAACTCTTTTTAGACCACCTCTAATTCAGACTTTCGTCATGAGGCATACCATGACTTCCTAAATCCCAGCACTGTGGTAATCCTTTGAATTCAAGAAAGTAGTTGTTGAAGATTCTGAAACAGAGGATGGGAAGAGTTAGGAACCCGGTCCCACTGTTCCAAAGAACATTCCAATCTGGGAGTCGGGGAAGAGAGACTGTGGTAACAATCACTGCCTGTGGAATGTTTGTGAGGGTTACCATGGCTCCCGGACATTCTGAAAGTGCTTAGCCTGAGAGGCCCCACGTAATCTTCACAGCTCAGCGTCTCTGAATTGTCACCATGTAACCTTCTTGCCTGTTATGTTTACTCTGTGGATGACTCATGACTAGTCACTAGCCCAGTAACTTTGTAACCTTTTCCCCCAGAATGTGTCTGGATGTCCCAGCTTTGTGCCACCTTCAGCTTTCTCTTTTCAGGGCTTAACTTGCTTCCAACAATATCGCTGGGTTTTCTGAGTGTTGTGTGAAGTGGCAATAGACAGCATTTCCTCATCTGCCCTTGGCAAATTTTCAGTAAATGACCTCAAGCTCACTGTTTTCCTCATCAGTAAATTCCCACCTTGCCTTCTACCTTTCCAGAGGTTTTCTCCAGTGAGCCCTGCCTCAGTAGCTGTCTTTTTGGTTTCTCTTGGGTCACCATTGATTCAATCCAGCTGCTGGCTGCTACTGTGTGGTGTGTCCTCTATGAAGATGCCTGGGGGGAGCCCAACAGATTTCCAGACAGCAAGCTCTCTGATCCACTCATCATACCTGTCTTTACAGCAGGCAGGATGAGACTCTGTCTTCTATGTCAAGCTTTCTGGGTGAAAGGAAGCAGAGACCGGAGAGATGGAAGACCCACGGTTTAAAAGGAGATGAGGCACACAGGATGCTTCCACAGAGCAATACTGGCCAGCCTACCTTGGACCACAGGAAGCCCCCTAAGGAAAAGGTTGGGTGAATTGAACCCAGTCAGGATTAGGAGAGCAGAGAAACAGTTGTCCCAGCAGGGGAGACCTTTCCTTCAGTTCTCCATGCTACCGAGTATGAGGGGCTGTGGGAGGGGCCTTGGGAGAGGAAAGGCCTGTAAGAATGAAGATGTTTGTAATAGTTAAGTCAGCCATTGACAAATTTTAAACCAGAAGGGATAGCCTCAGATGGATCTTATTTTCTTCTTTTCCTCACCATTTGGAAGCCACTGGCCTAGCAGCCATTATGGGACTGGGTATGTACTTAGGAGACTCATGTTCCCTTCTGTTTTCATTTTATACCCTTCCCCAGTGTCGTGCTGTGCTCTGGATACCTCTGTGAGCCCCGGTATAGGTGTGTGTGTGTGTGTGTGTGTGTGTGTGTGTGTGTGTGTGTGTATGTAGTGTGTGTGTACGTGTACATGTGTGTGTATGTGTATAGTGTGTGTTATGCAGTATAATAGATGCTACATTAGCATACTTTCTCTCATAGATCCTGAGACACACATTCAGGACCCTGTTTTGTGGAGGAAACCAAGGTTAACAAAAATCTACTAACTTGTCTTAGAGGCATCTCATTCATTATGAAAAGTTATTTAATACCCAGCCTATTGTCAACAAGAGGATAGTCACTAGCACAGGTGTCTGTTGTGGTCACAGAGCTTGGGACCACTCATGAACTCTCAGAACCAGTGAGGAACAGAACACAGGCTCTCAGCTCCTAGACAGAGCATCTTTGTTCCACCTACCCCGTCCCACCCTGCACTCCCCTCCCCCCCCCAGCCTGACTGCTTAGGTGCTGGGCCTGCTGTGGATGGAACCACCTCTGGTTGCATACAGATATCCCTTAAAACCAGAGCCCCCATTGCTCTCTCAAGTCCAACCTGTTGGGCCTGACATGAGGTCTAAACTCCATTCCACCTTTACCCTTCAGTCAGGTACACAGGTGGTGGGCGTGACAAACAGGTCCCCAGGCCCTAGAGAGATTTGCATACTAATGAGGTACCTGAAGGCAAGAGGGTGGAGCCAACTAAGCATTCCTCTCCAGCTCCTCCCCCCTTTTCCCCTCCCTATTTAACTCAGGCCAGGCCTGGGTTTTGTGGGGGTGTGAATCCAGACCCATCCACCATCCGCCATGCCAATAAACCGGTTTTGGAAACCCAAGGACTTCTTTGTGTGTTGGGGCCGCTCTGTGAGGAACCATGGAGAGGCTTTTAGTTAATGAGCAGCTGGGCCTAACTTCCAGCTGCAGGAACCCAGAGCGTTCCCAGCCAACTACCCACAGCATGGCAGGAGGAACCCTGGGTTCCCCAGAAACAGGCTTTCAAGCTAGATTCTAATCTAGCCAAAGACTCAACATTACAGAGAGCTTAACGAAGGCTAAGAGGGAGCTGGTGGCTCTTCAAAGTCACACAGCTGATTAGCAGAAAGGTCCTCACTCAGTGGAGGTTGCCACATCCCTTGGGAACATACCCTGTAGTGTTTAGAGTGTGGCTCCATTCACCTAAAAAAGCAAAGAGTACATTTCATTTTTGGCTTGCTTCTAAAACTAAGCTACTTAATCTATTTAGATAGAAGAGGTGAGAATTTACTTTTAAAAGAATTTGAACTACAGTCTTTAGTCATCAGCTTGGCTTAGTAGTAAACCAAGAGAACATTCTTACTTATATTATTATTTTAAAATTATTGCTGTTGTTTGGAGACAGGGTCTCGTGTAGCCCATCCCGGCCATCCTACTTGCTGTGTAGCTGAGAGCGTCCTGGAACTTCTGATCTCCCTTCTTCCACTTCCTTCCCCAAAGCTAAATTATCGCTCTATCTTATGTGGTGCTGGGGATCCAATCCTGGCTTCATGTACGAAAGGTAAACACTCCACCAACTGACTATATTCTGAGCCCCATGAGAGAACATTCTTACTAGCTCCAGTCCCAACTCTCCCAGGCATCTCCCTGCTCCGGCTGTCTTGTCTCCCCGTGGTCCACTCCATCCATCATAACCTCCAGCCATGAAGAGTTCCAGTCAACAGCTAACCTTCCTCGAGCTTCTACATGCACAATCCCGTGTGACTTTCACCACAAGCGTAAGCCATCTACCCTTTACAGTGGAGGGAACAGGCAGAATGAAAGAAAACAACGTTCCCAGAGTTGTAGGAACTTGCACAAGAGCGGCCCCTCTGCCTGGCTCTAGGTCTACAGTGGGTCCCTTTCATTAGGACAGAAAAGTCTTTGAAGTTCAACCCTGACTCAGAATTGGTCTGAACTCCCTCTGGAGCTTCAAACCCCAATCCCAGCAGCCACTGGGCTTCCCCCAGGGCTTTCCCATAACCAACTCAAACCCAAGTCTCATCCTCACCCCTCTACACTCAGGTTGCCTGGCACAGCACAGTCATCCTTGGCTTCTCTTCCTTACCTTACCCTTCACACCCTACCTATGCATGTTACCCCTCAAATCTCAGGGCTGCTCCTTCCTTCCAGACAGACCACAACCTCACATGGCTAATTTCCCAGTTTTCTGTGCTACAGCGTCAGGTATGGCTTCCTGTGGAGTCCCTTGTCTTCATCCCACCTGACCCACCACATCAACACAGGACTTCTAAGATGAGTCTGAACAAATGTTGTCTGTCTACGTCAGCTTTCTTGATGGTCCTCAGAGTCTGCTGCCTGCCCTGCTCGTGGATTCCTGAAGTGATCAATTTTGGCTGCAAGACCCTGTTCCCAAATCCAGCAGTGCTATTTAACAGAGCTCTGCTTTTACACTCTTCCTTCTGTGTGGAGCTCCGTCCTCCCTCCAGCTCCTCAGTGTAGCTGCTCTGGCCTTCTTGGCTCCAGTTTTCCTCACTGCATTCCACCATACACAGTTGTTTGCTTTCCTATCTTCTTCCAGGCAGCAGAAACTACCTGAGGGTGGTCAGACCTACACAGACTAGAGTAGTTACATAAGTAAAAAGTGTGTGTGTGTGTGTGTGTGTGGTGTGGTGTGTTCTGGGTGTGTGTAATGTGTAGGCATGTGTGTAGACAGAGAGAGAGCATGTGTATGTCTGTTCATGTATGTGTATGTATGTCTATGAAGACACATTCATATGTGTGTGGAGACCAGAGCTCAACTTCAGGTGTTGTTCCTCAGATGCTGTCTACCTTGCTTTTTGAGACAAGTTCTCTCCCTGGGACCTGGGGTTCACTAACTCAGCTAGGCTGGCTGGCTTCAGAAGTCCCTCTGCCTCTGCCTCCCTCCCCAGTGCTGGGTTGTACGCATACATCACCATGCCCAGCTTGTTACATGGGTGCTGGGGACTGAACTCAGATCCTCATGCTTGCTTGGACAAGCTCTTCACCATCTGAGCCAACCCCTCAGCCCCTTCAAAGAACTCTTTGGATACAGGTGAAGGAAGAACCACATGGGCTTACAATGGTTAATTTCGTGTGTCTACGTGACTGAGCTAGAAGATTCCCAGAGAACTGGTGAAGTGTGTCTCTGAATAGTTTCTGGAAAGAGCTCCACATTTGACTGATAAAACTGACAGTACCATCCAGTTAACTGAAGGGCTGAACAGAACAAAGAAACAGGGAGCAAGCATTTTGCTCTGTCCTCGAGGGACATGCCCACCCTCTCCCAACCTGGGGCTTGCAGTTCTGTATCTGGGAACTCAGTGGGAATCACCTGACCAACTTTCCTGGTTCTCTAGATAGAAGACAGTGGAGAACTCTGGCAGCCATGACTGTGTGGCCAGTTTCCATTATAAATCACTTTTGTATCTTCTGTTGGGTCTGTTTCTCTGAAGAGTCTTAACACAGGCTTAAGAGCTACTGATCTTCCATATATATGAGCCCAGGTCACTCCTGCAGAGCTCACGGCCTTGCCTACTGTGTCCATGATAATCCCTCGGGGGTCCTTCTATCCCAGCGCCACCCTCCTCTCACTATTCATCCACTTTATCTAAGGACCTCCCTCAACCAAACTGAGGAAGACAGTTGGGATCTGCCTTTTGACAATGGAACAGAGGAGTCTTAAGGACCCAAGGAGCCACAAACCTTTTATTATCTCTGAAGAAGATGCTTAGTAAATATTTGTGGAGCAAAGGATGAAGGTACTAAATGTTTATTCTCATTGCAAACAATCTCTGGAAACAGTTTCTCGTAAGAGCAAAGCACCACATCAGGAATTCCAGACATCTGATGTTAGCAGGTTAGCAGACTCCAGAGGACTTAGGTCTTATCAGCGGTGCCCCTGCACTCCTTGCCTGGAGTTGTCCCGACTCTGACAGACACTTCAAAGCCTGCCACTCTTGCCTCTCCCAGAGTGAAGGAGGCTGTCTTAATGTTCCATCGCTGTGAAGAGACACCATGGCCACAGCAGCTCTTATAAAAGAACTCCTTTAATTTGGGCCCGCTCACAGTTTCAGAGATTGAGTCCATTAACACCATGACAGGGAACATGGCGGCAGGCAGCTAGAGAGGTAGCTAGAGTTCAGCCAGTTCTGAGGGCAGCAGGAAGAGAAAGACACTGGCCTGGCTCCAGATTTTGAAACCTCAAAGCCCCATTTCCAGGGACATTTCCTTCAATAAAGCCACACCAACAAGGCCACACCTCCTATTCCTTCTCAGGTAATGCCACTCCCTAATGACTAAGCATTCAATTACACTGGAATCACTCTTATTCAAACCACCATAGGGTGGAGAGGAAGGTATTTGGGATGGGAAGGCCTAGCAGTCTACAAGCCAGGAAAAGGTCCTCATTCATAGACTACCTTCCAGCCACAGTGGAAGCCTGGGATGATGTGCTCCTAGCAAACAGGGAGCTGTGGCTCTCTGCATGGACTCAGCTTAACACTCAGACTTGCTGCTGTCAATCAAGGAAGAATCCTCAGGGAGGGCTTGGGGCTGTATCACACCCAGACATTTCCTTTCCTTACAGCTCCTTTCCTGGTCTCTTTCCTTCTCTCCTCCCTTATCCTTCTCTTCCACTGCAGCCCTCCCTCACCTCCCTCTCCCCCACCCAGTCCCTTCATCATTTCCTCTTCCATCCTTTCCACCTTCTTTCCCTTCCTTTCTTCCTCGTTTTCATCTCCGTATTGCTCCTGTTCTTGAAAACCGGTCTAGACGACTGTGTGACACAATGCCCACTCCCTGCAGGATCTTCAGAGGAGCTGGGGGTGACAGTGCGTGTGATCCCTGTGAGGAGAGAGCCAGTGTTCATGGTGTGAGTGCTGTGGGCATTGATCCCAACACATGTCCAGTTTTCTGATTTGCTCTGGAGTTCTGGTACTCTTTTGGACCCCGTTAGCATTTGGTTTTGTAGGTTTTGCAATTATATCGTGAGTGACTTCTTTGGTTTTTCTGTTTACTTCATTGTCTTTTTTTTTTTTTTTTTGCACCCACTAGCAGCCTGGGAGATAGCTCAGTTAGTACAGCCATGAAGACCTGAATTTAATCCATAGAACTCAGAAGAAAATGCCAGGTGTTATGGTACACGCTTAGAATCCCACCGCTGGGGAGGAGAAAAACACAAAATCCCTGGGAATATCTGGCTGGTCAGCGTAGCTTCATCAGTGAGTACCAGGTTCAATGAGAGGCCCTGCCTCAAAAGTCAAGACGGACAGCTGCTGAGGTGGATAGGGTTCTATTGCTGTGAAGAGACATCATGACATGGCAGCTCTTACAAAGGACAACATTTCATTGGGGCTGGCTGACATTTTCAGAGGTTCAGTCAACTATCATCATAGTGGGAAACATGGCAGCATGCAGGCAGGCCTGGTGCTAGAGAAACCAAGAGTTCTACATCTTGATCTGAAGGCAGCAGGAGACTGTGTATCACACTGGGCATAGCTTGAGCATATGAGACCTCAAATCTCACCTCCACAGTGACATACTTCCTCCAACAAGGTCACATCTACCCAACAAAGCCACCTCCTAATAGTGCCATTCCCTATAGCCAAACATTCAAATACAGGAATCTATGGGAGCCGTTCCTATTCAAGCCACCACACTGAGGTGGACCTCTCTGGTCACCACATGTATGTGTAAATACACTGCATATATGCACACATGTACACACACACACACACACACACACACACACACATTTGGGGCACAGATATTTAAAATAAACACAATTATTTTCTTCAGCAAACCTTTAGCAGGCAATTCCCCATAGAAGAAGCATGCAGAGATATAAAACATGAGTCTAACCTTCAGAACTTCCCTGCAGAGACTTCGCTCAGATATACCTAAAAAACACCCCGTGTCTGCACACACACCCTTGCCAACCATAGCTTAATTCATTTCTAACTCAGGAGACAGGCAGGCAAGCAGGCAAACGTCTTCTGCTCGCTGATGATAAACCAGGGCGTTCCTGAAATTGTCTCACTGAATTCTTGTCAACAAAGAGAAAGAAGTTGAGAGCCGCTTAAATCTCCAAGTCAGATGGCAACTCAACCTATCAGAGCTCCTGAGCCCAGTGACTTTTCTGGAGGCAAATCCTGTGTGGCCTCAGGCAGCACGGACAGCTCCTCTCCTTAGCTCTCTTCTCCGTGTGAGGGCCAGTGTAACACTAAAATGTGTCAACTTGGCTTCCCAACGGCCTTCCTGCCCTGCTTCCTGTTGCAGGTTCCCTGGGGCCCCACCTCAAGGGCACCTCTTCCTCTCGACCACTCATGACAGCTGCTAAGGATGCTGAAGATGTCAGACAGGGGCTCATCACCCACTCTGGAACTCAGCAGCTGTATCAGTGTGGATGGGAAAAACCATCTCAGTTTCATTTGTCTTTGCCACTGTCTCCTTCAGTAACATACCTGCCAACAACCACATCGCCAGTAGTCTCTGGGAACAACATAACTGTTTTCAGATCTGTTACGGTTGTGTCAGGTGGTTGAAAATGTCATTAAACCCATTACTGTTTCAAAATTACAGTCATCATTGAAACCTGCTCCTAGACCTTATTTAGTGTGTTAATAAACAAGGATTCCTAGAACCATAGTCTTTATTTCTTAAAGTATTGTGCTTACTGTATTTCAGAACAAAGTTCTCTTTTTTTTAGTCCCCTATGTCATCTCTTTACCTAAAAAATTTTTCATAGACACAGGTGTGTGTGTGTGTGTGGGGGGTGTCCCGTGGCACAAAAATAAATAAATAAATAAATAAATAAATAAATAAATAAAATAAAACAAAACCAAGAGCTTTGGCTAAGAAACCTGAGTTTTGGGTTTTGTGGTGTTTTAGATCTCCAGAGTTTTTTTCTATTCGATATTTTATTTATGTACATTTCAGGTGTTATCCCCTTAGTGGGCCTCTGAATACTTTACTTCCCTTTTCCAGGCTTTGTCCATCCATGCATTCAACCGACACTTCTTATCTATTTACAAACCGCCAAAGCATGGCACACCAAGGCAACCTGTCCTATGACAGCTGCTGACTGTCAGCTGAAAGGAAAGAGTTTTTCCTCTGTTCTGGAAAACTCAAATTCAGCTAGCTGCTCATTGCTTTGAAATCCACGGACACTCCCTCCCTAAGGTATAAATTCTACCAGAATAATTAATGTTTCCCCCCTAGAGTTCCCATCACTCTGTGACTACCAACCCATTCTGTCAAAATCCTCCACATCCCTCTACAACCAACCTATCCTTCCCAGAGAAGGTTAACCCCTTCCCCGCTCCCCTCCCACTTCCCCCCTCTCCCATGCAGATTTTTGCTCTGTCAGTTCCGATTTTCATTATTCACCGGAGTCTGACTTGCCTCTGAGATCTTGAGCCTTCTGGGTTGTGTGCTGGGAGGAACAGCCTCCCTTCAACCCAGACCCTAGCTCATCCACGGGGCGCTGAGCGCTTCCGTAGCAAATAGCTTCTTCTCCATAGACAGATTTGCAGCTCCCAGGAGCAAACCGCTACTCTTTCTCGAAGGCCTCTCCCTCCTTTCCGCCTATGCTGTCTCCCACCCCACGGGAACGCGATGTGGAGACCTTCCTCTCACACTCTCTAACCCTCCCCGACAGGCCATTTCCTTTTCAGATCCTCTCTATCAAATCCCTCGAGGCTCCTGTGTGCAGGCAGGCCTGTGCTCACGCTTCCCCACCCCACCTCTACCCTGCTGCTGAAATGTCCCCCTTTTGCTTAGTTTCTGTCACTTTTCAGAAGCGTTCTGTGACTCTCAACATTCAACACCCAGGCTCAAAGGACCTCATCTCCCCTCCATGTCCCCTTGTCTCATAACTCACAACTATCATACATCAGTGACAAGAGGTTGTTTGAAGGGAGTACCAAGTCTTACCCATATTTGTGACCAAGTACCTAAAAGCTATCCTGAGCTAAAATAAGGTAGTGAAGGAACAAATGAGTGAGTGTTTCTCCTCTTCTCAGTGCTTCTCCTTAATCCCTGGTAGTTTAGGGCTGCCTTGACACTGACTGTGAGCATGCGTAAGTGACACCACGCCTGTAAGATTCCTTGTCCCCTTTCTGAAGGCAGAGGACAGGGTGGAGCTCTAGGCTGCTGGGTAGGTCTCCTACTCTTAGCCATGTGACCCTGTTGTGCGACTATGGGTGTCCCTGTGTGCTGGCCCAGAAGAGCCTTCCAGACAAATCACAATCTGTCCTAGGCACCCACTCAGTACCAGTTCCTGAATCTATGCTGCACTGGCCCATCCAGTCCCATCTTCTCCTCTGCCAGCCAGATGCCGATCCTAGAGCAGTTTCCAGACCATTAGCTTTGGGAATAGTCACCTGCAAGTAGAGGCTACAGGGAGGACCTCAAAGTATGGATTTGCTTTTGGGATCATAAGCCGTTGCCTTCCGATATTTGCATCTGTGGATCTTGTAAGTCTCTCTTCGGCTTTCCCTCTGAGCCCTCCCAGCCCTGCCTTCTGAGAGTCGGGCAGACCTCGCCTTCTAATGTACACAGGACATGCTTTGTAGAGAGACGCTTGTCTGCATACCCCAGAAGCCTATGTGTGTTTGCACCTAGCAACATGTTCCTGCTGGCTCTGAGAAGTTGCTGCTTCCCCATCTGGGTTGTGGTTCTAGCATCTTCTTACCCCTCCCAACAGCTATCAGTTTTTATATCTGTGATTCATAAATGTACGATATGTCTTCTATCTTTCTATTTTTCCCATCTATTTCTTTCTCTTAGCTGGGTCATTAACATGCCCAGATAGGCTCTGTTTGGCAAATGTAGCTGCCTATTTGAGGGAAGTTACTGAGAAGTGGCTAAGAGCCCCAGATTTTGGTATAGTACAAATGTGATTTGTGTCATCTATATTGTGTCCTTATAAATGACACAGTAGCAAGTGACTTCTTCTCTCTTCTGGTGTGAAGAACAATATCCTGAAAACGCTTAGCACATAGTAAGAGCATACTATATGCAAGAAGAAATGGATCCCACTTTCCTTTTCCTGGGAGGAGCCTGAGTCTCGAGCTGGGCCCTGGTTCAGCCATTTCAGATCCATAAAGGCAAGTGTCCAACCTTGCTCATCTCCAATTACTTAGACCAGTGAAGCAAACCAAAGCCCGACTGGTAGTCATGACACCAGGATCTATGTTTTTCTTCTTTAAGAAGTCAAATCATATGAAACATTATATGATTCAGCCACAAAATGTTAAGGACCAGCTAGCTAGCTATGAGGGCTGATGAGATGACTCAGTTGGGCAAAGGTTCTCGCTGCCAAGCCCGATGACCTGAGTAACAAGCTCCAGTCCCACACAGTGGCAGAGAACCACCCCCACGGTTGTTCTCTGACCAGCTACCACATAGAGGAATGCCATGCACAATGCCTCAAATTAATTTTTATTTATTTTTTAATAAAAAAGAATTAACTGTTATAATCTGGCTTTAGAACACAATTTCAAAAGCCTACCTGTAGCAGGTACGGTCTCACTGTGGCTGAGGGTGGAGGCTGCCACAGGGCCTCAGCCAAGAGTGGAGGGCTGTGGTGCTTGAATTGTCAGGCCTGGTCCAAGGGAACAGTACTCCTGACTTGGCAGGGGCTGGGGACTGTCAGAGGGAATTAGACTCAAGACAGAATGAATGCCACAAATTCACGTTAATAAAAGCATGTCTGAAAGCCAGATCTTGAGATGACCCAAGGACCAACAAGCTGACAGCTGACTGCGGTATTTCACGAACTGAATTACACATTATGAGTTTAGCCAGCCAATTCTCGCTGCATAATATTTTTCTAAACTATTAGAAAAATAATTCATCCCCCACCACATAGGGAGGCAAGTATTTTGATAACTATGCCAAAGATTACTCTTCTCATGTGTTATTTTCGTTTCTTCCAAGTCAAACTCAAGATTCACTTAAGGGTCGAGCACATAGCTCAGTTGGTAGAGTGCTGGCCTAGCGTGCAAGGAACCCTGGGATTGATCCTCAGCACTGCATAAACTGGGTGTGGTAGCACCTGCTTATAACCTCAGCACTCAAGCGGCAGAGGCAGAATGATCGAAAGTTCAAGGTCATCTCTATCTGCTTAGTAAGTCTGAGGCCAGTCTGAGTACATGAGACCTGGTCTGTCTGTCTGTCTGTCTGTCCCTCTTACACACACACACACAGACATATGCATTTTTTATGGTATGAGTTAAGAGGTAAAGTACCTATATGCAAGCATGAGGACCGGAGTTCAGATCCCAAGTACTTTTATACTTTTGTAACCCTAGCGCTTCAGAAGAGGAGACAGACCAATCCCAGGAGCTTGCCAGCCAGCCAGTCTAGCCAATGACTAAGCTCTAAGTTCAGTGAGAGGTCTCTGGTTACAAAATGAGGTAGGGAAAGAGTAAAGCAGTGTTGAGCCTCTGGCTTCCATATGTACACACATGCACGCATATACAAACATGCAAATTATCTTTTCAAATGTATTCATCTTTTTCTGCTATCCGGCTCTGACGTGCTCAATTTACACCACACAATTTATCAGTTCACAATATTTCTTTGGAATCACCCCACATATTCCATGTTTATGTACTAGTTAACAGACTAAAAAATATAGGTCTAAATTAAAACTAGAAATGCATTTCTTGTTCTGTTAAGACAGTCATTAGTTTCAGTTGAGGCTAGTCCAATGTCTGCAAAGACACTCTTACTGGAATCAAGGAAACCAACTGATGGGCCCCAGTCGTCAGCAACCATGAAGCCCTGCAGGGCAGGCTTTGAGAAGAGCTCTCTGCCCTGGCAGCAGGGATATGCTCTGTCTGATACAGGTGATCTCAACCTGTTGACATTGTAACATGACACAGTCATCTATCTACAAAGTTCATGTCAGAGAACGGTACAATTGAGTTTAAAAATAGCACACACATACACAGAGTTTTATAGTTGTAAGTAAATTTACAATATTGGGTTGGGAGAATTCATAGCAGCCCTTTGGTCCCAGGTTAAATGTAGATGGGTTCTTCTCTATGGAATAATACCTCTGGCACTTTGTTCTCTGAAGTTCTAGGTCTCTACCACTAGAGATGTTTTTTTGCCCAGGTATTCCAGATGTTGAATGGTATTTAGGAGACCACGCTTCTCAGGACCTACACAGCTATTTAGACAGACCTTAACACATTCCCAGCTCCTCCAGAGTCCAGAGGGTTGTTTAAAGGTTTTGCTGTGACAACATTTAAGTCTCGATTGGCTTGTCTTCCTTGTCAATGAAACTCCCTGGAAAAACTAGTTGGCATCTCCATTATCCCTTTATAGTCAGCTCACGTGGTCAGCAAGCGACTTTTGCACGTGCCCAGTTTTCATTTATTCCTTTCTCTGCCCTGCCATCACGAGAGCAGGGACCATCCAAAGAACATTATCTAAAACAGTGGCTCTCAACCTTCCTATGTGACACGTGAACATAGTTCCTCACGTTGTGATGATCCCGAACCATAAAATTGTCTAGTTGCTACTTCATAGCCATAATTTTGCTACTGTTATGAGCCATACTGTAAATGTCTGATATGCAGGATATGTGATATACAACCCCCGCGAGGATCGCTAGCCACAGGTTGAGAACCACTGATCTAAAACAAAGGCACACTCCAGGAGTCACCCACTGTCTGAAACTGACCTCTGCTGAAGAGAACACTGAACAACTGTGCCTTCATGACACTGGGTAATATTTTAGTATTTACTGCCTTCAGGGTGGTGTCCAGAAGCAATGGGCTGGTTCAACGCTGGACAGCCCCCAGTTTTTGCACCATCTATTCCCACTTCTTGCTACTTACAAAACAGCAGCATCCTGCAACAGGAGGTGTATGTAACATAGTGGTCTGCTCTTTTACCATCGAGGGGCCTCTCGGTGGTGCATGCTTTCAAAGCACCCGTCTGGCCGTCTCCATCTACCAAATGGTTTGCCGCTTTGTAGTAAGGATCTCAGGCTCCCAACAGTTTCATCACCCCCAATGGCCCACACACTAGCAGTATAACATAGTTAGGGTGTTTGTCAAAATCCACACACTTCAGGAAACTCATTTCCACATTAGCTACCCAGGCAGAAGATTCTAAAATGCTTTATGGTGACCCATTCTTGCTTCTAGGGCTGCGCTTTCTGGTTCAGGACATCAGGGGAGGGCATTCTGCGTTGGTCATTCTGTGACCTCAACTCCATGGTCACTAGGTCTTTCATTTGCAGATGGGTGGAAGCCTAGAGAGTCATTGAAAATTATTTTCTTCTGGGCCAATTTGGCCAAATTCAAACCCTTCAGCACTCATTCATCTTTAAGGAAACCCAAGTCTCAAAGTGACACCTAACTTCAAGGCAGGTACAAGGAGAAGACAGTGGGATCTAAGACAACCATCATGTCCCAGTTTGCACTGGACAGTCCAGTGTTTAGAACCAAGTGCTACCTTCTGGAAGATCCCAGTCAACCAGTATGGCTGTTTGCCACAGCAGGTCACCACGGCAGTCCTGCTTCTTAAGGAAAGACACTGAGCACTCATGGACCAATGGAGACCATCTTCACTGAAATATGTCATCCCTGGAAACGCAGAGAATTCGTGACATAATCTTGTAGCACACACATCCACAATCACAATCTTCGTCACTGGGTTGGCTAGAGAAGGTGGGGGTAGGATCAGCCTATTAAGAGACATGGCTTCCCATTTAACAATAAATAAATATTATATATATATTATAATATTATATATAATATATATATATATATATATATATATATATATATATATATATATGCAGTAGTGATGGCTTCAGTAGTATCTTTGGCAGGCTGAAGATACTGATATTCTCTGAAAAAACACAGCATTCTAAGACCTTGTGCCCAGTCTCCACTAGAAAGGCTTTTCTAATTTGAGCTTAAATTTTAGTTAAGCTCTCAGTGATTTCATGAATGGGAATGTGGGTCTCTGGCTTCCTATCCCCTCCAAAGATCAAATAGCCGGTTTCCACAGCACTCAGGTGTGATTAGCTATTTTCTTTCTCCCACTTACCAAAGCAGGAACCTCACCACACAATCTGCTCCCCACTTCTGTTGGTAGGCAGTTAGTTCTTCACTTTCAGGCTATTTCATCTAGGAGGAGATGCCACTTTCTGCTTGTTTCTGATCTTACTGCCATTATTACTGTCCAAATGGATCTGATATAGGCATCTAAAGGCCTTCACGCACAAGGCTCTGCCTTCTATTTCACACAGCCTGAGGGACAGTAGTAGTGCCTGCATTGAAAATCATTTTCATTCCTAATTATGGTTATAATTAACTTTTTTACGTTTCTTGAGCAAATATAAACCTGGTTTCTGGCATGTGCTATTCATGACAATTATTTTTAAAGTATGCAAAACCCCAAAAAGCACAGCTCCTGAATTCTGAACATTGTTAATTTGAAACAGAAAGCAGGCATTCATTAGAATTATGTGGTCCCTTTGTCTCCCCACCCTTGTCTGTCCTGCTGGTGATGTCACCAACACCCAGTGTTCACACTAGATCTCCTTCTGCTTTAGAAGTCACTCCTGCTCTGTGGCAGGGGAAGTTGTGACTCCAACAACTCCATAGTGACCCACAGGCTAAGGAGGCCTAGTTACGTTTGGAAGCCAGCAGTAAGATGAACTTAGCTATGTTCAAACAGCAGTCAGTAAAACTGTTCTCAACTTAAAAGTGAGGAGAGGCCATAAGAACACATCTTTTGATTTTAATAATTCATTACTATTTCACTTATCAAGACACCACAATTTTGTGGGACTTTTGTATTAGTAGAAATAATGTCTATTTAATTCATCAAGGATGGAGACTTCAAATTCTTCACAATTACATGAAAAATATAAGAGATGGAATGGCCACTGTCTAGTTTTCAAGTATAATTACTGTGTAAGTATCCCATTAGGTCAGTTCTGGAGCCCTGAGTATGACAGAGACAAGTACTTGCTGCTCTCCAGTTACCTTTATGGCAACTGCCATTGGCGTACAGCGAGTACCACTGCTTTACCCTTCCACCTAATAAACTATGCCCACTGGCCGGCCATTCTTCCTAGTGAGTCCTGATGTGTGCCCTGTTCTCCAACCCACCTCCCCCAGCTCTACAGTAGGGAGCTGAGGGATCCAGGACTTAAGTAGGTAAGCCTCAGAGGATGCACAGGATGGACCCAATTCCCACTGGATCCGGACAGACTACAAAGCTACCTCCATCCTGTGACCTCCCTGCTTACTCCTTCAGGCTCCACGGTGTTTATACATCATCCAGAAGAGATTCAAGTACCAGGTCCTACCCAGCTCAAACCCCAATACATTCTTTCAACCCCCAGAAGAGTGTCTAAAATTACAACTACTCTCCTAGAGGCCAGCAGCTCATTCCACTCTAGGAATCATGATCTGATCCATGGCAACAGAGCTGTCAACGTGGAAATGAACCCATTACTTCCTTTGATTCTATCGGGAATACACGAGAACCAGGCTCATTCCCCTCAGTTCAGTAACGTCCCGTGGACAAGTTCTACATAAACCCTTCCAATTTTAAATAGGGGAAGTGAAGATACTAAGATCTCTTATCAGTCCAGAGGGGTGAGGTGACTTAGTCACAAGAGAATGAGCTCCCCCCCTCCCCCAAGCAAAGCAACATCTCTCCCTCCTGGAGTGGAACCACTGGCGTCCACGCCCTGAGACTTTACTAGGCAAACTGCTGTTGACTTCATGAGGAGCAGCTGTGGAAATAACTGTATCAACGGCGTCACGTGGAAACGCGTGTGTATCAACATTTGATATGCTTTATTGAAAGGTGACAAGAACAGGTAAATACAGTGGGGACTGTGTGGGGAGCATGCGCAGAACAACTATACAGGTGAGGTGCAGAAACCCCTGCGGGAAATCCACTTCCTTAGCAACTGACCATTTCTCCGTGTTCACCAGCTCAACTGACATCAGTCAACACGGAGTTTACTTTGCAAGACTCAGCAGCTAGATTCCGGATTACACAAAGTGACTAACTGTGCCAAATTCTTAAAATTTCTTCAGGTGTGGTTTTTGCCACAAAGCAGTTTTTAAGTAGATGTCTAGAAAGGACAATCCACACCTTTTCAGACAGCCAATGGAACATCTAAATCTCAATCTGTACAGCTAAACAGTAGTTACGGTCCTCTATTGTACAAATTCGTTATACTACATACACAAATATACAACAAGCAAAACAACCTTCATAGTAAGATAGCCTAGGTCCCAGCTACCTGTCACCGTTATGTCACTAAGAGTTTTGTGTCTTCTGACGTTTCAGAAAAGAGGGACAGTACTATCGTGTTTTATAAGCTTTGGTGACAGTTGTCGGTTTTGTAAAAGGACTGCATCCCCCTCCCCCCACCATTGCAGTCCTGTTTCTGGCCCCTTGAGTTCTTTGAAGGGAAAGAGAGGAGAGCAAAAAAATCCAGGAGCAGCCCACCTCCGAGCCCCATGCAGGCAAGCCCCAGAGCTCTTGGAAGCTGGGTGGGCGGCTGGGGAGGGGTTGAAAGGCACACAGCTCCTCGGCGTCAGTTAAACCATTCCTCAGACATCTGCCACGTTGCACAGGGTACATCCATGCTCACTCTCAGATTAACCTTTAATTCACTCAACTAGTACATTTCTTCAAGCCAAAAGCATATGAGTGCTTAATACTGGGGAGAAAGCGAGAACAGCGTGTGAGTCTCACGTCTCTTTCATAGACGGCAATGAAATGGGTGACGGCGGAGGCGGCTTCTCGCTAGCACATCTCTTCGGTCTGTTCAGTTCAGACAGCAGCAGCCAGTTCTGTTGGGGCATAGCAGGCTATGCGGTTGATCCTGAGCCCTGGGATGCTGGCTGTGCCGGGGGCTGTGTGGTCCCCTGTGGCTGCGTGGTGGCCGGAGGAGAGCCAGTCTGCAGCTGGGCCTGAAACTGGGCGAGCTGCTCCGGACTGGCCAGTGTCTTCAACAGATTGTTCTCCTGCTCCAGCTGGGAGTTTTTCTCTATTAGTTCTTTGATCTGCTCCTTCAGAACCTCCACTTCCTCTCTAACTGCATACATCAAATGGCTTTTCACCAGATCCTGAAAACAAGAGGTAAAGAAAGGCTTTAGCTCACTAGGTCCGGGACTCTGGATTTCTGAACGCCTTTCTTAGCTCTCCCTAACCATTATGCATTCTACCTCCAAAGAGCATTAAAGCACACTTGTGGAAATCTGCGCATAATCACAACCACGAAATACTTAAGTTTAATGTGTACGTGATCAAGCTTTTCCAAAGTCTCTAGACTTTCTCTGCAGACATTAATCAATGATGTCTCCAGTCCGGTTTCCAATTCAAGATGGCAAACCGCGCCAGGGGCTCCGTTCTGGCCCTGTGTTCTCATCCAGGCCCGAGGCCCAGTGGCCGCTTCCCCACCCCCAGGCCCTCCCAGCGCAGGGAGCGTCTCCTCCCTCCCCCGGCACCGGCTTCAGCCAGTTCCTACAGAGCGTGTTGCCGCATTTTCTTCCCTCCACCTCTACACCCCCCCCAAGATTAAGCTGACATCACAGAAACCTGGGCAGACGTCGTAGCCAATGGGAGCCCGAGTTATTTATAGCTCTGAATTAAAGGTTCAGAGTTTGCCTAGCAACAGTGGGCAGAGAATCCCGTGAGAAGAGCCACAGGCGCTGCTCCAATAACAAAGAACGACCAAGGCGGAAATAAAAAATAGGAGAAATCCAGGCGCTGGCGGAGAAAGACCAAACTTTTCTCCCATTCCCCTCCTTTGTGCGGCCGCAGCACCGCGGGAGAGGTTCTGGTATGGTCTAGAGACACCCCCCTCCCCAGCTCCCCTTGGTGGGGACACCCACCCTCCCAGCTCCCCAGTAAAATCTCAGGGTTCCCAGTAAAGCCACACACACTGCTGAAGGTGCTCCCAAGACGAGCAACGAGGAAGCTGGGCCGCTGCCTTCTTATCCCGACATGGAGTGAATGGGTCCAGGGCAGGGCCCGCTCAGAACCTGGGGCCCTTCTCCCTCTGTGGCAGCCGTTGGGTAAGTGGCTTCTCTCCACGCTGGCAGGAGAGAGCGAGCTAGCGCTGGCATTCTGACTGTATGAAGAGCAACCGGCACCGTCTGGATTTTGCTAAGGGATGCACTAGTCCTTTCCAAGGCATCTCGGTTTTTTTTTTTTTTTTTTTTTTTACTGTGCCCACACTGAGTACAAGTAATTTTAAATCAGTACATACCATAGCTTGCTCTATTTTGTTGTCGATAGCTACCACACTTGCACCAGAGCTGGAAGAGAGAATAAAAAAAAAAGAGATCATCGATAAACGGAATTGATCTTTAACATCCAGGATAAGGACAGATCTCTGAATTCGAATGACGTTACTAGCATCATATTCTGAGTATTCTTAAGCTACAAAATGCATCCTACTCCAGAAAATACCAGCCACACTCTATCCAGGCATTTCCCTATTTTAGGAAGCCACAAAGGACTAAATTACATAATGGAAGGAAGCCTGGTTCTCGAGCCAGATCTACGAAAATAAGGATCTTCTGGCCATTTCAAAAAGCAACATCTATGCCACAGTAACCCTAGGCACGGACAAAGGAATTCGCATGGCTATCTTGTACCTGCATTACCACAAGTCAGTTTACTCCGAGTCAATTTAAACCAACGACCCCGGCTGACATTTACCTATTGTCAAGTCTCACGGAAGCGTTTTCAGTTCCCAGCAAAGACGACAAGAAAGAAATTGAAAAATGTCTCAGTTGGTAAACTCCTAGATCCATCGCCACTGGTCTACACCATTGGGATTTCATGCAATTGCAGCCAAATTAAAAAAAAACCCAGCCTCGTGGAAAAGAGAGGGAGGGAGGGAGGGAGCTCCAGCAGCCTGGTTCAAACTAGATAAAGCCTCCTGGCTGTCTGCAGCTCGGGGCGCGAGAACGACAGTGCTGGCTCAAGTAACCCGGCGTCTGCAGCAGCTCAGTCCGCCCCGGCTGCCGGCTCCACTCCTCTAGAGGAGGCCGCCCGGCCCCAGCGCCACATATAGGCGGGGAGGCGACGCGCCGATTGGCCGCGCCATAGGCCCGCCCCGCGCTCCCGGGCTGCGGTCCCTCCCGGTGCCCGCGGCGGGGAGGGGAAGGAGGGGGTTGGGCGCCACCTCTTCCGAGGCTCGCATCAGGGTCCCCGAAAGCACCCGTTGCCCGCACGCACGCTTACATCTAAGGGAGTCAGACCCCCGTCTCCAAAGCGGCCAGTCCCTGCGGCAGCGCTGAACCCTGCAAGCTTGCTCTTTGCAACCAGACCCAGCCGAGCTACTGGGCATGCCCAGTCCCACCACTAAGACTCAGGAACGCCAGCGTCTCAATTTCAATTATTGGGTTCTTACAAGAAGCTCTAACGGGAGGCTATAGAGGCTGTGTTATGTGCAAGGCTGTGTTATGTGTTATGTGTTATGCTGCTGTAGGAATCCTTTTTTTTATGCTAACTAAATTCATAGGAATATTACATTTGCTTTTTTGGTGGGAGATAGCTCCACATAAAGTTTATCAGTTATGTGCAGAAAACAATATTGTATTTGTCTTTGGTAGGCAAATAAAAGGGTCAAAGGAATCTACAAGATGAAACGCAGGGAACCTTCCCTGAACGGCCCCAGAGTCGTAAGCCTTAAAATCTCATTACCCTAACGGCACCAGTAATTATGTCTTTTTCCATTTATAGCTGGAAAAGTCAATCTACAGGTCCAATCCCAAACAGATCTATGTTCAGCCAGTCCCTAAGGCCAAGGGTTCTTGAAGTGAGATCGCAATTCCACCAAGACATAATTCTCGGTCTTCTTAAACCGGAGAGATTGAAATACCATCAAGGGCGTTTTCCAAAAAGCATACAATTCCTTATATGTAGCCTTTGCTCATTTGCATTGTGGCCAGAACCAGTAAAAATGTGGAGAGAATCTGATGGTTAAAAACAGTTCACCAGTCAAGAGATGCTGCGGGCTAGCCACTATTTCACTTAACAGTCACAGTGAGCAGATTAATGCCATCAAATCATGGTCCTTAAATAAGGATGTAAAATAGCTTAACCCGGGGCAAAATTACCTCTAATAATTTAAATATCTGTGAAGACGCATCAGTGAAGATTATACTTTAACATACTATAAAATTAAGACCAGAAGTTTGATTATTACAGGTTATATACCTTCTGCAGTATGGCCGAGGAAATTTTAACCTCTACAATACTGCCCTCTAGTGGCAAAAGACTACAATAACAAAAGGAATAGCAACAGCTTGGGACCTCTCCATAGGCAAGTGGTACTAAAATAATTCCAAAATAAAATTTGACTATGATACATAAATATGCCCTTATCTATCAAAATGAGGCTTCTCCCTCAAGGAACATCCTTTCCTAAACTGCCATAGGAGACTCTTAGACAATCTTTGAAGTTGATCTAAGGCTGGAGAGGGCACTTGGTTTCAGAAACTGTATTAATTCACTTAAACACCAAATATATTGAATACAGCGCAAGGGGAGTAATTTTCTTCTGTGTTAAAAATGGGGCATTGCTGCAAAACAATATTCTTTTCATTGTGTTTCGTGTTAGACTGCTTCTGAATACAAATGTTAATATATTTTGTAGTTTATGATGTGTGTTGTTTGAAGGCGCCACTTTCCGTAATGGGAAATTAAGACTGAACAATCCTAATAACTCATGAAATAGGAAGGAGTTCCTATGTCCACGAATGCTAAGTGGAATTATTCGTTTCGGTACTTTCAGAGTTATAATTTTAACTCTATCAATCCATATCTTTTGAAACATTTTAACTGCACAGCAATCCCAGAGGAAAGAGTATCACAGAGAAGTACACTGTAAATGTGAAGAGCTAAACAGAAAAACAAAACCCACTCAGGCCATATGAAGAAACGAGGTTAAGATTCCCAGCTGGGATTTAAAGAGGTCACATGATTTCTTTATCCGTCTTGTTCTTGAACATAAATAAAAGAGCTAACCTGGGTCTGTTTTTCCATCACGTTTAGCTGACTGACTACCCCGCCTTATTAGCGACAGAAGCAAATACGAACAACCACCAGTCTGTCTAATCCACATCCCTACTAGAGAACTGGCTGGACCAAAAAACACAGAAAAAAATGGAGGCTTTTCATCTCATACAAATGTGCTGAGTCCCTTAAAACTGGCTTTTTATATGAAAGGAGGAATAAATAATATAAAACAAAAACAACGGAAAGAGGACATTTTCTTGGGCTATAACCACTGGGGTCAGAATGGCTGAGAATTTCCCTTCAAAGGTTCTTCTATCTACCAGACAGGTATCTGTGAGTCTAGTGCCATGTCTGTGACCACAACAGGTTGGCTGAGATTGTAAAGAAATGCAATAGCCCTTCGCGAGAGACTCCCAGTGGCGTGGGCCATACAAGTCAGCTTCATCAGGCCATGCATATAAGAACATCTGAAATTTGCTATTGTGGTCTGCATATGAGTTTTTGAATGGATTCTACTTCAACCACCTCTGGCTCTTGGTATCAAATGTGGGGAATGAAGAGGAGGAGAAGAGGAAAGGTCTGTGAGGGACTAAGGTGATTGGAGCACAGGCAGGGTCTGTGAGGGTCTGCCTGAAGCAGAGATTGCATACCTAGAACCTCTTTCCCAATCCTTATGGACCTAATAGAGACTGCCAAGGAAACAGGCAAGGGGCGCACCTTGTAAAATTGCTCTTGTCTGGGTCTCCCCCAACACCCTCACCAATCACCTCACTTTCCCAGGTTCCTAGGAAGCAGAAGTAGAACACCAAGTTTAACAAAACCACAAGTTTTATGGCCAAAGAAAATGTGATAAACGCAGAGTCAGAATGGAGATAGGAGCAGAGACAAAACTACTACTTAGCCATTAAACATAAAATCTTTGCATGGCCACAACATGGATGGAACCACAGAGTCCAGAGAGTCAAAGACAAATCCCACATGGTCTCACATCTAAACATGTTGATCTCTTTGATAGAGGGCAGAACAGTGGTTACCGTGGTAACCGAGGGTGATGGATGAAGAGGAGGGGAATGAAGGGATGCTGCTCAAAGGATATGCAATCTCAGACAGAGGGTAGGAGAGCCGCTGACCAGTGTGGCAGCTTCAGTGAGTGAGGGTGAGGTTGCACCCTTTAAAGAGGGGATGCCGAGTGCTCTGACAACTCAGCATGGCAAGTCGTGTGTTTGTTGGCAAGCTGCAATCAAACTAGCCCACATACATGTCTATGAACACAGAAATAGACAAAAGCAGTTAAAAATCAGTGTACAATTTTACCTGTCCATTTAAAGCAACATTTCAATATATAGAGATGCATTAAAAATTCACAGGTAAACAATGAGTAATGTTTTAGTGAAGTTCCTCTGCACACCACCAGAAGAAATGAATGCCATTGAAAGATGAACAAGCTGCTACATGCAGCCTTCCTTTGGGTTAGAAGATAAGGTTGGAAAGTCTTCCCTTTGGAGAACCAAAGGAAGGGAGAGTGAAAAGAACAGAGACGG
>JANHMN010000001.1:219157313-219173398 GCA_030674055.1 Rhabdomys pumilio | reverse complement strand
GAGGCAGGGAGGGGAGAGAGGCAGGGAGGGGAGAGAGGCAGGGAGGGAGAGAGGATCTGTTGTGATCAAGTGCTGTATCATTAGGGACACTGACTGAAAAACAGAAGAACTGGATAGAATGATTGACACGTGGCTGGCAGTGAATAATAACCAGGAATAGCTGTTTCCATAATCAGAGAAATCATTTTCTACATAAAGACCAGAAATTGCCAGATGACAATTCTTTTCATGCTAACGGTGGCTGAGTAGTCTCAGGCATCTCTAGTTCCCAGAGCCTTCAGGAACAGGTGAAACAGTAGGGCAGCCACATGTCCACCAAGCTTCCAATCTGAGACAGACACCTACTGTAATCACATCTATCTTACACAGACCCAAGAAACAAGCCTATTGGCACTTTAGATTATTATTTTATATTATTGGATAGACTTGGAAAACTTTCAATGTCTCTTTATAGCAAAATAGAAAAAATTCTAGGGTTTACTTTTCTTTTCCAAGTAAACCAGTGAAGTCTTCGGTTACTTGAGTCACTGTACCCATCAAATCTGATCCGCTAGTTTCTCAGTGGATGACAGAAGTTACTCATGTTCTCCTGACAGCACAAAACTCCATGACCTTGGGAGGTAAGCGGAAGCAACGCCAACTTCTCCGTTTAATCTCAAAGTATTTTGTCTGAACTGTGATTTTGTTATCTTAGACCTTAAAGTCCAGATGCAATACTGGTAGATTCTCTCCCACCCACCCCTGTGTGTGTGTGTACACGCATGTGCACACGCACAGATGCACACTCACACTTGTGTGTATCCCAAACATGCACATGTGAGGCGGCCACGGAACAATTTGTAAGTGTGGGTTCTGGCCACCCTATGGGTGCTCTAGATCCCAAGCCCTCTGTGCTACCTGGCTGCACAATTCTGACTGCTTTTAAAACACAGCCTTGTGTATAGTCAGATTTGGGGCTCTGGAGTTAAGACCTTGATTTAAATTTCCCCAAATCCTTACTTCTTGTGTAAAACAGGGATATCATATTTTATAATTTTTCTCTGACTATTAATTAAAAGAAATGACATAAGAATCTGGAGTTTCCTGTAGGAATTCCAGCTATGATCTTACGCTCCGAGTCACCTGGCTTCAACAGTAACTGTGGGCTATTTAAGAGACCTACTCATTTCTCTACATAGTTTTGAAAGTAGAAAGTCTCTTGAGGGTGCCCAATACACAAATTATAAATTACCACCCCCCCCATTTTTTTTGTCAACTATAATATCCATTTTACAATGTGTTACCCCTTTCAAAACACCAGATCATTATCAAGTTGTCCAGCTGACTTTGGAGTTTAGCTCGAAGCCGAGTCTTAGTATTTGTATTTTACAGCTCAAGGAGAACACTCTCGCTTTCCTCACTTAGCTGACATCTAAACTATGCTGCAGATCTCAAGGCTACACGGACTCGGTGCCCTCTCCTGAAGGGACATGTCCTTCGAGGCTCTCCTCTAGTAATGTCGGTGTCTGTTCTCCAGAGAGATAACAGACCGTCTGCCCAGACAGAATAAAGCACGGGGAGTCTTTCTTCCCTGTGCACTATTTATTATGTGCAAATATCTACACAAATCCTGATTCACAAACATCTGTGACTAACATAGCAATAATCCCTGGCGCCTTTGAGAAGTGAAACAGACTTAGCCTAAAGAGCTTTCAACCAGAAATCATTACAGAAATTCACAAACGTTTTTAACCTACTTAACTGCAGAAGACCCACGGCTTTACAGGGCAGTAAAGAGCCTTCAGCAATACCAAGCCACAGACCAACTCAAGAGTTCACATGCAGACAGATCTACAAGGTTCACCTGGGACATCCATCAGGTGCTTGTAAGTACTTGATACGGGTTCTATTTCCACGTCAAAATGAGCACATAAGAGGACTCTCAAAGAGCATACCTTAGACGCGCATGCACCCCTCTCCCCATAAACACAACCCCTAAAATCTAAAGAGAGGAAAACAATAAGGGAAAGAGACAACATCAGTTGGTGAATATTCTTGGAAATTAAAACCACCTGTTTATCTGAGAAAAAAATGTTGCAAGCTAATGCATAACTTTAACCAAAATTTTAGATGCACTTAAGAACTCAAACATTTAAAAATTTCTATCAGAGATCACTTAACCAGACATAGTGGTATCCATCTTTTTCTCAGTACTCGGGAGGCCAAAACAGGAGGCCTGCTAACAGGAGGCTTGCCACCACAAGCTGAAGCCATCCTGAGCTACATAGTGAGACGTGTGTGTGTGTGTGTGTGTGTGTGTGAGAGAGAGAGAGAGAGAGAGAGAGAGAGAGAGAGAGAGAAACACAGAGAGACATCACTTAGTTTCTCCCTCATCTAAGTTACTCTGAACCCTTAACTGTAAAACATTTACAATGCCATCAAAGTAAGCCTGCAGAAAAGCAGCCCAGCTGAGCTGCAGGTCTGTGGCAGGCTGCACCAGGCTCTGAGGTAAAAGTGAAGTGGCTGAGCAGTCCACTAAAGCCCGTACACACTTGGTCTTGGAGCTGGGTCAGTGTACAACCAATCAACTGCTGAATCCCATTACAGGGAAATCGTTTCTTCTGGAGATGGCATAGAACAGCCATTTTGATGTGTGTCTTTTGATTAGAGGATTTCAGAAATTTTATATGAATATATACCTAGGGCCACATAAACTTCTCTCCAGGGTAGGGCCTGAAAGTACCAAGAGTTTTAGAAACTCTGACAAGCTTTCCTTCGCAGCCCAAGCCAGAGCAGTGTGTGTGCAGCAGTCACTAAATAGAGTCCTTCCACTGTGCAACCAAACTTAAAAGTCAAGCCAGCCACCAGGAATCCCAGCCAGGCTTCACCACCTACTCAACCTCCCCTCAGCCTACTGGCCCGGAGCCCCGCTTCTCTGTACTGTGTCAGGGCCACCTGCCTCCCCTGCCCACCACAATGCCACCGGCATGTCATTCTGCTCTTTTGTGCAGTTTTTCTATCAACCATCGGAGCTCGCAGCTAGACTGAGCTGGTACCAGCTTTGCATCTGCCCAGTGCTCCAGTTACAAAGCAGCTCTTCCGAGCGGTTGGTCTCTGCTCCATTTTGTGCCTCTGTTGCCTTATTTTTACAGTGTGAACAATAAACTCTAAAGACCTCTACCTAATGTGGGAACAGCACACCCAACAGACTACAGCAGGGAGACAGGGATGCACGGAGCACCTCCCTGAACTATGTAGGGTTAAGTGACCTTTCTCCTTACCTTAAAGCCTTTGTCATGAGCTCTCTCCTTCCCCACACAGAAGATCTTGACAGACTAGGAAGCTCTAGTCCCTTAACACAGAGACACAATCTCTGCCTAAAGAAGGGCTTGAGCAGGGAGGGATGAGGCAACTTTACAATCAGGCAGGAAGCATTTATAAAACACAGATGCTCGACCCTGACCCTCAGGTTCCAATTTCCTGGCGTGGGGTTGGCTTCCCAGGTGATTTTCTGGTGTGAAGCCAGGCTAAACAGGCTCCAGCTGTGACTCAATGGCTGGGGATGAGTAGAGAAGCTTTATCCAAAAGGTAAGCCTGTCACAGTGAAGAGACAGCAGTCCTAACTACAGGGTGAGCCCAAGGCTCTGAAAAGCAGAAAGGCCAGATGGCCCACAACTCCCCAAAACCGCACATCCTGCTCAGGCACTGATGAGACAGTATCTGCTCTGTCTGGCAAGTCAACAGAGGACAGGAATCCCACTTTGCCTTCTGTGACCAGAGGACTCTGGCAGGAACCATCTTGAGAGGCAACATATACAGACCCTCCCTGGTGCCTAAGAACAAGAAGTCACTAAGCCAAGGACCCTAAGTTCAAGCTCCACAGCCACATCAGGGGAGACAGGCCTGATATTGCCATACTAAAGGCAGAGGCTTGGCACAGGCAGTGAAGTGTCCAGTGAGAGTCAGCAGACATTTTGGGGTAAGAGCAGATTTTATCAACTGGCAACAGCTCTGGAGCTGGACAGTGCTGGGCCTGATGTTGTCGGGTAGATCAACCTCTGAAGCCACTCACCTGCTTCGAGGCTCCTGCTGTGCGGCCTGAGGGATGGGGCTCTAGTGGAATACCAGACACACACAGCCAGGTGATTAGGGTTAGGTATGCTTTGACTTTCAAGACTTACAAACATCTGTGTGCATATCTCGTTACCACAGGTCTCTCCCACCCCCTTCATAGTTGGGAGACACTTGAAAGCAACAACTTGCCACAACAGAGGGTTAGAACTGGGGGTCCCACCCAGTCCACATACAACACAGCTAAGGAGGACTGGCCTCACAGGCGAAGAAGGAAAGCTTCCAAAGAGAAGACAGTTCCGGTGGATATCACGCACCCACCACAGGCTCTGCACCAGTCTGATTCGGGAAAGAAAAATCCCCACCACGTGCATTGAAGACTCCAATTCCCAGCACCCCAGTCTCCACTGCACCCTGACCTTCGTCCTACTACACAGTACTGACTTTGCTGATCTGGTACTTTTTACTCCCCTTTGGGTGTCTAATTTTGCTTCTGCATAGCTTCACTATTAGGCAACCTTATTTTTCTAACCTGTTTGTTGTTCCTCCTTCCCAGTGTCCTTCTCACTCTCCCGTCTTTTGTATAACTTACTTCTCTCCTCCCTTTTCTTTCTTTCAAGTCTTTCTTACTCTACACTCCCCCTGGGTAGTTTCTACCTCCACAGTCCCATCTGTGTTGACTTTGTGGCTCTCTGTTCCACAGCCATTGGTAATGATTCACGGCTTGTAATCAATCCGCAGCACATTCAGTCTCTTGCTCAGCCTGCTGTTGTTACAGTAGTTACAGTGTTTGCCCTTGCAGTAGTTACAGTGTTTGCCCTTGCTGGGTGGTCCTGGGGATTAACCCTCAAGAGTCAACTGATCGGTTAAAAGAGCTCCAAATAACACTGAAAGCTATCCTCACCGACAGATGTACAAGCCACAGAGCAGGGACCTGCACAACACAACTTCCCCAACAGCTGAACTCAGAGATACAGGACTGGGTAAAACGGAGGAGGAGGACTTCAACTCTTTATTTGTAAAAACTGTGAAAGGACACCTCCCCCCCTCCCCCAGCAAAGCAAGTGAGAGTAATGCAGCAGTCGTTTCAGGACCTGGAGGAGAGGCAACAACAGAGAGAGAGAGAGTGGCTAAGTGACTGAGGAAAACAGCAAATTACGAATAGGAAACAAAATCAGCAACACGTAACACCAATTCAGCCAAGAAACAAACATTTTGAAGGACAAAAAAGAAACGGAGGAACTAAAAAGTCAATGAATCAAATAAAAGCCAGCAGATGAACCAACAGACAAAGTAAATACTTCTCTCATACATCAGTAAGGAAGAGGGGTACAATCCTAAGGCCCAACAACTCTGATAAGCTCTAGAGAACACGTCTGAGAACCCATGGGATAGAAGCTGAGAGAAAAGCTAAAAGGCACAGAGATCTACCCAATAAAATTCCAGGCCTTTCTGAAATCTGCAAAAAGGAACGGGCATCTAAGCCACAGAGGAATTCAGACTCCTACACAGACATGACCAAAGATGAGCCTCTCCATCACACACCAGTCAAGATGCCAAAAGCACAAAACTAAAAAATAGTATTGAAAACACTAACAAAAACCAACCAACCAACTAACCAACACAAATGTTAGAAACTAAAAAGAAAAAAATATCATGTACAACACACTTACATGTGAATAGGAAGGAAGAGAAAAAAGACATAATTCTCTAGCCAAGCAGAGAAACAATGAACAAAACTACAGGAATTAGCAAACCTCTCTAATAACATCCCTAAATGTAAACTGAAAGACGAAACAGCTGAATGGACAAGATCCAACTAGCTGCTGTCTCATGGGAAAGGCACTCCTAGACAAAGACTGAAGTGTCAAGTCGGTCTACTAAGCAAATGGAGTCTACATCGGCAGGCTGTTCAGTCTAACTATCTGGTCGGATACCTTAAAAACTAAACTTCAACACAAAATCAGAAGAGCAAAGAAGGCAGTTTTACTAGCGGACATAGAGGGCAGATAAGATTCTGACAGGAACAACCCATTCTTTTTTTTTTTTTTTTTAAATTTACATTTCAGATGCCATCCCCTTTCCCCATTTCCCCTCCCTAGAAAACCCCCATCCCATCCCCCCTTCTTTTTTTTGGTTTTATACAATTTTTTTTTAATGTTAATCAAAGGCTTTGTAAGTTTGGTAATGCTCAATAACAAGATGCCCATACAATCAGAAGTGTAACCTAATACCCAACCTAGATATACTATCTTTGACTGGCGGAGACTCACGAACATCCACCTTCATTCCCCCCTCCATCCCCCCCCTCTCATCACCTAGCTCCTCTCCTTCTCCTCCTCCTCTCCTTACTCCTCTTCTTCCTCTCCATACTCCGACCACCTTAGCTCCTCCTACATATCACCCTTCCTGTTAAAATAAAACTTTTCTTAAAATACAATTAGAGCATAACTATACCAATTTGTGTCAGTAAGGTACAAGATAGACCTAATACCCAGTCCATCATTTCTTATCAATAGGTCATTCAGTCTAAAAAAGCCAATGAAGCCAGGCGGTGGTGGCGCATGCCTTTAATCCCAGCACTTGGAAGGCAGAGGCAGGTGGATTTCTGAGTTTGAGGCCAGCCTGCTCTACAGAGTGAGTTCCAGGACAGCCAGGGCTAACACAGAGAAACCCTGCCTCGAAAAACCAAAGGAAAAAAAAAAAGAAAAAAGCCAATGAAGAAATTCTGGTTGATCTACAGCACAGACATATTTATCAGATAATTACAGCCCAGGGCCGCAGACCTTCCTCTCAGTAGCTCATGGAGCTTTCTCAAAAATGCATCACATTTTAGGTCACAATAAACTTGAATTTAGTAATAAGATAAACCACAATAGCCACATAAATACCCGGAGATGGAGCAATATTGTCTAGATCACTCATTAAATCAAAGGGAAGGTTCTGGAGTTCTTATAATCAAGTGAAAATAAAAGCATGACTTAGCAGAACCTTCGTCAGGCAGCTGAGGCAGCTCCACGATGAAAGGTCACAGTTCTAAGTGCTTACATTAAAAGATGGGGGGGAGGAGGAGGGCAGGGAGCTGGCCTGCAGGTGAAGGCACTTGGGGGTGAGCCTGGAGCCTGATGCCTGGGTTGGACCCCTAGAGCTGGCAGGGTGGAAGGAGAGGGCAGAGGGCATTGTAGCAGCAAGTTACCCTTTGACCTCCACAGGTGTGCCATGGCACACACACACACACACAGACAGACACACAAATAAGTGTAAATTTTTTTTAAATAGCTGGAGAGATCCCAAGTCAGTAAATTAATGGTGGACTTCCAGGTCTTAGAAAACAGGAAACAAGTCCAACCCAAAGCTGTGGACAGAAAGAAAAATGGAGACAGAAACCTAGAGAAATGGAAACGGGTTGGTTCCTGGAAAAAAAAAAAAACCATAAAATTAACCAACTTTTATCCTGACTAACCAAGAGAAAAAATTCCAGTAAAGTTAAATGGAATGCAAATGGGCATTAGTATTTTGAAAATTAAAACAAACAGAAAAATCTATGGAAAAGAAATTGAGATCCTTAAGTATAGACAGCCTACAAAAATCAGATCAACAGGGCATCAACAGGCTAAGCAGATCGGTAACAAGCAGTGATACTGAAACAGCGGCAGACAGACAGTCCAGGGTTAGGTGTGCTCACTGCTTTTACCAATTTTCATAAGCTGGGAGCGAACTGTCATGGTCCTCAAACTGTCCCACCAGGCAGACATCCCCTGACTCCAAGGGGGCCAGAGTACATCACTGCACTACAAGGGAACACTACCAAGCCCGTTCTATAAAGACACTACTACTATTCTGCTATCAAAACCAGATAAGGATGGGGGGAGGGGCCACACTCTCATGTACTCACACAGACACACACCAATAATCCAGATGCACAATGGCACGAAGGCACACACACACACACACACACACACACACACACACACACACACACACGACTGTAATGCTTCTGCCAAAACCACCGTCTGAGCATCTACAGAATGCTTTCCTGATCCACCATCATGGTATGCTACACGGTATTGCTTCTGACCAAGGAACTCACTTCACAGCCAGAGAAGTGCCACAGTGGGCCCACTGGTCTTACCATGTTCCCTGCCATCCTGAATCAGCTGGCCTGACAGAAAGATGGGATGCACTTCTGAAGACACAGTTACGATGCCAATTAGGTGACCGCAGCTATAACCAACTAGTTTTGGCAAAGCTGTCAGAAGTATATACTTGAGAAAACACAAAAGCTTTTAATAGGAGATTTTGGAAGAAACAGGATATCCACATGAAAAAGAATTAAATCAATCCCTAACTCCAGCCCCATTCTCCCTCTGCCTCTCATACACACAAATCAATTCAAACCTGATAAATGACTTCACTGCATGACTTGAAACCTGATTCTGTTACACAAACCATGGGGAACATAGTTCTAGGTAGGAGAATAGACAGGCAAAGACTTTCTGAAGAGAATTCAATTAGCACAGAAAGCAATCCACTTTGCTCAGTGCATGTATGAAATTAAAAGATTTCCACGCAGTGAAGGATATAACCACAAAATTGGCTTTTTCTTAGGTTTTCTGTTCCTGACCCGCCCCCAAATAATAATAAATTCTACTTAACATTCTTTTTCTTAACCTAGCCTGGCAAGCCCTACCACCACCCCGAGGCAGCCTTATACGGCTAGATCACTGCACCACGTATTCCCAGGGGGACCAAGGGGAATGCCCCTGTATTCTTGCAGCCTGGTTTGCTGCAAGCCCCAGAGCAACTGTGGACAGGCTGCAGGGCAACCGTCCAGTCTGAAGCCTGGACTCAGTCTGTACCCAGTCGCACCCAGCTCAGCTTCTTTATCAGATGTTACAATCCATTCTAACAAAAAATTCCTTCATAAAAACAAGAGGTAAGTGGATCTTATGCTATATTTAAGATAACAAAAAGCAGTTAGGGTGTAGGCTCATTCACTGAGTCCTTGTAATGAGACACTAACAAGTCTAGAAGAAAATATTCCGATTCCGTACGATCTCAGATGAGCTATAACTTTAATAGCATGTTCTGAACACAGCCATGCTCCTGGATCTGATCTTTCTGGGTTAGTTTCAGAGTGTAAGTTACACACGGCTCTGCTTTAAGTCTAAAGTCAGTCTAAGGCAAAGTTATAGACTAACTATATTACATAATCTACTACGGCAGCGGGCCAATTACTCAAAAGCATACGGTACCTGGCCAAAAGGAAAATGTTTACATTTTATAGCTACGAGAGAAAGCTATCCATATATTTTAAGCACCTAGCCACCATAGCTACACACCTGGCCACCACCACAAGGTTAAGAAAATCCCGTTACTAGAGAGAGCTGAGTAGAGAGGCTCAAGTGTCCATGGTCCAGTGTCCATGGCCCATGGTCAGGCAAAATGCAGCTTCTACATAATGGCTGGTGGCCTCTCTAGAGTGCACCCAAGGAGGAGACAGTGTAGCCAGCGCGGCACTGGGGGAAACTCCCCCATGACTTGATAACTACTGTAGCCATGTGTAAAATTCACACCAGAGCCAGTGTTGGGACATTACAGAGACCCAGAAAAGCACAGGATTGCCTTGATTCAGCGCCTCAGCTACTGCTTTCTCAGCTCATGTGAAACCACAGACAGGACCTTAAACTTGGGCCAGTGAATTTTATATATTACATTTTTTAGACTTAGACACACCAGAAGAGGACATCAGATCCCATTACAGATGGATGTGAGCCACCATGTGGTTGCTGGGAATTGAACTCAGGACTTTCGGAAGAGCAGTCAGTGCTCTTAACCGCAGAGCCATCTCTCCAGCCCCTGTATATTACGTTTTTAAAAGACTGGGAAAACATGCAAGTAACTAATGGAGGAAACGAAGTCAGTAGAGGCTGGCTACCGTGACAGTCTCACAAAACCACCGCAGACCCGGAAGCATGGAAGAGCAAAGCTTTGGCAAACACTAATGTTCTGGTCCAGGAGATGGATGACTTACCCAGGGCTGTGTCACTAGAACCACAAACTGCTTTGAACAGCTGACGGCCGGCCAGACAGACAGTCAGTACGAGCCACACCCCTGTACTCAAGCGTCTACAGACTACAGGCTCAAGGACTGCAGGGAAGATCCCTTCGTGTGCTTTGGACTAGACCTTACATCTACAGGGCACTTCTCTGCACGGCATGGTGTGCTACTCTGCCACGGTGGCCTGTGATAAGTAAAACTCAAGGCTTCATGGTGCCTTCGTCCCCTCAACCGATGTTACAGACCCTTGAGAGAAGGCAGGGTTGGCCTGCCACTGGGTGCTATTTAATTTTGCAGAAAGCAGCCATGTTCTACCACACTAGAGACCAGGACTTGGCATTATTCACTTCACCATTAATAGGAAAATAAATGCAGATTTAAAAAAAGCAAGGTGGTGTCAGGAAGCGTTAAACCCCCAGGTCCATGCCTTTGCCAGGGCCCCCTGTATCCTCCCTCCCACCCCTGACTGCTCCATCTTAGTCCTTAGTCTATGCAGTCACCATTATCTAGAAGGTTCCCTGATCACAACGACACTACACTTTAACTGTTTAAGACACCAAGAAAGCTGGGGGTGAGGCTTAGAGAGCATTCCATCATAAAAGTTAAAATGTAAAGCTCTGGTATATTAAACGGTTAACATTTAACCACATAGAAAAATTTCCATTTTTGCACAACCAAGAGAGCTTGCTTTGCAGGGAACCAAAGGGAACCTACAAACATACAACCCTGCCACCTTGTGGAACACAGTCGGAATTACAACCTCTGAGCTAAGTGTTTTAATACCCTAAAAAACAGTAATCAAGATAACATATTCATTCTGAAACATTACATATTAGTGGAGAAGCTCACTAACATTCATTCAATTGGTTCTTATTAATGTTTTAGTTAATGAAATCATTTGGGGTCAAAACTGAAGTTTCTCTTTGGACATGAGCAGACCTGCTCTTGTAGAACATGGAATACACTGGGGTCTCACCCCTCTGACAATTCCAACAGCCACCACCTGAGACAACACCACAACCTCACGGCCCACAGACAGCACCAGTTTTACCCTTGGAGGGACAGTCCCTGTAAGATCCGTACTATTTCATAATTAGATTGCAATTAGTCCAAACTCTCTCACGAGTCTATTCATTATTTCTTGATAACAAATTGCCACAAAAGAGCCTGGTCTAAGACAGCGAATAAAAAGACAGCACCATTGACACTTCCAGAGTACCTGTTGTAGTAACGAAGTTTTCAGAAAACAGTAGCCTTTGGAAAAGCAAAGCCTCCTTTGCTGAGGGTCAGCTGTGGATCTTGTGAGAACATGGGCTACCAGGTTACAGAAACACACCAGGCCGACAGGACATCAGACCTCGTGAATGTGGCTCAGGACGATCCACAGAGCTTCCGATGCCTCTGGCCTGGTCCTTTCCTGGTTTCCTATAACAGTGTGTGTCTGCCTTGAGGAGGAAGTAATGCTACATCCTAATGGACAAGATCTTAGAACAGTGCTAATGTACTTCCTGCTTCCAGGATTTAGTTATCGCACCTGGACAGGATGGACAAAAGCTACAGAGACAAAAATGGAGAATCTGTTCAAAATGTCTTTGAGAAGACATTTTGGCAAATATTTTCTCTCTTTCTGTTGATCATAATTTTCAAGTGTTTTTCTTTGCTCTGTTTCATCTGTTCTTCACAAACAAAACACTTGTAGGCGAGAAGCAGAGAGTTTATTACATTTTTTCTGCTCTACAATACCATCTGAAGGAAGCTTGAACACTGGCTATCTCCTTATCCCTTGCCTGAGAAAAGCTTCTCTCTCCCCTTGTGAGCCAGCATTTCTCACCCTGAGCCAGCATGTCTCATGATGAGTCAGCATTTCTCATCCTGAGTCAGCACTTCTCACCCTGAGTCAGCATCTCTCCCGGCCTTCAGGTCCAGACCGTCAGACCCAATGGCATACAATGGAACATCTGGTGTCTCTTTCCCTTTCACCCACGCACATAGCAAACATCTAGGCACCAGGTCTTAAGAACCAAAACACGAGGAGACAGAGTTACCCTCCAAACTGCAGCTTAGCAGAGTCGGGGGAGACTTGATAAATCATTAAGAACTTCAGAACAAGTACACACAGTTTGATCCACACTAAATCAGAGGCAGGAAACTGTTTTGAGCCATGTACTTTTTGTCTCCTTATACCATTGCAAATTGTTTTCCAAATAAGTTACATATTTAATAGTATGACTTTATGAAGAGTTTGCATTTACAGCCCAAAGCCTACAACTACAGAGTGCATTCAAAAGATTAAAAAAACTATAGAACTCTGGTTACAGAAATAACTTACGACACAAGTAAACCAAGCAATCTATAAAAGCGAAGGATTTCTGACAGTCGGCTCTAAGCCTCACCTCTAAGCCCCACCTCTGAGCCCCACCTCTAAGCCCCTCCTCTAAGCCCCACCATGTCAATCCAGCATCATGTTTTAAACTCCATTATCATCTGAAGTGTCTGACTCAGCCTTCCAACTTTCTTGATTAAAAAACAAGACCAAGCCAGCGGTGGTAGCACACACCTTTAACCCCAGCACTTGGGAGGCAGAAGCAGGCGGATTTCTGAGTTCAAGGCCAGCCTGGTCTACCAAGTGAGTTCCAGGACAGCCAGGGCTACATAGAGAAACCCTGTCTCGAAAAACCAAAGGGGGGAAAAAAAAAAAAAAAAAACAATAAAAAACCAAGACCAAAACAAAACACAGCTTTTCTTGAGTTTCTCCATCCCTGGAACAAGATACACATTCTCCTGGTCTCAGTTGTACTCTGAGACTTAAAACATCCAAAGAAGCAAAGTTTTCGGTTTAAAACTTAAGACGTGTATGCCAACCACTACACCACATACTTTGAATGTACTGATATAAAATGACACGAATTATATATACTATAATTGCACACATCTGACATACACATACAAGGTAATTTGTTTATCCTCCATCCAATGTCTAGGGTAGACATTTACTGCAGACTTCTAAATTTTCTTGTGTATGTCAAATGTCCCATTAAATAAATTCTCAATAAGTCTTTGATAAATGTTACTTCAAAAGGTTTATTCTAGTTCATTCAGTGAATATTTATTGAACATGCTTTATGTATAGTACAAAGCACAAAATATTCACATTTTGTAACAAGGAATTAGGAACTTGGCCAAGTAACCTCCATAAGTAAGTTTCCCGACTTGTATCTCTTCACTTCAAAACAAAGGTAAAAATATTTGCCTTCCCTCCCTCATAAGTTATGAATGGTTCAGATGAGAAAACACTTGTAAAATGACTTGTACAATATTAAGTGACTTTCAATGTTAACCATCTGAGGCGTCATATTATAAAACAGGGACGGGCAAAAGCTAGTAAGAATGGAGATATTTGTGAATCACAAGCTCTAGCAGTTACAACAAAGTGCCTTTTTAGTATCACTAGAGGGCTCAGTGGGTAAGGGCACCTGGCACCAACCCTTCATAACCTGAGTCCAAGACCCCAAACCAAGATGGCGGGACGAAAGCCTTGACACCCTTAAGTTATCCTCTGACCTCCACAGTGAGCGATGCCCCTGCCCCCCAGTAAGTAAACGATAAAAACTGGCCAGTTTTTCTAAGTCTTAAATCCCAGCTGTATATTAAAAGTGACAACTAAAATATAAATTAATGAGATTTAACGAAAGAGCCTTTTCATCTGTCTTTATGGCTGCCATGTAGCAATTTTGGCCTTGGCAACTTCAGATATGACATCATCTGTTATCAGTGGGCAAGTTAATATGTATCTTTTACTCAAACTGATGCTTTTCTGTTGCTGTTGCTTTTAAGACAGTGTCTTATATAGTTCAGGTTGGCCTTGACAGCTGAACAAGATCTTTCCTGAGCTTCCTGCTTCAACTCCCTAATGACTGAAATGGCAGCCGCCACGCCTGGCCTGATGAATTCACTCTGGGTATGGTGGCACACACCTTTAGTCAGAGTGATAGGGATTTAGAGGAAGGTAGAGGTCTGTAAATTTGAGGCCAGCCTAGTCTACATATCGAGGAGAGCTAGACAGTGAGAGACCCTGTCTTTAACAAAAAAGGAAGAAAGGGAGGGAGGGAGGGAGGTCTCACTGCACAGCACTTGCTGGTTGGGAACTCCATGGAGGGAGAACAAGCTGTCCACAATTCCCTATCCCCCACGCCCCTGCTTCCAAGCTGCTGGACTCGGTCACAGGCTTGTACCATCACGCTAGGCTTTACAAAGAACCGTCTATAACATATCTGTCAACTGAATCAAAAGACTCTTCTTGTCACGATCGACACCCAGTCCTCCAAGCTCCTTTAAGGAGCTCTTAAGATTTCCTAACTAAGAAAAAGAAAACAAAATGGCTGAACCGGACTTAATGCCAACCTCCAAGAGGGGCAGAAGCCAACTGCCTTTCAGTGTGTGTGGGGCGAGAGCCAGTTCATCCCTTTATCAGAGCCACAGCTGGTACTCACAGCACTCGTTTCACTAGATCACAGGACAGGTTTCATGTGTAGACACAATGGTGGCTGTCCTCCAAGCCTGCCTCTGCCCCCACTCCCACCACCAGGTCCAACTGACACTCCTGGGGGACCAACAAGTGCTTCAGATGAAAGTTCTCAAGTTCCATCTGACCCTCAAGGCAGTTTCTACTTAAAGGGGAAGTGACCTAATTTATTTATGATGACATACTATTACAGAAAGAGTAAAAAAATGCTATGAAACTTGATAGAGGGATTTGGCCCATTTCAAGGGGTTAAGGGGCACAGGAGATTGTCATGGGGCTTTCTGAAGTTAGCAACCGTTACGACCTCCGTTGACCATATGTACCTAACCCAAGACCTCAGAGAGTTCAGTGGGAGTTCTCAGAGGCTTTGAAACAAGCATGGTGAGAGGAAAACTAGCAGTAAATAACAAAAGGATTTGGGAATGAATGGAAGACTTGGGGAGGAGAAAATGTAACAGGGAGGAGGGAGGAGAAAAGATGAGGAGGGAAGGCAGGTGGGAAGGAAGAAGAAGGGAAGAGGGAAGAGGGAGGAGGGAAGAAAGGGAGGATGGAGGAGGGAAAAGAGGAGGAAAGATGAGAGAGGAGGGGAGAAGGGGAGTAAAGAAAAAGAAAGAATAAGGGGAGGAAGGAAGAAGAGAGAAGAAAAAGAGGAAAGAGCTGATGGGAAGAGAGGAGGGAGAAGTTGAGGGGAGGAGGGAGCGGAGGAGAGAAGGGAGGAGGAAGAGGAAAGACTGGAGGAGGGAAGGAACGAGGAGGAGGAGGGGAAAGGACCCAGTGTCCCAAATTAGCAGATGATAACTGCCACCAGAACATAGATCATACAGTCACTGAAAATTACTATTCTAACAAAACTCGAGGGCAAAACAGAGTTAGTTTTCAAAACTGGTGCAAGAGGAAACGAGGCAGCAATGTCTCCAGGGTCCTACTTCAGCAAGCTACGCGCAAACGGTAAAGCCACGGTCCAACTTCTTCCCAAGAACCCAAGGACAAAAACATCAGCGTCGTCTCAGAAAACTAAAGTGTTAGTTCTACATCCGTTGACAAAGTATAAACTTGTCACATAATATAGGTAACTATTAAAGCTTTCTCTTGTTGATCATCTAAAAATTGTCAATATGTAAAAAGTAATCATCATGTGCTTTATTTTTTCCTTTTATATTTTAATTGTATGTGTGTGTGTGTGTGTGTGTGCAGTATGTGTGCACAGTGTGTGTGTGCACAGTGTGTGTGTGCAGGGTATGTGTGTGAGCACAGAATGTGTGTGAGCACAGTATGTGTGTGCAGGGCATGTGTGTGTGTGTGCACAGTGTGTGTGTGAGCACAGTATGTGTGTGCAGGGTATGTGTGTGTGTGCACAGTGTGTTTGTGAGCACAGTATGTGTGTGCAGGGTATGTGTGTATGTGTGTGTGCGTGTATGTGTGTGTGCACAGTGTGTGTGTGAGCACAGTATG
>JANHMN010000001.1:219118236-219157303 GCA_030674055.1 Rhabdomys pumilio | reverse complement strand
GTGTGTGAGCACAGTATGTGTGTGAGCACAGTATGTGTGTGCAGGGTATGTGTGTGTGTTCGTGCACAGTGTGTGTGTGTTCACAGTGTGTGTGAGCACAGTATGTGTGTGTGTGTGTGTGTGTACAGTGTGTGTGTCAGCGCGGTACAGTCTCCCTGTGTGTGTCGTGGGGAGGACAGACATCAACACTACCCTTTTCCCCACCATTCTCCATCTTGTTTTTTGAGACAGGGTCACTGAGCCTGGAGCTCACTGTTTGGATCTGGCCATCTCTACCCTCCCTTCCCCCAGTACCAAGACTACAGATTGGCGCTGCCCCCCACCCCCACCTCCCCCAGCTTTTATGTGGGTGCTGGGAAGCTCAACTCAGGTTCTAGTGTCTCTGTACCATCTCCTTGCTACATATTTATTACAAAAGAGTATCCGTAACTACATGACCTGACACATCGATTATTATAAGCAAATGCCTTTGGTGGGTACTGCACACCCCAAACACTTGGAAGACTGAGATGGAGGACCCTAAGTTCTAGGCCAGACTAGGCTATAGTGAGACCCATTAAAGAAAACACACATATGAAAAATAAATAAATAATAGAAGTCTTCTACTCGGAGATAATCCTTCATTTTTAAAACATAGCCAATGGTAAAACAATCATTTAATATTTAATAATTAAAGCTAGCATAAAAATCAACATTTTTATATTTTCCTAAATACACCTTACTAAGAAATTAATCCCCATTGACTGATCAACGTAAAAACGTTAACATCATTCTATGTGTTTTCCCAGATGGAACATAAAAATAGCATTACTGCAAAATATAAAAATCTATTGTTCTATTCTTAAAATACGAGACAGCCCCTCATGTATAATAATGGCTTCGGTGCAGCTCTGGGCAGCAAACATATAACTGTGCCTGCCACCCGTGCCTTGCCTTGCTGACTGTTTTCTAGTCGGCAATTCAGCTCATGTTGGGATCACAACTGAGGTTTGTTGCTGAGGCTCCCTGCAGAAGCTTAGAGTTCCGAACGCCACTCCCAGCAAAAACTCTTCCCGACATTCCCCACACTGTACAAATGCTGCACAGGGAATGTGACTGGGATACTGGTTCATTTCGTATCCCCATGCCTCATATGATACTTGGAAGTTGGATGTTTTGAAGAAGAGGAAAAGAACACCACAGAGAACACAGGAGTATCGAGCCTATTTAATTTAAAAATAAAAGTGTATAAGTAAATGGTAAAACAACTTCACCAGGACAGAACTTAACACCGGAACCATTTCTACACTGCTTAAACAGATAAAGCACAGCTCTCCTGCAGACGCCAGGTTGCCGGGAAGTTTTACTTGCATTGCAAATGTTTTCTATAGAAAAGACACATAACACATTAATGCTACTGACCTTGTCTCAAACCTCAAACATTATCAAAGTACCTAACACATATGGTGTTTATTTCATATTTTGTAGGCAGAAAAAAAAAAAAGGCACAGGAAGACAAGTATAGTAAAATTCCAAGGCACAGAGGAATAATTTTTGAGCCAGGCTTGAAACCTGGAAGCCTGATGGGTCACTGATTTTTTTCTGGTGTTTTTAGCACATACCAGTTCTTTATATAACGAAAAGATTTAGAGGCCAGAGACAGGAGAGGCAGGGTCATCACGGGAGGAGACCGCAGGAAGAAAGAATCAAGGATGCCAAGGCAAGAGCATCAAAGGAATATGAACAAGGCTAGATAACTAGAGAAGCAATGGAACACACACACACCACAGAGACACATACTCAGACACACACACAGACACACACACACATAGACATACACACATGGAGACACAGAGACACACACCACACACACAGACAAACATACACAGATACACACATACACAGAGACATATATACAGAGACACATGTACATACAACAGAGAGACACACACAGACATATACACGCAGTCATGCACATATGTACATGCAAGCACATACCCCTACTCACCCAATAGGGAGCCTGTGAAACCACTAAGATCAAAGCTGGTGAGCCGATGAGTCTTGCTGGGGCTTATTAACAGAAATATGGGTGAGGGGTTACTTACTGGAGCAGAAATGACTCAAAGACACAACACGAGAGGTGAAGGAAGCAAGAGGTGATGCATTCTTAGGAAGCCCCAGAGGGCACAGGAGGGAGTCACCTGCTTATAACTCCACAGACAAGCGCAGCTATCCAGTGCGCCTGAGACCGGCTCTCATTCATTTGTCCGTCCATCCATCTAAACAGCCATAGGCATCTACTCTGCTCAGGGACCACCCTGGGGGCCCATCTTTTACCTTTACACTTCCAGGGTCTTCCCCTCACAATGGAGACTGGAAACATTCACACCCACGGTCTGAGGCCTGCAGATAATATATGTCTAATAATCCATATGTAGGTTTATATTGCTTATATCCTTCCAGAAGGCCCAATGGCTACACTACGAAAAGTGTGCTATCGGGTCGGGGGTATACCCAGTGTAAGAAGCATGCTTCCCTGGACCCCTCTCTAGGCGCGTTGGTATTGTTTACTTACTGATCACTCACTATGTGTCCTACTATAGCTATCCAAACTGAAAAAGGAACAACAACCCTGTGCTGTTTAAATCCTGTACCTCACTCACACTCCTTGTCAGTGTGAAGTTTCTTTGTAGCCTTATCAAACTCTGGCCGTCCCTCAAACATAAAATGGGGCTTAAAATCTCATGCTAATATAATCAACGAATAAAGCAAAATCAGAGAAACATGTCAGGACATTTAATGTATGCAATTAAAAGAAAGCCTATTTCCACTGTTAACCTAAGTGTCTGGATCCAAGGTTTCATAAGATATCGGTAGATTTTATCCTTAAAACCGCTCACAAAGTCGGGCGTCAGAGGCCAGAAGTTCACCATGAGACAGAGTGCAGACGGATGTCCAACCGGGATCCTCTACTCTGCCAAACCACCCTCTAAAGGATGTGCAATCTAAAGGTCACCATTCTGAACGCTTATAATCTTAGGGTACACACTTAGGACAAACATTCTAGGTCTCAGAGTTAGAGAGAGACTGGTGACTACAGCTAGGATATATATTTACTGAGATACTGAACTCACTTTGATATGAAAGAACGAATACAAACAGAAATGACGGCCGTGAGTTACAGCAGCTAACATCTGCGGAGTGCCGGGAGAAGAACCCCACAGGCTGTGCGCGGTGGTACAAGCCTATAACCCCAGGACTGGGAGATGGAGGCAGGAGAATCAGGACTTCAAGGTTTCCCTGTACGGTAGAGCAAGTCTGTGGCCAGCCCTGAGACCTTATCTAAAACCACAAAAACGTGAAGTGCCAGACATTCAGCTAAATACTCCAGATACATTTTATTTATGCTTCAGAATGACCATGAGAAACAGATAATGTGGGAGTCGATACAAATATTAATAATGACTGTCAGTTATAGCAATTACTATTGCTATTCTCCTTTTCATTTCCCGTTGAGACGATCAAGGCCCAGAAGTTAAGGCTCTTAGTCTCAAGACCACAGATGAATACTTGGGAAGTTACTGTCTGAGGGGAGCTGGCTCAGTGGGTCAAGGCACATAGCCATACAAGCCTCAAGATCTGAACTGATTATCTGGAAGCCATGATGAAGAAGAGAAACAGATTCCCACAGCTGAATACTCCACACACCTGACAGTAAATAAAATCAAGAAACTCAGGGGTACAACTTTAAAACATACGCTCTTACTTAATATAATGTGTGAAAATATTTTTATACATCCTTTATATTATGAATTAAATTCTGGGGGCTGGAGAGATGGCTCAGCAGTTAGGAGCACTGACTGCTCTTCCAGAGGTCCTGAGTTCAATTCCCAGCAACCACATGGTAGCCACAACCATCCGTAATGGGATCCGATGCCCTCTTCTGGTGTGTCTGAGAATAGCAACAGTGTACTCACATAAAATTAAAAAAAAAAAATATCTTTAAAAAAAAAAAAAGAAAAAAATTAAATTCCAAAGCAATAAAATAACAAGTATAGCTTTGGACACAGCTTTCCTCATAATGCCTGGGCAGACCTGTACACCTAGTTAACACCAAGCAACACACTAACACACTCATAGCGTTTTCATACAGACTAAGATGACACAATGTGTTAAGAAACAAAATGTAGTAAACCCTGAAGTTTACAAAAGGCTAGAACAGGCTAACAAAATTTTACATGAATCATACGTTAACATGCTGAGGTTTGGTTAGCCTGATAGTTTGAGATTATTTCTCTAAACCAAAGTATATGGAAAGACCCAGAAATGCTTAATATGAGAAGTGGAAAAGGGTGACATTGTCAAAGTGACTCAAGAAATTTGAAATAACCTTGCTCAGCCCGTTTGAGTCCAGCAGTCTTTGTCACAGTGATCAACTAGCATGTTTTGAACCAAGAATGCTGCATGAAAGGTAGCATGGCCCGTTAGTTATAAAGCTATTAAGAATGTTCCTTCGATGACTCTAAAGCCAGTCCTCCAAACACTGGCCAACCTGGAACAGACACTGTCTTTAGAGCAGCCAACACCCAGATTCCACAGAGCAGAGACTAAATGAAAATCCCCACAACAGTGTGCCAGCTTTGGAAGGCTTCAGGAAGAAAAAAAAAAAAAAATCCAGATGTATACCAGTAGGTGGCGCCAACACACCATGTCCTTCCTATTAGAATGGCTTCCAATATCCTTCCACAACATATTTCTATAAGTATAACCCAGGCTACCTAATGATTTTATTTATGTAATATTTCATAATTTTTATGACATCACTTTTATTACTCTAAATACACAGGCATTTTATACACTCATTACAGCTATTTTTAGGATGCATTTGTTTTAATACAAAATAAAATTAGGAAACGTTAAACCTAGCAACTATACTGCCACAAAGTTCCATGTTTAAAAAAGAAATGCATAGAGCACAAAGACATCTGTGTGTGAAAAAGCCATAATGAGACCTTACTCTGTTAACCTAAAATTTAAATTTAAAATACGTATAGAGAGTAAAATAGAGTGAAAAGAGAGACTAAGCACAGGTTAAAGAAAATAAAAGCCAAAAGTATATGAATGCACTTAAGTTTGCTCAGCCTCAAAGTCTGAAGATATCTCCAGTCAATTATAGAAGTGCTAAAATCTTTTAAACGCCAGTGCCTACAGTAAGAATTTCATTTCTATATGGGACTACGCAGAACACAAATATTTCCAAGGGGGCCAAGCAGACAACGCGGTCCTTTGTCCCCTTCGCCCACAACCCACTCTGAGAGCTTCCGACTTGGATGCCAACAACGTCTCTGACGCAGTAGTGGACAGAACTTTAATTGGTCTGTGGCAAGAAACTATGAAGCATTTATTTCTTGTTGTGCTAGGATGGAAAGGCAGCTCAGGATAGAAATGGGCAAGTCTGTAACAATCATAACAAACAGAATGGAATGTTTACAGCATAAGGTGACCACACACCATTCTAAATGTTAATCCAATTGCAGGCTGTTGCTGCATCACAGAGGTCTGCTCACCATGGGGTATCTGACTTGAAATTACAGAAATCATGGGAGTAGCAGAGCTCCCCTTACAAGGACTTCACAGGAAGACGGACAAGATTTAAAAGAATGGGAGTGAACTGCCTGTCTGTCATCAAGGAAAAAAATTTGGCACATGTTAGCTGGGGGGAAAAGTAATATAAACAAAAACACTAAACAAAAGCTAACCCCCTTCTCCACTCCCCTTCCCTCATCCCCATTCCTGCTTAAACCTTTAGTTCTCAATATTCTCATTTTCCTAGAAGTCATCTGAAACCCCACTAGTTGGTAACCTGATTTAAAATACAATCTTTCTCAAAGGGGGAGTTTGAACAGAAGTACCCTACATTAGTAATTGCTGCTCCCTGAAGGACATGAGTTACAAAATGAAATTTTCAGTGCCAGGCAGGAATTTCCTCCCTGAGAGTTACTGTCAGACAGGTCCCAGAGGCACCGGAAGCAGCACAGGCTCCTGTCTCTGCTCCTAGCTATCCACCACAGCTCAGCAGCGAATAGCCCTGCTGTGAAAACCCCACAGGACACAGGGAGTCAATCTGGAACTGCCTGAGGAAGTTCCTGCTTTCACAGAGCTGAAGGGGCGTGGCGGGCGCCGGGAGAGAGAGACATCAGTGCCCTAAATTCAGTGCTGGACCCTCACATGCTCCAGTAGCACTTGCCAGGGAAGATGCACCCAGTGGTGGGGTTGCCGCAAGACTGTGTGTGTGTGTGGGGGGGGTGTTAACATGGAAGAGGGACGGAAAGGATGTAAGGACAGATCACGGGGCAGCGTCTCCAGTCATGACATGGCTGCTGCACGCATGAACACCAGGAAACAGTGGTTACCTACACAAGATCAAGCCAGTTCAGAAGGCCTGCGTGGGTGGGAGGGGCTCCCGAGGCCCCGCCCCTAGCTGAGGAGCTACTGACAATGATGACTGCTGAAGGAGAGCCACTTTGTCTAGGAGCATGGTCACTGGTAAGAACCCCATTCTCCAGTGGATGAGCGCACACCTATGCACACATGGATGGCGCTAGTTGGACTCTGTGGTTTTCAAAAACATATGTTAATTAAACTATGAAAGGAAGGAATGAACTCATATATGATGGTGGGATCCTGGGGAGACGTGGCGGGAGGCAGTAAGGGTGGACATGATCTAAAGACACTGACACGACCTAGACACACTGACATACACATACTTGTAAGAACATTTCAAATAACGTTCCATATGCAGCGAGGGTGGCCACCCTTAGATTTACAGCCACTGTGTCCCGAGAGGACAGCCACCACCCATGTGCATATGGAAAGTTTGGGTTATTTTACTGTGCAGCAATTCTGCACTAACCTACAAATGTTCCAGAGACTACGGAGTGGTCTTCTCAGTTAAAAACAAACAAAACCTCAAAGCTGTATGCAGTAAATATTAGATTTCTGATTAGTTTTCCTAGGAGACATTTCAAAAACATACCACTGGTTCAGAGAGACTAGCTAATGAGGGTAACTTTCAAAGCCAGAGTGGGGCCTGGGGCTGAATATTTCAAGAGCTGGGGTGAAACAGAAAGAAAGGCACAAAATGAAATCTTCCTGCCATTTGTTGCTGTGGAAACATCTAAAACATCCCATTAAGAAAAGTGAGCAAACCCAATTAGAAAAGAATGAATCAGAGGGTACAGTCACAAACGGTTTGTATAAGGGAAAACCCAAATGTTGCATAGGTAATGGCAGATTTGTGGAAAGACTAAATACAAATGTAAAACTTCAGGACGGTAGTCCACGCACACTGTGAGGAGTGAAATAGGAAGTAACTAGGGCTAAAATCTAAGGGATTTGGTTTTGTTCTTCTTTGAAAGTTGGTCTTAGGATAATTTCAGATTTTTACAGTTGATAATATAAACGGTATGGATTAGAAGCCCATCAGTATAACACAGAACATATAAGCTAGAAAAGGATCAAACAGAAGAGGTCAAAAAGAAAAAAAAAACCAGAATCCCAAAACAGCAACAATAAAGCAAGAATTTGGAGGTGGGTAACACCACTGAGCAGGGCAAAGGGAGGGTGGGCAGGCGAAAGTCACACAGTGGTCCCAACTCTCCAGGGAAGGGACTTCCAGTGCTTCCTGTGCCTGCAACTCCCCTGCAGCATGCCAGGGAGACAAACTGAGCTTCAAGGGCATGGAACTGGTAAACTCTGAAAGTGGGGAATGAGAGTATTGGCCATATTAACCTGGAAAGGTTATACATGCTTTGCAGAAGATGAAACAGACCCCAGAAAGGGGCATCCCTAGGGAGAGACATGACCCAACAGGCTCAATGAACAGTGAGAAGCCCGAACCTGCAGGAAGCCAGCCGAGGAGTGTGTCATACTGGTTCCCTTACCACTGTTAAGTCACTCGGACCATATTAATACTGAAGACTGAAAACTTAAAGCTTCAGTTGATGCACACAGAGAAACCTCAACCTCTACATTTAAAGAACGCACACCCTTCACAAGCACCCAGAAAACATCAACATGAGGGCCTCCTGGGCTAAACCATAAAGCTAAGCAAACTTCAAAAAATGAGTTAAAAAAATTAAGTCTGAAGGCTGGAGAGATGGTGCAGTAGTTAAAGGCATTTGCTGCCCTTGCAGAGAGAGGACTTGGATCCAGTTCCCAGCACCTACGTGGCAGCTCACGACTGCTTGTAAGTTCAGTTCTGGGAGGACTCTTGCTTTCCCAGGCACCAGCGCATATATGCGTATAAACAGGCAAAACATGTTTACACATAAAATGAAAACAAATCTTAAAAAAATAATAAAATACTTCAAAAAATCAAGTTTGCAGCTGAAAGTGGTAGTACACGCCTTTAATCCCAGCTTTAGGGAGGCAGCGGCAGGTAGGTCTGTGTGACTTTAAGGTCAGTCTGATCTACATAGCAAGTTCCAGGCCAGCCAGTACTACATAGAGAGACAATGTCTCAAAAAAAAAAAAAAAAAAATTACAGACTAACATACAGTTAATGTTTAATTCATTAACAAAATGAGAGACATACTGAGAAAAGTACACTTAATATTTCTAAATTTTGTGAATAAGACCAATTACAAATATGCAAATTTAAAACATTAAAAATTTTAAATTCAGACTCATTATTATTATTTTATTTAATGACTTAAAAAAATCCATAGCCTTTAAACAGATCCCAAGAAAGAAAACCTAAAGCCTAAAGGGCTAAATTTTCAACTTAATCCACTAGAAAAGGGAGGAGAACAGACAAGATGAGGGGGAAGGACGTAAGCATTATTAAAACAGGATATAATTATTTCAAGTCAAATCTGGCTTCTTGAAAATACGAATACAGAAGAGCAGTTGGCTGGGAGAATAGGCGTGTGACCACAACTGTGTAAGTTCAGAAAGCCTGAAAGAGGGACTTGGAATATCTGGACCAAAAGGAAATGATAGGTGTTTGAGGAGAGAGGTGTTTGCCCACTCTGATTTGAACATCACTCAGTGTGCACCCACCTGTACTGAAACATCATCCGGTACCACACAGACACGTACAATTCTATGTGGCAATCTAAAATTTAGAGACTAGTAAACAAAGGTGGATTTCCTAGAACATTGAGAAGCAAACATAAATACCAGGGGAACCGTTCTATGGAAAGCAAAACACAGATGATTAAACCTCAGAACACAGGACCTTCAGTAGGAGGCTACATGCCCAGCCCTGTTAAACTGCCAAAGAAAAATGGCACTGTTTTAAAAACCTCCCACAGATTTTTACACACGTATAAAACCTTGTTTTCACCTAAAACTTATTTTAAGAAGCTCGTAAAACTTTGAAAAATACTAATAATAAAAGCAGACTTTAAGAAAACCATAAGCTGGTTCCCTTTTATGAACAGTGTCAAAATCCCTTAAAAAACAAAATATAACTTGGGGCCAGGCAAGACGGCTCAGTGGGTAGAGACCTGCCTCACAATCCTACTTGGATTTCCAGAACCCACACAAAGGTAAAAGGGGGAACTGACTCCTGTACGTTGCCCTCTGACCTCCGCATGCCCGCCAAGGCATGACAGCTGAGTCCCTAACCCTCACACACAAAATGTCACAACTGGGCTGGATTTATGGCAACATCACTAGGGTAGTTCTACATTATAAACTCTCCACATTTTATCAGATCAACAAAAGAAACAGACAACAAGAAGAATAATAAATCACTTCAAGAAATAAAAACTTAAGACTGAGCATATGGTGCAGCAGGCCTGTAATCCCAGACCCCAGGCAGCAGAGGAAGGATTACTGGGATTTCAGGCCACCTTGTGAGAAACTGTCTCAAGAAACCAAGCCCGGGCTGGTGAGATGGCTGGTTGGGTAGACGCACTTCCTACTGAGGCTGATGACCTACCTGGGTTTGATCCCAGGGACCCACAGGAGAGCTGACTTCCACCAATTGTTTTCTGACTTCCATAAGTGAGCCATGGGGAAAACATAGCAACTAATAAATCATTTCAAAAACCCCCAAATAAAAGTAACTAATAATGATAATAAAATTCAATATAATCCTATTGTCCTATTTTTTATATGGCATGTGCCTTTTTGGTGGCGTGTTATGCAGGTCAGGTTCACAAAGCAAAAAACCAGAAAGAATAGAAAATAAACGCTGCCCAGGAAACAAAGCTCCCCTACAAACCCTCTGACTGCACATAACCAAAACAAAATGGTAAGCAAGTATCTACTGTAATCAGTAAGAAGGCAATTACCTGGCCTGTCTATCCATCTGTGCTTAACCTCATTGGGAATCCAACTTAAAACCAAGTGAGGCACCACTGGGTCACCCACCAACAGCTACAAACACAAATGCTATCAAGGGGGTCTAAGCTTTAGTGAGAACTGCCACATAGAGCCACCAGGCACCTACACACACCTAGTACATGAAAACAGACATGGCTACTTTAAAACCTAGCAATAGCTAGCAAAAATGAATACACGAGAAACAACCTAAATGCCTTATCAAGAAAACAATAACAAAAAATTGTAAAATAGAATGTGTTCGTACAATGTAGCATGCAGTTACGAAAAGGAGCAAACTTCTGATAATCTCAGTAACACAGTATTCAGTAAGAAAAGGCAGAGCGAGAAGGATCCACTTCAAAGCTGACAATCTGTAAGAAGTAAGAAAAGGAATTTCACAGAAGAAACATAAAGGGTTAATATGCATCCATAAGAAAGCACTTAACCAGAAAACCACAACGTCTTAATATTTACGTGCTCTACGCCGACAAAATTGAAGAGGTGGAGGATGCCAAACGCTGGCAAAAGCGGCAGTGAGTGGGGCTGTTTAATGTGTTACTGGTGAGAGGCAAACAGGGGCAATATCCATGGCAACCATCATCCAGCAAGGAGCGTCTCTCTCCCATCATCCACAACTCCACCCCACTGCAAACACTGCAGTCTCCTGCTGTCAGGATGGTCACAGGAGTATCAGGCATCCAGGAAAGAGAAAGACCTGGAAGTAAGTCACTCCAAAAGACCAGCAAGAGAAAAATGGACACCTGTGTATCTAAGTCTTTGTATTTATAGATGGCTTTGGGGGCCACACAAGACAATGCACAGAATACTGCTCCAGGGAAGTTCAAACACAAGCCGAGGTAAGCAGCACACTGCCCCGGGGCAGGCACAGGGAGAGTTCAGCTGCTTTCGGTCTTCTTTGCTATGAAACAGAGAGTAAGCCCTCCCCATCCAAACAAAATAGCATTAGCAGCTACTTCCAGAGGCAAGCAGCAGGCTGCGCTACAAGGCTGTGTTACAATGGGTTGGTGAAGGCACTATCCTGTTCTAGCTTTGTTCCGCCAGGTCGCAGATTTTCAGCAGTTTTTCTTTGTATATATCTCAACTAACTGTTAAGTATTTAGTTAGCATAAATCTCATAACAAATTAACAAAACCTCTTTAAGGCTGTATTTACAAGGACTCCTATTTCCCCCTGGAAACTGCTCAAGTAGTATGCTGCCCTGATAGTGAAGTCCAAATGATAACCCAGCCGCCCACCACATGCCTCACCTCTCCATTAAATTATTTCTAAGGATGGGAGAAAGCCCTCTGAGGGTCTGGCATTAGTAAAAATAGCGGAGAAGGAAATGCAAGTATCTCTCTCACCAAAGAAATTGTTAGAAAGAGAAAAAAAAAAATAGCAAAAGCTCATTGCGTGTGTGTGTGTGTGTGTGTGTGTGTGTGTGTGTGTGTGTGTTGTGTGTGTGTGTGTGTGTGTGTGTGTGTGTGTGTGTGTGCCACACACACACACATTTTGAGGAAAATATCCCTCAAACAATTCTACCACCACCATCTCACATTCTCCAAAATGAAGGAGAATGTGAGACATCGCCACACAGGGGACACCAGAGGACAGACAAACTTCTTCGCAGCAATAGAACTTTCTTCAGGCATGATGAGAGTGTTTAAACCTGCTAACAGTGGTAGTTACAGTGCTGTAATGTACCTAGGTGCCATCACATTGTACAGTTTAAAACAGTTGATTTTGTGTTGTTTAAGCTGAATTTATCTCAGTCTGAAAAAAAAAAAAAAAAAGATTTGGAAGGCCTGAATTTAAAAAACAAAAACCACATTATCTTCAGGGTTTTGTTTTATTTTCTTTGCTCCTCTATCACCGTTCGCATCCTGTCTGACGAGAAGCCAAGGCTCTACTCAGAATGAGAGTCCCCTTCTTTTCCTTGTGGCTGCCCCGCCTCCATCAGCCATAGGTGGACCACAACTTCTAACTTAGTAATTTTAGGTTTCCCAGGGAGTCTAATTACAAGGATACTGTGCCCACAGTTAAGCCTTTTCCAGGTTGCTGGCACATCCATCCTTCTAAAGCGTTAAGTCAAAACCTCCACGTTCCTGGTTGCCTCAAGATAAAGAAAAACCTTTTATATTGGCACAAGAAGGTCTTTCTCTATCCCTGCCCCTTCTTACTCCTCTAGCCGCATCTCCTTTCTTCCTTTGCATCCCCTCCAATGACACACACGATGTATTTATGCTATTTCAAAGACCTATGTACTGCTTCTCCCTGGGAGAGCCTTCTCGGGTAACACTTCCTAAATACCCTCTACAGCCCTCATCCCTCACAACAGAGTATTCCTTATCCTCAATTCATCTTTGTTTTGCTTGAGACATGGTTGTGTAGCCCAGGCTGACCTTGAACTCTTTTTCTAGCTGAGGATGACCCTAAACTTCTGACTTCTTACCTTTACCTGCCAAGTGCAGGGTTTGTAGGTGGGCATCACCATGCCTGGTACGTGCTGCACCGGGGTCAAACCCAGAACTTCATGCACTGTGCCAACTGAGCTACAGCCCAGCACCCCCGGCTCCCAGTTCTTCACTTCCAGAGCATACACAGCCTTCCTCAGAGTGCTTTTCATAATGACATGAAATGACTGGTTTACCATTTCAAGCAAACTCTGAGAACAGGAGACAGGACTACCATAGCACATCCGTAGGTTGGCAGATGTTCACCCACTCAGTCACTCCCTCGGTGAGCCCAGCAAAATCACCCAGAAACCTATGCCTTCATCTTTGCTACCTAGCCAGTGGGCACACGTGCCTGGTCCACATCTGGGAGAATAATCAGCAACTTGCTTACGAGAAGATTCTTCTTAGGACCCACCCTCAGACTAACTGAGACCCACCCTCAGACTGACTGAAACAAGAGCTGACCTGACCATCTCAGTTCACGAAGGAATAGTCAGTCTCTAATCCTTCTTGTTAATAATGAAAGGCTGTTCTAGGCTAGCAGAGGAAAACATAAAAACCAATTTATTGAATAAGGCTACAGTCAAGGTAGAATCCCTTAATTGATTTTTAAGGGGGAAAAACTAAATTTAAAAAATGTAGCTGGGCAGTGGTGGCGCACGCCTTTAATCCCAGCACTTGGGGGGGGGGGGGCAGAGGCAGGTGGATTTCTGAGTTCGAGGCCAGCCTGGTCTACAGAGTGAGTTCCAGGACAGCCAGGGCTATACAGAGAAACCCTGTCTCGAAAACCCCCAAAGTAAAATTAAATTAAATTTTTAAAAATGTAATATTTCTCTTACAGTAGATACACAATTCAGCTTTCGTTTTTAGATGTGCGGAACACACGCCCCTGCACCCCACTACCCACCATCCCCCAGGGCACAGAAGCCTGCATTCTTCTGCTTATAAAATCCTGGTTTGTTTCAGACGGTATTCTGGAGACCGGAACCTTTTAGGATAGTTTTCTAAGGAAGTATTCTTTACTCTCTCCTCAGTTTCTGCTGAAAATGCTCCTCCGTCTCTGAACACGTTCTAACAACCTGACTCAGAGGGATACGAGTATATTCTTAACTATGTAAACGTCTCAAATACAATAGGCCATGATAAGCTGTGGCCATGTTTTTGATAAATGGGACGAGTCCTGCTCTCGTCATGGGAATCCAGTCCCACCTTACAGCAGATGCCAATCACCCGAGAGGATGAACTGCCTCCTGCTTTGGATCAGGACTGGCTTTCCTTTGGTTAGTTCTAGTGAGCCTAAAGCTGTCAGGCAAACATCTATTTTTCTCAATGCCAGAAAGTACGGTCCTTTGCATACTTTTTTCTTTTCTTTTTCTTTCTTTCTTTTTCTTTGGTTTTTCAAGACAGGGCTTCTCTGTGTAGCCCTGGCTGTCCTGGACTCACTCTGTAGACCAGGCTGGCCTCAAACTCAGAAATCCGCCTGCCTCTGCCTCCCGAGTGCTGGGATTAAAGGCGTGCGCCACCACTGCCTGGCTGGTGCTTTGCATACTTTATGTATTTGTTTTATGCCTTGTGGATTTAGAATCTTGTTCCATGGCCAGAAAGTTCACAGAGAACCGTATCTCATTTACAGTATGGGTATGAGGCTACCTGGGTTCCATGGTGATTATTTTTAACTGTTTTTACTTTTCTGCCACAACATATGCTTCATATAAGATGTCTTTCTAGAAAACCCCTCTACAAAATAATGCCTTCAATCCCAGCACTTATGAGGCAGAGGCAGGAGAATCTCTGAATTCGAGACTTACAGAATGAATTTCAGGACAGCCAGAACAACATAGAAATACCCTGTCTCAAAACAAACAAACAAACAAAAAACAACAACAAAAAACCTAGTTAATTAACTAGTTAATTAAAAATCTTAATATATACTTGATTAAGATATTAGCCTGTCTGCCTCTAGTTTCCACGTTACAGACACTAGACAGAAGCAAACTCCACAGCGGTCCCGCAGTCCTTGCATCATTCAAACAATTACATATAAACAATTACAGACCTCTTCCCATCTTTCTTGAGTCATCACACTATATCTGACTATCAACAGAGGTCTCTACCTGAATTTCAGAGGCGATGGGGCCACTCATGTAAGGAGCCACAGCTCCTGCCATGGGGATGGGAGGGATGAGGAATGTGACCCAAGACATACACAGGTAAGATTGTGACAGGAGACAGTTAACAACCAAGCAAGAGGTGGGTATGATGGAGTCTCAGCATGGATTAACAGACGGAACATCGCAATTGTCCAACGTCAGTCCTGGAATTACAACAGCCAAGATTCTGCAAAAAGAGCTGGCCTGGGAGCCTGGACTGGAACTGATGGCTTCCATTCTAAGTAGCATTGCTGACTGTAAGTCCTAGAAGATGAAGTGTTAACCCACACACCTGTCCTCACTCCTGAGTCCCCCAGGACTTAACTGGAACTCTTGTAATCCTACCCAAGGTCAGACGTGGTCCCAGAAGCTGGGCCAGGGAAAAAGCCACAGGCAGAGCAGATAAGAATATTAACATGACACACTCATGAACCTACTGTGCTGTGGTTGCACACTCATAAGACCTCTGTAAGCCTGGACCCCTCCACATGTCATCATGAATGAGGAAGGGACCCATGAGGCCCTACTCCTCCTTGAGGAACTACTGACCACCAATGGTTGGAGGAGGGGGTGTCATTTTCTTCAGTGGTACACCATAGAAGATGTCCTTGCTCCACTAAGTTACCTCACGCAGACGATTGGGTCAAAAACACTAATTAAACTCAGTAGGCCACACACACAAAGAAGCCATAAGAGTAGATGGGGTCTTGCTGGAAGAAAGTTTTAGCAACGAGACAGGAGGTGGCAGGGTAGGGAGGGGTGGCTAAAATGTAATTATAGAGATACACCAAATTGCCAAATGGTGAGCAAGGCAGTGATCCCTGGGATGAACGGTGGGAAAGGGGGATCCTGAACACAGAACAAGAAAACTTACTGCAACACAAATAAGCCACCTTAGTTATTAGCACACTACCTCACTATGCAGTAAGTATATCGGAGACAAACACAAATGTGGTACTAAAGCCGTGTGTGGGGGAGAGTAAGAAAAGGAGACCCGTGTGCGTGGTGTGGACACACTTCTTTCCCAAAGCACTACAGGAGGAGCTCCCCCAACTTGCCATAAGACGCAGCAAAAGGTCTGTGGGCTCACACACCTTTTAAGTGTCATGTTTAATTTCTAGCTGGCGTCTCTGACTTAGAGGACATTTCTGAAATCTCTCTTCCCCTTGCTGCCCATCTTTGATAAAGGTCTCCGTGATTAGGACGACTTTGGCTCTGTTCTGACACAGGCTATGTTCTTACCGCCGAGCACGCTTCCTCATGAGTGATCTTACAAACGCTCAGAGTCTTTCTAACTAATGACGTGAGCTGAGTGGCTGGTTTTCCTTAGTCAACACTAGAGATGGAAAACACTTCTGGGCAGCCTCTATTCTACATCTCTTAAAGGAAATTCTACATCTCTTAAAGAAAAACACCCTTTGCTCCGACGAACCAAATTCTCTTCTTTTTGTCAGAGTCCAGTAACAGTTAAGATAACTATCTCTATGCCTACATGGTTTATAATATGTTAACTTACTTACCTCTTCCTACATGGCTTATAATATGTTAATTTATTTACCTCTTATCTAAGGCTCTCTACCAAACCACTGCATGCAGAAGACTGAGAGGCTGTTTTCCCATCTCCCAAGGACAATCCTTAAGCAGAACCATCCTAGGACCATGGGACAAAGGTCAGCCCTGATGCCATTCATTCACATTGATGCCATTGAACTTCTCAAGAAACCCCAGTAAAGGATCACAATCCAGCATGCAGGCTGCATCGTTCCCATTTAACAGCCAAGAAAACTGAGGCTGGAATCCAGTTACCTGATCACGCTCACGTTGCTAGCACACCATGGAACCGATATGCAGATTCAGTCTGGCTCCAGAACCGTTGCTACTACAGCCAGGCCACTCTGCTACTATGAACCCTTCCTCCATTCGGGAATTTCCGGCCTATACTTAAAAATCTGCCCCTTTCAAATCTTTACAAATTAATTTTGGTAATTCACAGTAAAATACCAGACATGTAAAATAAAGACCACAGACAACTTCCTCTGGATTCCTGCAGCAGTGGGCTTCCGAAGGGTACTCGGGATCTGCCTGACTGATCACTGCAACTAACCACAGTTATAAGACAGTGAGAAACAGAGGGAGGTAGCCTAGGCAGGCAGGCGTGGTTCACAGGGCACAAGAACACCTTGGGGGAAGTCAGGCATGGACCTACTAACGTATTAGCACCAGTGAGCACTCTGGAACCAGTGAGAACTCTGGACAGAACTCAGGACGGGCCTTCCAATGCAGATATCCATAACCAGTACTTTTCAAGTTACCTAACCATAGGATGAAGGTTGCTACCTCTGCATCTTTACTTTAATGCTCCTGGATAGGTACTCCTGAGACACAGATTAAAGCGGAGGACATAAAGATGAAGCCCCTGGGAATCTGCTGGGGCTCCACTTTTGGAACCTATAAACCTAGTTAACTTCGTAGAAGAAGGGAGAAAAGAAATGGTCTCTACCCAAAGTACAGGAAGCCATATACAAATAACTTTGGATTTTCAGAGTTGCTGTTGCTAATATGTTTGTGTATCATCCCGAAGCCCAAGATTTTGTCAGTTTGAGAAAAGATATGATCTACAACATTAAAAAAAAAATCTTTCAGTATTTCCAACTCTAAGGCAGAGAAAATCCAAGCGTTTGCTGTAGAGACATCTTAATTCTGAGACAAAGGCGGCACAGACAGATGAAACAGAAGCGGAGCTGGCCACTGATAAAAGTGGGTCGTGAGCATCCCGTCACTGTCACTCGATCCTCTCTCTCCCTCGACTCGAACACTGCTCTACTCAAACCCAACCTCAGACTCCTGGATGTATCTGCTTTTTGTTTCAATTAGAAACACTTGAGACACTTCACCATTAAAAAAATACTTGAGTACTGTCCTGACAAAACAGAGCTTGTCTTCGTATAAAGAGACACAGAGTGTTTCAAGTCAACCGTGTCAAGCATGCCAGTTAATGCACCTGGACTTCATGTAGGAATCCCAGCAAGGGTAAAACAGCCCCCTGATGGTGGTTCCTACCAGTGTTTCCAAACACACGGAAAACCTCCAGCCTGGGAGAGGGTATATACTGTAACCTAATATTGTCCAAGGAAATAAAACCCGCTCGGGACATTCAATCAAGCTATTGCTTACTGGTGAAAATTCTCCAGGAGAAATCAGCATTATTTTTTACCCATCAGGTATTTTTAAAGCTTCCAGAAGTCCCTATTGAAAGTCTTCAGTGAACCAATGAAAAATAAGCTAAAATGAAATGGGGGTATCATCTACCCCAACAATAATGGCTAATCATTCCTTCCTTCAAGATCATAGAAAATAAAACTGATACCCAAACTGACATCACATGTTTAAGCCGTCAGAAATTTAACATCAAGGCCAGCAGCAAAGCTTAATCCTGAACAAACCTCCTTAAACGCCCCAGGTAAATTTGCTAAACTCGTGAGGATGGGAGGGAGCCTGAGACCCGTGTACCAGAGACCCGTGTACCCGGGGACAGTCACACACTGTTCCTGGACAGCTGTGCTCTGCATACACACATGCAGAAGTTTGTCTCCAACACAGAGGCAGCCAAACAGCTGAGATTATGTTCTCCTGGTATTAAAACTGTGTGTTGTTTTAGCATCCAGGGGCTCGACAGTCATCATCTTTGTATGGTTTCAGTTAAAATGTGTGTTTTTGTTGAAATGACATTAAGCTTGTTTTATCCAAACCATATAATTAAACAAGGAAACCATGTGCTCTTTGTTAAATTATCCCAGAAAACTTCAGTGACCTCACTTTGACTGATGAAACTGCTGTGTGCTGGCTTAAATGACTGTATTTCAAAACACCCTTCGTGGCTGTTATTGGATAACTAGGCTTTTTGATAAACTTCAATTTGATTCAAAAGGAACTTCATGAAGTGCCAACTACGTATAAGGCACCATGCTAGATTCTATGGTGCTAGTCACAGAACTGTCCCGTCCTGGAGGTACTTAGGAGCGGATTTTTTTATTTTAACATGTATTAATGGAGCTAGGAAGATTTTCAGTCAATATAATGCTTGCTGCACACGTGGGAGAGGACCTGAGTTCAGATCTCCTGAACCCACTAAAAGAACTGAGCACAGAGACAGACCCTTTGACCTCCAGCACCCAGGGAAAAAGCTGGATGTGGTGTGGGTATCTGTGATCCCAATGATGAGAAGTGAGGCCAATAACTGGCCTACCAGCAAGCCAGTGAGAGGCCATCTTAATACACTGGGTATTAAAAGATGGCATCTATGACTGCCCTGCCTCCACGTGCATGTGCACAGACGTGTAAGTGCGTTTACATAAACATACACACACCTGCACACTCACACGTGGGCAATAACAAAAGCGAACATTTCCCTACCACCGAGTGGTGTCTTAAGTCTTTTAAACATACATTAACTTAGTCCTCACAATAGCCCAGAGATGAGTATTATTACTGCTCCCAACTTCGAGTCGAGAAGAGCAAAGCCCAGAGAGATCGGATAAGCAGCTGAAGGCCCGGTGCTGGCAAGAGGAGGAACGAGGGCAGGAAATGCGGAGAGGGTGGCATAAAGAGACAGTAGTAGGTAGGAACTTGTTAAAAGCACAACAAAAATACACTCCATGTTCTCAAAGGAAGATGACATCTCATTGGGTAGAACTTGCAAGATGGTCCCTAAATGCCGAAGAGGAAGCTGGGATCCTGAGAAAAGGGAAATAATAAACAAGGAGCTGTGTGGAGGCGTGGTTAGATACGAGCAAGAGGGCCCCCTAGCGGCCACTAACGCTGTCTAAGATGAGTGCCCGGAGTTTTAGTAAGAATAATGCCGCAGCTGGGAAGGAGGAAAGTGGGCTTGGAGCCTGGCTGATCACCAGTTTCTCTCGCTAATAATCAGGCGGCGTCTTGACTGTCTGTGCTAAACTGGGACAATGGGGAAGGAGCTGAGAAGACAAAAGCAAAACCCTCAAAGCAGTTATGAAACTGTGGGGACTGTGCACGGCCCACTGTGTCCCAGGAACAAGAAGACTGGAGGCCAGTGAAGACAGTCTGAGGTGACCAGGCTGTTGAGCATGGGTGACTAGAACACCAAGGCAATTCCACACAGAGGAGGAGCTCAGGCCACTAGGAGGCAGAGAGAGCACGCTCCTGAGCAAGGTGGCCAAGAAGAGCTGGGGTCATCTGTGCAGAGCAGAGAGGAAGATGAAGACAGGGCACAGACCTAAGGGAATGACCCTCACATCCTACACATGAGTGTGTCCGGTGAGGGAAATAGCCAAGACGACAATGGTGTACTGCCCAGACAAAGGAGAAAAGGCCAAGCCCAGACAGAGCTGTCCCGTATCAAAAAAACGACATCATGACGAAAGAATCAAGAACAGAATTCTTTTACATTAAATTTAAATACCTTACAGGAAATCACATTTTTTTTCAAATTTACAAAGCTCAAGAGTTGGACGCCAACTTAAAAGTAAGCAAATGCTATAGAACTCTAAAACTCTGAGAGACGGGAACCCTGTGTTCCCCCCAAAAGATGAACCCGTGATAGAAACAAGATCAATTTCATTCAATCCTAGGTGAGGTACTTCCTATCAAAACCACAACACAGAATGAAAGTGGATTACAAGACTTGGGAGCAGTCTCACCCTCCCAAGCTGTGCCTCGCCTCCCCAGCCTCCCTGTGTGCACAAGTTCTCCCAAACGTCATCTCTGTCCTCAGAACGCCATGTAAGTCAGCACAGTGGCTCAGCGCAGGGGACCACACGGGTCCTGTGACAACACAGGGAGTACAGAGGCCTGTCCCTATGCCTGGGGAGTCAGATAAATACACAAAGCTGTCAAATATAACACACAGCAAAACACACAAACAATTTGAGCTCATGTACTGTGTGCTCAAGTTAAGACAGGACTTGGGAGAGATTCAACCCCTGACGTGTATCATATGAGGCTTGAGGTTGGGAGAAGCTGACAAATAGTTTCCTTTCTGTTTCAGCACTGTAAATGACCCAACTTTCTGCTCTTTGGATATAAAACGGGAATATGGGTATCTTTCTAAAGTCACCAAATTACTTATGGCCAACTTCACAGGGATGTTTGAAGACAGCTGACAATAAGCCTCTGAGATTAACGTGTAAACTGGTTTTGCTCACATTTAGCGGGTTAGGATAGAGAGAGATTCGGACAATCTCATGGTTACAGTGTTTCCATTGGCAAGCTTTATTTTTCCATGGGGTAAGCCTGGCAGTTATCTTGACTTATGCTGTAGATGGTCACAATGAGCCTAGCTGAAAGTGCACAAGAGGTGAATGAATCAATATAACCTTGTCACCAGGACAACAGAAGTCGCTTTCCAACATATCTCCCTGCTTCTATGATGACTTGTCTGTAATCTCCAACCCAGTAGCCAGAAGGATCTTAAGAACCAAAACAAACAAAGGAACAGGATAGACTTGCCTCCACTCCTAGCTCCAACCAGAAGTCCTTAGCATGGTTCCAGCAAGGCACTGGACCCTCCCTCTGTGTATGCCCCTCCAGCTTCTGGCCTCTGTATCGATGGCTCAACCGCTGGCCTTTTGTTCCAGACACCCAGGACTCTCTTCTGAGCCCTGAGCAAGTTTACTCCCTACTACAAAGCCTCGTCTCTCCTGGGCTCTCTGCCAGAGTAGACACAGAGTCAGACATGCCGCCCTCATCCTCTGAGAGACTTCTGGTAAGTGTCTCCTCAAACACCAACAAGAAACTACACAGGACCCCATGTCCTAGGCATGACGTGACGAATGAGCGATCTCGCCAAGACCTGCTAAAGAATGCATTAAAATCAAAATCAGTAAGTCCGGTTTGCTGAACAAGCGGGGCTCTAAATTCTTGCAGCAACTCAGACCCAATATAAGTTAAGTCAATGCTCCTTCCACCTCTCCAGCAGCCAGCACCATTAGCAAAAACAAAATAGCAATACAAAGAATGATCCTTGAATCAAAAACCCATGGCAGTGACAATAGTAAGGTCTGAAAGGAACATGTTTGGGGAACTAGTCTTCATAAAATGACCATGTCCATAAGATAGCATTTGTATTCTTCTGCCCAGCAGATCTACTCCTGTGAATTCACCCAAGGAAGCAATCCTGAGGGCATGCGCAGATGACTGCACAAACCTGAGTGCTCACTACAGCACGAGGCACCGGCAAAGAGCAGAGAATGAAATCAACACTTGGCAACAGAGAAGACAACGCTGGAGCGTCCATATGTTTTAAACAGCAACTAAAAATGTTTCCAAAGAACTTGTGATAAAACGGAGACATTTTTTAAGGCTATGAAAACAAAAAAATAATCTACAAAGTTGTCTATACCAAGTGTACTTTCAGAAATTTCCAAACAACATAAACAAAATCTTTGCCCAGTGTCCTGCCTTTTCTACAGCTGAGCTCAACGTCCCTATCAGAGGGGAGGGGTACGGTGGAATTAACAATAAGGTTCAACTTATGTTTGGGAGGAGCAAGGGAAGCTGTGAACTTTATAAAACATCTCCGGCCCTTTATTTTTATCATTAAGTGGTTGGTACACTAAGGTTAGGGTTAAATCTGATTTCTAGCATCTAACACACAGCCAGCATAGTAGTTGTCCAACATGACTATATATGCAAACACTCACCCACTCACTGAGCCAGCTAAGCAAAAATACACACAACTGCTTTTTTTAAACAGACAAGAAACAGCCTGCCAAGTCAAAAATCTTTTGTGTGGAGTATAGTTGATTATTATTAAGAGTAAACGCTGACTCCTATGAGTGCCTTTAAAAAAAGCCTTTCAGAAAAAAAAAAAAAAAAAAAAAAGATTCCTTCACAGCTGACACAGGTTCTAATTTAAACACTGAGGACAGATGAGACCTGACCGGGTTGGAGCTTGGAAGGCAATCTGTCTAGTGGAGCAGTCCTGGCCTCAGTTCTCATGAGCAGCCTCCATCCCTCAGCCCCAGACTTCTCCACAGACTTCCTGGGCGGTCACACTGCTTCTCACTGTGTTAATGATCACCATTAAGATGGCAGCTCCCAAACCAATGCCTTCATTTCAGATTCTTACCTTGAACATGGGGCTCAGATCTGAATGCCCACCGACCATCTCTATTCAGATGTTTCCGACTCAATGCACTCAAAGGAGACTTAGTGTTCCCTCTAGAAACAGGACCACTTCTCCTCCACTCCATCTACATCTGCCGGTAAGTCTTAGGAATTCACAGTAATTTTCAACTTGTCCTAGTTCAGGTGGATACTGGCTCTTCCCGGAACCCTGGACCTGCCTGCTAGTCGGCTTGCTTTCAGTTCTAACCCTCAGTAGCCCTCCTCAGGAGCCATCTTCAATAAATAGGCATTGGTTTCTCAGAAAGGTCTTCCCAGTCTCCAGACCAGGCTAGTTTTAACAGCGATGGACCAAGCAGTATCCCTCTATCTCGGCCACCCCTACAGTGACCTGGTGTTCTCTCCTGTGAAGTGGGCTTCACCACACGGGAAACCCCTTTACCTCCCCTAGGCTGGCTCCACTGGACAGGATCTAATGTGTGACTAGCACTTTCATAGGCCTCACTCTGCAAACCTCAACCACAAACCTCAACCACAAGCCTCTTTACTCCTATTTTCAAATGTATACACATGATTTTGTGTCTATCAGCTAAAATCTCACTGCTAGAAATGTTTGCCGTGTACCTTTTAGTCGCTGTATGGAACCAATACGCAGAGACCTGTAACTGTTGTGACTGGAGAAACAGGTCTTCGCGTGTCAAAACCTAGAGGTGACTCATTAGAAACATACTGATCGGAAGAGAGGCTGTCTCAGAACCCTCGATGCTTAGCCATCTCATACACCACACCTGCTTCCTTATTCTTTCTCATTTTGATCCTGAATTGGTACAAACCACTGAAAACCGAGACTAGCAGGAGCTATAACCAGAGTCTCAATCCCAGTCTTCATGAGTCAACCAATGCCACGAAGAAGCATGTGAAAAGCCCGCTCACCTCTTCTGCTGGTACCTTTGCTGGGCAGTTGGCTAGAAAAGGCCTTTGTGAGAGATCAATTAGGACAGGTTGCTAGGTTGCGGGTACCTAACGGGAGCTCCCTGCAATGTGGTGGGGAGGGACCAGCACGACTCAATAGGTCTACGGTTCGTACAGTCGGAGCTCTTGCGGGACATCCTGGTTACAATTCGTTCTGTTGACCTGATGGGCAGTTCCATGGTTAACACTCTGACTCTGAACATGATCTGATCATGATGGAAAAGTATGAATTATTCATTAAAGATTGTTAGAACAATTGGGAGCCAGAAAGATAAACAGAGACAGACAGAGACATGAAAAGAGAGAGACAGAAACAAACAGACAAACAGATAATTTGTATCAATTCAGAATACCAAGATAAACCCCAAGTGGGCCAAAAAGAGAAAGAAGGATAATTTCCTTATATCCGTAAAGTAAGTTTGCTTGACTCTAAGCTCCAATCATGAAAGAAAACTTTACATTTTACTATATAAAAAAAGACATAACCTCTGCATGACCTAAACACAGTACCCACCATAAACAAACTTACAACAGTAAACTGTCAAACAGGGAGAAATATTTACTACTCTTCATATCATGTATAAAGGGCCAACACCAACAAAAATTCCTGGCAGCACACAGATAAAACGCGCATATAAAGAGAACTTTGATGGTTAGTAAGGAATGTGCGAGTCAGATCTGCTCTGCACAGGCCCAATAGCACAAAGACAAAGCTGTAAGAAAACCGATTCTCATGCACTGCTTGTGTTTGAGTAAACTACAAACTCTCAGGCTGGGTGGTGGAGGTGGCGCACACCTTTGATGCCAGCACTCGGGGGGCAGAGACAGATTAATATATGTGAGTTTGAGGTCAGCTTGGTCTACAGAGTTGAGTTCCAGGACAGCCAGGGCTACACATGGAACTTGGTGGAGGGGCAATCTACTGGGAATTTAATTCATGCAAATGCATATCCAGTTAGGAAATGGCGGCAGGTGCGAGGTCACTCATTACAGAACTATTTGTAGTAACAAAAGCAATGGTCTAAATGTGAGAGGATGCTTAGGAACAAAGGGACTGCTAAGAGACAGAAGAACCAGCTGTGGTGGTGCCTGAGGTCCAGCACAGGACAGGCAGGAGCACCATTGTAACTTCCAGGCTAGCCTGGCCTATACAACAATTAATTAGGAAGCGATTTGCTGTCTGTAAAAGCTGCCAAGGGGCCCTAGTGGGGAACAGGAAGAGCAAGACGGCATGTAGTCTGATGTGCTAGCATTTGTGTAAGCTTGCTAAACGCAAACCCAAGGATACGAACTGCTAATTGCTTGACCGCATACAGAAAGCATCCACAAGAACATACAGCAGGCAAATGCTTTTTCATGTGCTTGCTCTACAATAGCTTTTCAAATGAATGGCTGGAACAGAAACTGAGGCTGATTCTAACAATCCTGCTGGGGGTGGGGGGGGATCGGGAGGAGAAGGCCTCACTCCCTAAAAGCAGCTTTTAAACACGTCAGCTAGAATGCAATGTCCCTGAAGCAGTGTTACTTGGTCTGCAGATTTTTGACATTTATATGGCTTTAAAAAAAAATTTTAAACTAAATTAGAAACAAAGCCAGTTTCATGCTGCACGTTCATTAGTACGCCTGAGAATCTTGGAGGGCACTAGAACAGACCAACACTCACTATCAGCTACACGGTTGTTCTTCATTCTACTTGTCGGACTTTAAAAGGTCTCTTAACATTCAAAATTGAGTGTTCCTGAGGACCTGACTTGAGGCTCTCGCAGGCATGCGGCTGGGAGGGTGACTGGTACTATTTACGACAACGACAAGCCGGACCATCCCATCGCAAACATAGCCAGGCTACTTTCAAGGTACACTCACTGGCTGCCTTATACCAAATAAAAGATATTCTTCCTTGTCACAACAAGCAAACGTCACAAGTGAAATACTATTTGATTTCTATTTGTGGAAAATCTCAGTATGCCACCTTAGAAAAAAGCCCCGATCAAATCTCCACTGGGAAAATATTTCGCCAAGGCACTGACAGCTTCCTCCCTCAAAGCCAGGTTCTCCCGTTATCCATTCCTCATTTCTCTTTTTATGTTTTAGACTCGGCAACACTACTATCGATAGGAGCATCTCAAAGCAGAAACCAAACACTTCAACTCAGGCTGAGGCATGAGGATGAAGGGAGAAGGGGACTTCTTCACTGTGGGGTGTCTTGCCCTTCTTCTTCTGGCCACCTCATCTCCTAGCTCTCCCATGCCAATCATGCTATAAAAAGCAGCTGGCCATGGCAGCTGTCAGATCTAGCACACCCTTTCTGACCTAGGATGGAGTGTTTGTACACGCATATCCACATGTGTGCACATACACAAATATGTGGTCAGACTGTCCGCCTATATATTCAGCCTGTTTTATGGCCCGTTTTCACTATTTACCTGTGCTCCAAAAGTCTAAAGTTCAGGAACATGATGAAAACCATTGTTATTTTAAGAAAATATCCCTTTTTCATCACACAATACTAAAACTACAAAACATTTTTTAAAAGCTGGAAACACAGGCAGCACCATCCTTGATCTGTGAAACCCAAGCACCTTTCTTCCAGCCCAATGCCACAAATGGAGCATGTATCAATGACACTGTTTTTCTTTTGAAGTTTTTTTTTTAAGTTTAAAGTCCCTGCAAACCAAATGTGATAGCACACACCTACCCAGTACAAAAGGGGTTAAGGCAGGATATTCTTAAGTTCAAGGCCGGCCTGGGCCGTGAAGTGCGGCTATGTCTCGTAAGACAAAACACAAAATTACCTATACACAATTGACTCTCTCAAGATGGAGATAACTGGGCTTTATATTAATTCACAAATGGTTCTTCTCATTAGATTCCAGGCATCCCCACAAAAAGGACAAAGCTAGGAACATGTTGTCTTCTTTCATTTTTAGAGACTTAACTAGCGACCTCAGCAAAGGATGGATTTAATATTTACCTAACACTGTAAAATTCAGAAAAAGCTATCTGACCCTGATTTCTTTTTCTTAATCAAGGCATTAAGATGACAGTAAAAATTATGGACTGGTAAGGCTAGAATTTATTTTTATATGCAAATCACTTTGATTTCAAAGGGCTGTATGTGCAAAACCTCCAAATTTTTAATTATACCATTACCCAGTTATCTGCAACAGACTGATGAATTCGGTGCAGTAAGAAAATGCTAGAATTTGGTACTTGAGGTTGGGAGACACTGACAAACACTTTCCTTTCTCCTTCAGCATTGTAGATGACCCAACCTTCTGCTCTGCAGATAAAACAGGAATACGGATGTCTTTTTAAATTCACCAAATCATTTTTGATCAATATTTAAAGTTCAGTTAGCTTCACAGGGATGTTCAAAGATTGTTGACAATAAGCATCCGAGATTAACATGTCAACTGTTTGCCTAGATTTAGCTTGCTAGGGTCAGGAGAGATACTAAAAAGCTCACAGTTTCTATTTAGTAAGCTTTATTTTTTTCTGAGGAAACAAAAACAAAAAAAAAAAAAAAATCAGTAACAAGCCTGGCAGTGGTGGCGCACATCTTTAGTCCCAGCACTTGGGAGGCAGAGGCAGGCGGATTTCTGAGTTCGAGGCCAGCCTGGTCACAGAGTGAGTTCCAGGATAGCCAGGACTACACAGAGAAACCCTGTCTCAAAAAACAAAACAAAAAAAAAAAGAAAAGAAAAATCAGAAGCACTGTGCTATTCACACACAAACTGGCACTGCACTCGTGGCATTCAGCTGTGGTCTCCTCACACCCATACCGCACAAGTCCATACTGCATACACCCAAGCGGTTTCCCCAGTGGCCTCAGAGTTGGGATCATCTCCAGCCGCCATTATCTGGTAATCTGTGATGCACAGATAAGAGCTCTCACCCCTCACAGTTGGTGGGCACCTGACTGAGTTAAACTGTTAAGGAAGCAGCTTCCCAACACTCTTGGCAAGGAACACAAGGTCAGGATCACTTAACGCCAGGGCCAAAAATGGAAGAACAGCACATCAGATCCAAGTTCCGTGTTAATCTCATCAGCTCACCGGAGTACTGAGAAAGCCAAACCCTCAAGAATTCTATAGGAAACACATCTGCCTGCTAATGAAATGATACTCAGTCCTAAGTCCATTCTCCAGACACGAAAAGCACTACTATCAACCAGACCCAAAAATTAAACATCCAACGATACAAACTTGTCTAAAGCCACACAATACTCACTGCAGTTCACTTAACATTTTTAAACACTTGCTAAATATTAGTAACACTGCGGGAAAAAATTGCTGTCTAAATTGTTTTTATATAAAAAAAAAATCCTACTGAAACCAGAATGAGACACAGAAGCTAGGATATAAACTAGATATATGAATCTGGACATGGCTGGGCAGTTTGTAACCACACCCGGGAAGCTAAGGCAGGCTGCTGAGGCAGGGGAATTAAGACCTATTTCTTACACAACTTGGCCTCTGGCATTTGCAACATTGTTTCCAACACAAAATAAACAGTATGTATTTGGTGACGGATTGAAGGCAAGTTTCACTGAAGATACAAACTCAGTAACAAATTCCTCCTTTTATATATACATTGTATGTACACAATTTCTACTTTAGCCAAAAGGCAATTCTCTGACCTTAGAGAGCAACTGCAGAAATTCACCCTAAATTCTGAGCCTCGTGCAAGTTACCGAGAAGCCCAAGTGGGATTTGTGCCACCCCAGGATCCCATCTATGTGCTTAATATATACAGATATGCACGCACACATGCATACGGAAGACCTTTAAACAAAGGAATCCTTAGGACATTTTAGTTAAAGGGTGGAGCTGAAAATTCCCCTTTCTCTCTCCTACAGTTTCAGCACCAGTGATTCACTTACTGTCAGAAACTTGAAAAGACTGTGTGAATTAAAAGACAGCTGGGGGCTGGAGAGATATCACAGCAGTTAAGAGGAGAGCACTGGCTGCTTTTCCAGAGGACTCCGGTTTAATTCCCAGCATCCACTTGGCAGCTCACATCTGCTGTAACTACAGTTCCAGGGGATCCCAACTCATACAAACATACATGCAGGCAAGGCATCAATGCACATAAAACAAAATAAAAATAAATTAGTTAATAGAGATAGGCCATAGGTCTTTCTCTCACATGGCACAAATCTTAACAGCATCTTGAAACTACCCTCTCCGTAAAGCAAATGTTTCAACAATTTATGAGGGTAACTGCTCCTCTAACATCTTATGGAAAAGGAGCTTCATGGATAGATGCTTGAAAACATCTGTATCACGTAGTGATTTGCATTAGACACGTGGAAGGAGTAACTTAAAAACTCATTTGCATACTCAAAAAGCTGAAATTAGACATTTAATTCTTTTTATGAACTCATTTATATTAGTCTTTCATTTCTTTTAAACAAACAAAAAATGTTTTTAACCTTTATTTATGTGTGTTTGTATTCGAAGATCTGAGGGCAACTTCCAGGAACTGCTCTCTCCTTCCACCCTGTGTGCTCCAGGGATCAAACTCGGGTTGTCAGGCTTGCTAGCAGGCGCCTTAAGCCACCATGCTCTCACCAGGCTAGGATTTTTATTTCTTAAAATGACGGATACTTATAATTTCAAGTTGGGAGCAAGGGAAAATTGAAGTAAGAGCAGAGAAACTCACTCAATAAGAACCCTGAAAAACTGAGGCACAAGGCAGGCAATGTTAAACTCAGGGCCATGAAGCAATGTGCCACCTCCTCGGACTGTTCAACAGTGAGAGCCATGAGTGCTAAATCAAACTCACCTTAGACTCATTCAGAAAAACTTGTAATTAAAGCATGCTATATACTGGTGAGTGTTTAGGAAATCACCCATCATTCTGTGCTTTGTCAGAGTGAACTGGAAAAGACCTCACATCTGCACACCAGTGAGTGGTGAGCTTTAAAAAGGGGGGGAGGGGGGAGGAACTCTTGACTCACAGAGAAGAGTAATAAAAATAAATCTAGGGTACAAGTCTGATTCTCTAAAACCGTGAAGCTAATACCCAAAGTTTGGCCAATAAATAGCGTCTAGTTTTCCACTGGAAAGTTCAGTTTAAATTTATATAAATTCATTTTTAGTAGAGTTCCCATTACACAATTCAGTATACACAATCTTTGCAGTAACTTGACCTTTTCAGCTGAGTGGGTGAAGATGACAATCTAAACACAAAGCTGGTGTACCACCCACCTGGTCCACCTACTATGGCGGGGCGGTAATCTGGAGCTTGGAGAGAGATGCGAATTAGAAAATATACATAAATTGTGTCCTGCTGGATTCAAAGCATGCAGGAAGGGATTGCTAGTTGTTACCAGTTCATAGGAGAAGTGGGAACCAAGCAGTGTTTAAAAACTAGATTACCACCACAGGACTGTTATTACGATTGTTTTAGAATACTGATGAAAAACAAGTCTGATATTATTATAATCCCATTTTCCATGGGGAAAAATAAACCAAGCGACAGGTCACTGATAGAACGCTGAGATGGTGAACTTCGTACTTGGGCAAGTATCCACTCAGGAAGTTTCCGTAACACGTACTTAGGGTAAAGTTACTGCTTTTGGGAAACATGTAATAAGCTATTTTGTCCAGAGTTTTCCTCAGTGTGAAAATAAACGCATCCCTAACTTTATTGAGAAGAAAAAAATCTTTCAAAGTTGTCGAACAAGCTGGCAAGAATCAGGGTCCTATTAACCAATTCTATAGACTGCCTTTTCCCCAAATAAACTTGTCAGTGCCTAAGCACGTGAAAGCACCAGACTTCAGCCTACGCTGCGCTCTGCAAGGGGCGCCTCGCAGACACTGTTATTACTTGGAATAGTTTGTGCTCTAGATATGTATTTTGGCATTAGTCAGTTGTGAGAGGTGGCACGCACATTAAACTCACAACTGTCACAAAACGTCCCCACTCGGTAAGACAATTCAAGCAAGAAAAACAACAGAGAGCTACAATGTAGATGATTTCAAAACCATGACTCACTCCTAATGAGTGTTTAAGAGACTGCAAAAAGACTGAAATGATATATTTATTCCAAAGGCTAAATGTGAGACTACCAACAGAGTTTATCACAGTTTCCTAGCAAAGAGGTCCTCCTATAAAAACCCCAAAGAGTTTTTGAGTTTAGGAACACTACAACGACAACAGCCTAATCTCCACTTCCGCAGGAACAACCGGAAGGTGTCTCTCACCCTGCAGGGCAGAAGCAGAGCACTGCACATACAAATGCGGCAGCCATCTTATTTCTAAATCAAAACCACTGGGGGAGTGGGAGGCATGGACAGCATCTAGGCAAGTGTGTGGCATTCACGGGCTCCCTCTGAAGGTACAAGGCCTTTAAGGAACAACCATCCCAGTCTAGTGTGCACACACTACAGCCAAACCCGCCAAGCCTACTCTGGACATTTTCATTTCCAAGAGAAACAAGTCTACTTTTTCATGAAAAATGGAAAAGTGTCCACTACTTTCTTGCTTGAAAAGGAAAACATTCAGATTACACACACACATACAAACACACAGACACACAAGCATGCATGTACACACTTAGAAAAAAATCCACTGATACTTCTTTTATCACTAACTAGAGAAATGAAGAAACTTAGGGGAGTCACAGTTCTAGTTAACTCCATTTTAAAAGAACATTCTTCCAAGCTGGAGGTGGATGGCCCAACGGTTAAGAGCACTTGCTGTTCTTGGATATAACCCAGTTCCCAGCAAGCACATGGGGCAGTTCCCAACCACCTGTCACTCCAGGCCCTAGGGATCTGAAGCCCGCTTCTGGACTCCATGTAACTACACATACATGGTGCACATACAGATGAGCGGGAACACAAACAAAGACGCACACACACACACACACACAATTACTTTTAAACTACCTTCAAGCTAAGTGTATTAGATAGATTAGATACGGCTGGAGAGATGGCTCAGTGGTTAAGAGCACTGACTGCTCTTCCAGAGGTCCTGAGTTCAATTCCCAGCAACCACAAGGTGGCTCATAACCATCTGTGATGGGATTTGATGCCCTCTTCTGGTGTGTCTGAAGAGAGCAATGGTGTACTTGTATACATAAAATAAATCATTAAAAAAAAGTTTGCCGGGCAGTGGTGGCACATGCCTTTAATCCCAGCACTTGGGAGGCAGAGGCAGGCGGATTTTTGAGTTCGAGGCCAGCCTGGTCTACAGAGTGAGTTCCAGGACAGCCAGGGCTACACAGAGAAACCCTGTCTCGAAAAGAAAAAAAAAATGAGATACAAATGAGAAGCAATAGTAAGAGCAACGATATCAGGGGCCTCAGGAAGTCAGACAGTACACAGAACAATATATACTTTTAAGGAGAAACACAGGTTACATGATGACAAACCAAAGGTATTTCTAACGTGAGGAAATGTACCTGAGTTCTAAAAGGGGAAGTAGGGAATCTCCCAGTCACAGAAATCCCCTACAATAAGAGAGGGCAAGACATGTCTTAGGCAAGCCTAAAGCGCTAGGAGGACAAATCATGGGACTTGTCATTGTACAAAAATAAAGACTTTTCCAAGAATGGGTTTAAGCAGGAGGCAACCATGAAGAGGAAAGGCTATGGCAGCATCTGAGGCAGGGTGATGCCCATTAGGGGAAGAGGCTGACACTGAGAGAACAGGTACGAAAACTGATTAAGCTTAGAGGTCTCAAACAGGAGAAGAGAGTCTCTAGACAATTGGTGCCGGAACAACTGGGTGGGATACAGACAGTGGGAAAATAAAAATTACAAGGAGAAAAACGAAAAACCTGGTCACTGGCCTCACTCTCCATAAGTCTGTTCAAAATACATCACAGACTTCAACGTAAACTCAACTGTTAAAACTTTATGGACAGCAATACAGAAAGCCATGGGATTAGTTTTTGTTGTTATTGATTTTGGTTTTTTATAAAAACTACCAAATTCATGGCATATTAAAGAAAAAAGTTGAGGCCCAGCTCATTAAAATTAAAAATTTCTCTTCTCCCAGGCACTGCTGGGTAAATGAAAGGTCAAGCCACAGACGGGGAGGGGAGATCTGCCATCTGGTAAAGAACCGGCAATGAACTAGGACTTCAAAGTCACTAAGAAAATGACTTTTAAATGGGTAACAGTTATACATCTCTCACCAAAGAGACGGAGAACAAGACTATGACAGAGTCCGACATGGACGAGGAACCTGCGGATTACAACAGTGAGCCACTTCGAGGCACTGTGAGCAGACAGACTCAAACCCTGGCACTGCCAGATGTTGGGGATGATGCCAAGTGATAGACCCGGTGGCCACAGCTGGCAAGAATGCAAAATGAAAATGGCCACTTTACAGGACAGCTGCAGCCTGTGCTAGAGAGGAAAGCTGAGAATGGGCACTTTGCCAGAAGAATTCAAACTTGGGTTCACATAAAGAAAGCAATGAATGAATAGCCACGGACGTATTCCTCATATCAGCCCCAAAGCGGGTGTGAGATGCCATTCAGTACAGAAACAAACAGTAGTGAATATGTAAGCTTGAAAGAAGCTGATCTGCCACCCCAAAAAAAAAGAAAAAAAGAAAAAAAAAAAAAAACCATTCAGCTGCATTGTGCCAATGAAAGCAAGCCAGTATGCCCCTGTCACACTAAAGACAGGCAAAGCTAGCTGGTAAGGACATCAGTGTATGCCAGAGGTCACCGTGAGAAAGATGGATGTGCAAAGACCACACATTTCCAACTTTGTTACCACACTAATGTATGCGTCACATAGTCAATGTATAAAGCGGCTTCTCCACCTGTAATGAATATACCCCTTCATTAGGACAGTAATGGAGCAATGGCAGAGACAGCTCAAGAGCTACCGAGATGAGGCAGAGCAAGGGGTTACACGTCACCTTTCTTTTCCCGAGTGATGGATTTGAGAAGGGCAAAACATTAAAAACTGGTGAGCAGCTAGCAGAAGAAAGTCGCTGGTTTGGGCAAGACCATTTAAGCACAGAGAGAAGGTACAATCACGGCTGGGTAGGAAAACAATGACAACTAGAAAGACGCTAATAATTAGAGAGAAAAACTGAAGTTACAGAAGCCAAGAGAGTGCATTTCAGGAAGCGCCAGTGGTTGTGCTTGCACACAGTCAGACAGAGAGGTCATAAGCTCCTGTGTTTGGCACCAGAAGAGTCCTTGATGACTCTGACCACAGTCATCACAGTGGTGCAGGAAGCATTAGCCAGGCTGGAACAGACTGAAGAGAAACAGAATCTGAAAAGCTGTAACAATACAAACAGACCAGTCTGTATCCAAGGGGCAGTGGCTGGAGCCGATGCGTAAGGAAAGGTCATGTGGGTTTCCTTTCCTTAAGATGGCACAGCTTTCCGCTTCAAGCCCAGAGTGAGGTGAGCTTCTCTGTACCATCGTTTGGTCCCAAACACGATGGAGCCAGTCAACCCCAGACTCAACAATGCACCGGTAAGAAGTCTTTCTGTGAGAAGTTGCTTTTCTCCAAGGAGCGCGTCTCAGAGCTGGCACTGGGCAGTTTTCAATCATTTCTAAGTCTGTTAAGACTACATAAGCCTTTCTTACTAAAAACTGGTGTATGAAGGCATAACAGATACTTACGGAGGGCCTGGGGCTGGAGTTCAGAGAGAAAGGATGCACAATCCCCTTGCACAGAACCCACGTTCAGTACTCAGCACCCACAGTGGACGGCCGATAACTGCTTACGCACAGTCACACACTCGCACACGCATGCACACACACCCCTATATAAACAAATACACAGTTAAAATGAAAAAATATTTTTAGAGGATACCCAGAGCAATCATTTATCAGGACTATCTGATAGTAAAGAGAAAATATCATCAAGGAAAAAAAATCCCTTAACAAGATTCAAGAGTTAGAAAGGGCTAAGTAAATCCAAGTGACAATGTTGGCTGCCCAGGGAGTAACTCTTCCTCAGCGTGGGACTCAAATACAGTCAAGGCAAGTGCAAGCAGCACGCTGACAACAAGGAGAACCAGGCAAATGCAGAAGCAGAGACCACTGCCTAGCTCCACAGCTGGTGCAGGGGCCAGGGACCGAGCGAGCAGCTCCCGGGGACTAGAGAGAAAACTTCCTGGCAAAGCACTATGGGGACCTCACGCCTACATGATCATTAATGGCAGAAACACCTCCAGGTTCCTGTGGTAAAGAACACATAAAAATACCAGGCTTCTTTCTGTGTCTAGCAAAACTATCCTTGGAAAGCGAAACAAGACTTTGGCAGACAAGAAAAGACGGGGTGGGGAAGGAGGGGGATGGTCACAGAGACGTGGCTGGGGACATTAAAGGTTCCTGTAAGAGGAAAACGAGACAGGTCTACACAAAGCCGAGCTTGGAGACAGTAGGAAAGCGTAAAAGCTACCTTTGCGATTCTCAGTTGATCTAAGTCACCATTTTCTAAATGGTGACTGCACCAACACGGGGAAGCTAGTGATGGCCAGAGAGAGGTCTAGGCTGCTCCAGGATGAGGCAGCTGCAGGGCTTGGGAAATGAAATAGTTACCTGAAGGTGGGTTTGCCATAAATGGGTACTGTAAAATAAACCTTAGTTATAAGGCTAAGAGAAAAGAAACATGGAATTTCATAGAGTGCTTGCTTGCTACCAGAGAAAAGGAGGAGGGGGAGGGACAGAGTAATGTTGAAAATTCATAAAAGAAATGAGATGTTATATATGAGGCAGCTAATATGCCAAACTACCTCAGTCATCATTTCAGGTGCTAACAGTATATAAACAAACCCCTCAAAGGACAAATGCCATCAGGAAAACAAGTGTGAAGATCCAAATGTGTGCTGTCTATGAGATGCTCTGCTTAAGTTCAACTGCCCATCCAGATGAGGAAGAGTACTAAAGGACAGGCATGGTGGTACAACCTTGTAGAGCCAGCACTGAGGCAGAGGCGGGTGGATCTAGAGTTCAAGGTTAACCTGGAGTACAGAGTGAGATGCTAAACCAAAAGGAGGGACAGACGGACAAGATGCCTCAGAGGGTCGAGCAAGCTGGATATTGTGATCTGTATCTGGAACTCTGGCACTCCCATGGCAAGAGAGGCCACCAAGGGCCAGCTAGCTAGCCTGAAGCATGCAGCTTGGCAGAAATAATAGGAGAGACTCACCTCAACAACATGAGAGAGCTGATGCCTGAACACTGTCCCATGGCTTCCAAACATGCCCCATGACATTTGCCTACACTCATGAACACACACATCACACGCACAGCCGTCATTTTTTTTTTAAGTAGAGAAAAGGTATCAAGCTTCCACTAATCAAAAGAAACTAGAAGGCTAAGGGTGCTGGCAGAATTCTTGCTGATCATACATGAAGCCCTTGAGTTTGTGTCCCAATTCCACATATCAGGCATGATGACACATGCTTACAATCCCAACACTCGGGAGATGCAGAAGAATCCCTAGTTCAAGGCTATCTATGGCTACATGCTGAGTTTGAGGCCAGAAGGTTAGCTCAGTGGTCAAGAACTTACTGTTCTTGCATTAGACCCTAGCTTGATTCCTGGCACTCAAGTCTGGTGGCTCACGGCTGCTCTCAGCTCCAGCTCCAGGGCATCCCACATTCACCACTATCACCCGCACTCACAGCCCCCCTGCCCCCAGACTCTCACATACATGTAAGTTTTTAAAAATCTTTTTTCAAAGAGAAAATCTAAAAATGTAGAAGTAGTTGTATTCATTTCAAAGTAGGTTCGAGAACAGAAAAAACAATCAAGATATAGGTAAGTATTAATGATTAAAAAGATCAATACTGTAAGCTGTAAATGTCTGTAGTATGTTTGTGCTTCCCCGCACACCTCCCCCCAAAAGAGAGTACAAGGCGGAGACAAGCAAATCCTCTACTCCAGGGAAAGACTTGAGTAACTGGCAAGACCTACCTCTCAGGAGAGAAGAGAGCACAACCTAACAGCATCAATCGGCAGGACCTAAATGATAGCTCCGGGTTACTGCATCCAAAGCAATACAAATCCATGTTCTTCTGAAGCTCACATGGTGCATCCAAGACAATTCACGTTCTGAGCAATTAAACACCCAACAACAAACACAAAAGAACTCAAATGTTTTCAGACAATAATGGAATTAAACCAAAATTTAGTAACACCTACCAATCACGTCCCGTCAGCTGACGCCCCTCAAACCCTTGGCAAGGCAACATACTTTTGAGGCCAAGAAGTAGTCTCAAGAGAAACTGAAAGTATTTCAAACCAGAGGCTGCCAGGATGACTCCCCATGTCAAGACTCCTACTGGACAAACCTGGTAATATAAGTTTGATCCCCAGAACAAATAAAGGTGGACGGAGAAAAGCAATTCAACAAAGCCTTTCTCTGAACATGCGCCAACATAAACAAAACTTCACAAAAGTATTTCAAACTAAAGGAAAAGGAAATTCACCAAGATCTGGGGATCAGCGCAGCAAAAGTACTACCTGGAGGGAAATAAATAGTGCTGAGTGAGCATGTGAAAAAGACTCAATAATCTAAACTTCCATCTTAGAAAAACTAGGTACAGAAAAGCAACAATGTAAACCTAAGGCAATAAACAGGTAAAATTGTTTGACCAGAAATCAAACAACACCACAACCAAGAATACATTAGAAGAAAAAAAAATCAACAAAACCCAACTACTGATAGCACACACTAATGACACACTTGAAAGAAGAGACCATGAGATCCAGCAAACACTAAAAGGACAGTAAGCATCAAGAGAACTGTCCCCAAACCTGGCAACTTAAACACACCAATTCCTTATAAGACACAATCTACTTAAGCACGGGGGAGGGGGGATGTTAAATGCACAGACCTGTACTATTAAAGAAATGAAGACCATAATTAGTAACCTTCCTAAGCAGAAGCGCTAGATACTATGGCTGCACCTCCGAATTCAACCAACCATTTAATGAACAATATTCTTTACCAACACTTTGAGTCATGTACGTGTGTGGTGTGCCTACATTCAAACACGTACAATCTATTCAGAAAGATGAAACGCTGACAAGCATTACACAAATATCTACAACAACGATAACACAAGAAAGGGAAATCATAGATTCATTTCTCTTATCAACAACAATGTCAAAGTCCTTGACAAATGAATTCCCAAGAGCCACTCACTATAATTCATGACAAATGAGATTTATCCAGTGTATGCAAGGCTGGCTCAACTCAGAAACCAATGAATAGAACTAATGGAATCCAGCCACAGCAGGAAAGTCATACACTCGTAGTAATAAATGCCTTTAAAGACTTGGGTTTTAAGTCTCTCTGTATGTGATGTGTGTGGGTGCCTTTGAAGATCTTATGAGGGCAGCTGGTACCCTAGAGCTGGAGCCAGAGGCAGCTCTAAGCTACCTAACATGGGTGCTTGGAGCAAACTTGGGTCCTCTGGAGGAGCAAGTGCTGCCAACCAGTCATTTTTGCAGCCCCTTCAATACATGCTTATGCATGTCAAGATTCAATACCAACTCGGATTAAAAGCACTACAGGCAACTGGAATGGGGAGGAACTTGAGTGTCACGTGGTGTCTACAAGACTGCAGCTAACTCCACAACACCTTCCCCTAATACTGACAGCACAAGAACACGTCCTCTCGTGCTATCAGACGGACAAGTGCAATAAGCAAAGGAAATGAAAGGTAGACTTAAGAATAATCACAGGCATCTCTGTCCCCGACAGCAGTCCTCGGGATCATCTCTGAGAACACAACATGGGTGGGGAGGGGGATCTCAACTCTGTAGGGCAGTGTAGCAGGGCTGAAGGACATGAAGCTAACACACGACAATAAAGCTAACTGCTTCGAGCAATAAGTCACTGGAAATGAAATAAAAAGTGCCGCTTCACCTTTACAGTAAAACAAACTACAAATGGCTGGTACACAGCTATCAAGGCACTCAAGAGGCTGGAGCAGAGGCCTGAGTCTGAGGCCAGCCTGGGCTACAAGAGCTTGTCATGAGTTTTGAAAACGGGGATGAAAATCTTATCTCATATAATTTGAGTGTGTGTGTGTGTGTGTGTGTGTGTGTGTGTGTGTGTGTGTGTGTGTG
>JANHMN010000001.1:219058727-219117058 GCA_030674055.1 Rhabdomys pumilio | reverse complement strand
TTTTTTTTTAATGCTACTTTTTAAAGTGATTACTTGCCTACGTGATTAAAATTATTTTCAGTCCCTCAATCTTTTAAGTGAAACAGATACAGAGAGCTGCTTTGAAAGACAAGACTCTCAAACTTCCTCTATTTCAGTCTTCAGGATAAGAAATGTTTTCATGGCCATGTAAATAAAATTCCAATATGAAAAGATTACTTCATTATTTGAGCCTTTCCATTTTCAGACCAAAAATAAACCAGAATAAATCTTAGAAGTTTGTAAGTAACAAGATCAGGTGGCTGGCTCATCCTTGTGTCTTCTAGACATAGTGCATGGATCCATTCACCACTGCCTTCCAAACTGCAGGTGCTGCCACGTGTGACAGATATCATCCATGAGGGCTCTGCTAGAAGAGTTCCTTTTGCTGAAGAGGTATGATGTTTTACCAGTTGAAAGAAATCTGGGCAATTAGAGAACAAATAAACCGGTCTCCCATTATCAAGATACCTGGAGTCACAGAAGAAGCCACCAAGGAAACAATGAAAACTTGCCAAAGCACCAACTTCACATTCTACCCACTGTAGATGGTAAGAAATGCCTGGACTCACACCCTACCCTTGGCATCAAAGAAACTAAGAAAGAACCACCTTAATGCCCTAGGAAAAAATCTAGTGTTGGCATAAATTACATTCCTAGGGACTAGAAAACTACTTCTGAGTATATAGCTTTCAGGGACATTAAACCCTGAAACTCATATTCATTCGTATTTGTTTTATTAAAGAATGATGCCTACACTTGACAGTGAAGCCACAGCAGTACTACCATCCCACATCCTAGGAGACTGAGTGTGAAGGCCTAACATTTAAGGTAGAGAAAAAGACCAAAAGTCCTCACTAACAGGGCAGGGTGACACCTGAATATTCAACCGTATAAAATTAGATATTTCAGGTGTCCGGTTCAAAGATGAAGCACAAAAACTTATTTCTGGACTCTACGAGAACTCTATCAAGTCCACTGCTACAATAAAGGCCAGAAAAAGCCTGCTTTTCTTTAATTCCTGTGAACTACACAGGCCTGGAGCAAATTTTGTGTGTGCCCCAGATTATCCACCGCATTAAGTATCTGGAGAGAAAACTAAATAAATAATTAGGTTTTGTGAATGGGCACTAGACAGTACTCTCAGGAAACACACAGACTACAGTCCCACCTGGCTCCTGGAAGAAGCCAAGGGGACTACCAACAGAATAAATGGGTAATAGAAGGACACGCCACTCTATAGATAAACCCAAGTAAATAATGGAAAGCACCCACTTGTTTATTATCCTTTCCCACTCTCTCCAGAAGCTGGATATTCTGTCTCCAAGGGTTCAGTGGACAAAGTGGAGCCCTGACGTCAAAAGCTCTCCGTGGTCTTGGCTGTGTCTGTGGCTCTAGGATCACTCCTTGCACCTCTGGTAGGAGAGAAGCACTGAAATAGAGCTGAATATAGATTTAAGAAAAAATTCTTATTAAAAAAAATTACATACTCTGGTCATTTGAGTTTGTAATGGCTTATCCTCAGGACAAAAAGGAGCGATCTTGGTGCAAACTTTAAGTACCATCTTAATTTCAATTTTAGATGTCTGTTACACAAATGATTGATTTCCTCAGTAGCTACTAAGAAGAGGCCTGTACTGGTCTAAGCCATAACATACTCGGTGACAAACCACTCACTCAACTTCAAACAGAAGATCGAAGCAAAAAAAAAAAAAAAAAAAAAAAAAAAATCATAAATCATTATGGGAAACAAGATCACAGTTGTTTTAAAGGGACAGGGAGAAGGCATTCAGCCTGATACATCAAAAGATCCCCAGTTAATTCTTCTATGGAAGAGAAGAGGATGGACTGGAAAGTAGGAACAGTATAATCATAGTAAAAGAACACTACTAATCAGGAATGTCTACAGAGCTCAATTTAATGGTTTAAATTCCAGTAATTTAGACAGACCAATCAACACTATAGGCCAATATTATTGCTAAAAAAAAATTCAAAAAATAAAAAAGATTAAATTGGTGTTTTATCAAAGATCTGACTAGTGTCAATGAAAAAGGTTTCTTTTTCAAGCCGTCAGTCATCCTTGAAATTGGAGGGCAGGATAACATTCATAGGTAATATATACTTAAAATTTTTTTAAATGCATGATCCTTTCTTTTATTTGGAGTCAAGAAGGACCAGAAATAATCATTAGTGGCCAGAATGTAGAAATTAAAATATTGAAGTATATCAAACAACAGATGATGAAGATGCTGGAAAATAGCTTTACAGAGGTTCAAAAGCACATAGTGTCGGATCAAGGGAAAGCTCAAAGGAGAAGCAGAGAGGCAGGCGCGGATTTAAAGTTACAGGGACTAACAGCACTGCCTCAAGGGAAATGGTCAGTTATCTTGTGTACAGAGTGGTAAGTTCTGGTTAAGTCTGAAGCTCTTCCTCTAACTGTAAAGGTGATGTGTGTTCCTGCTGCATGTATCAGTCAGCCGTGGTATCCTATTTCTGGGACTTGTTATATTCTGGGTGAACAAAGGAGGGGAAATGCAGCCAGGTTATTTTCCCCTCACACCAACTGGTTTCCTTACCTGTTAGTGGACCAAGGGTTGTGCTGTCCTGTTCTCTACCAAACAACCAACAAAGGTTATATCTCAGCATTAAGGAGGCAGTGACCATGACAGTGTCTACTGCCTTCACTTCCTCCTGGCTTTGGCAGCCAGTGTGGAAACATACCAAAGCTGAAAAGGAATGGTTACACTAACAACATTTAGACAACTTTCTTAAAGCCTGAAGATGAAAAGAAAGCTGAACCCTTCTACTTAGGAACATACCCAACTCTGCATAGATGAGGAATAAAACCAGTGTGGCTCAAGAAAAAGAAACTTGTGATGAATCTAACCATCCAACCTTTAATTTCCAAAAATTAAAAGAAATGAAAAAAAAAAAACAAAAAGAAGAAGAAGAAGAAGAAGAAAGCAGCAGAAGAGGTAAACTGGCACTAGGAAAGACAGGGAAGCCGTAGGCAGAGTACTTCACGGGCCAAAGTGGCAGCATGTGGTCCCGGCTCACAGAGCCCATACACTTTGCAGGAGACCGGGTGGTTTTTAAAGCACTGCCCAGTGTTATCTCATGGGGGAGGGAGACCAGGAATGAGGAAAGGAGAGAAGCACGCATTAGAACCAAGACCTGAATACAGACTAGAGAAACACTTTCTAGTCCTCAGAACTAAAGAAAATGACTGACGTGCCCATGGCTGGAACTGTCATTAGTGACATCAGAACATCAGAGCTGCCTCAGACGTATGCCCCTTATCCTTCTGCAAGTGAGCGCTACAGAAACGCTGCAAAAATTACCCCACAATAACCCTCCAATTCTTTCTAATTAATTTTGTTGGCAAACCCTTCCTTTTGTGATAATATTCCAATATGAACCATTGAAGATTATTTAAGAATTCTCCATTGATGAAATCTAAGTAAAATTTAACTGTAATAATCAAGGCAGTGTTTTAAAAATCTATTCAGAAATTATAAACAAATTTAAGATTTTTTTTCCCAAATTTCACAGTTTCCCTCTAATTATCAAATAATAACCAATCATAACATGGAGCTGGATGGAAACTGGAAAGGGGGAAGGAAGGGCCATTCTAAACACTAGGTTAAGTTCACGACTTCAGCAGGAGCACTAAGGTAACCACTTCAAAACCTTTATTTTCATACCTTGGGGGGGTGGGGCGGGGGGGAAGAAAGAAAACCTTAAAATCTTTATATTCAGTTACAAAGCAAGTTCAATGTGAGCCTTTCAAAGTCCCATTTATTTCAAATATTCCTTTATTCTGCCTTCAGCACCAGGGCCTTTGACAGACTCTTACTCAGCAACAAATAAACACATAGATTTCGCCAAATAAAAATTACTTTGCTATCATTCAAAGGAGCTGGTATTCTTTTCACTGTAAGTTAAAATTCTGATTGGACTTGATGATTTTATATAAAAAGAATATACAATTTCAAGATGAGGTCGTGAAGGGCATCAGCAGCGTATGTATCCCACCAGCACAGGGAGACCACCGCACCCCACCACGCCCAGGCATTCCTCTCTCTACGTGAGCTAACTAAGCTTTCTGAAAAATTAATATGTAATTACTATAGAGAATAAATTTCAAACCAAAGATAATAAAATCTGTTGTGCTGTGATGTAACGGCAAGGATGTGAATGGCCTCTGTACCCATGGATTAGCAAAGTCATCAACATTCTCTGGGATTGTCTACATTTCTAAAGATTCTTACAGAAAATCCAGCTATGTTCAAATCAAAAAGAAACGCTAAGTATTACTTATATATACTTAGCATTATATGCATTGACACATCCCATTGAGAAAGACAAGTTCCTTGGAAATGTCTATCAAATAAGGCTGTTTGTAAAATTTGCCCTCAGTACTATATTATTAAATGAGAATATATGGCTTATTAGCTTTACACATTCCTATCATCAAAGAAAAAGAGAACCAGCATACTTAATTCTTTTTAAACAATGCAGGAGAATGACTTTTTTGCTGCTGCTGCTGCTGCTGCTGCTGCTTTTGAGGCAGGGCCTCACGTAGCCCAGGGTGGCCTTGATCTTTCATCTCTGCCTCCCCAGTGCTAGGTACACACAACAGTCTGAACCAGTCCATGGATGTGATTCTCCCTTAAAGGCTGTGCAGCCACTAGTCTACTTAAACCTGCTGCTTACCAGTGTGCAGATTTATAAAGTAGACAGTACAAATGACTTGGTCACCTGCCATAGCATCTTTTTCTTACCTACCTTCTAGCACTGACTCTTACTGGTTCAAAAGAACTTCCATTTAAAAAATGAACTTCCCATAGATTCCATAGCCCCCAGCTGGTCACCAGAAGAAAACTTTTTTTCTTAAATAAATGCAGAATCTTTGCTCTCCAGGCCCTAGAAGCGTGTGTGGCACTCTGAATAAATAATTCAGTAAATGTTTTCCAAATGTTACTAGTCAAGAAAACAGTAACAGAGAACTGTGTTTCCTGGCTAACATACAGGTAGACACCATATGGTTCAACTTTAATTCTTAAGGAAACAATTTTATCCACAGTATCAGAGTTCAGACAGGAGATGGGACCAAGTGCCAAGACCGGGCCAAGTGCCAAGCCAGTCATGGCTACATAGCCAGACCCCATCTTCAAAACAAACCAACCAACAGACAACAAAACCCCCTCAACATACAACAAAATCCCATTATAAATGATTTTTCATCCTTTTGAAAAAGCTAACGTTGAAAATGTTACTGGGACTGAAGTCACACCACTAGATTTAAATGTCAAATTTTGTTAAAAGGAAAACAGCAGGTAACTAACCAAATGTGTCTTTACATGAACTAAGGCACAGGATCAAGTAAAAGAGATGAAAAATGATAATACATGATATATTTAAAGTGGTCAACTTACTCAAACTGAAGGGCAAAGGGCAATAAGAAAGCAGCCCTGGTAAGTTCTGCCAGCTAGCTCTGACAGACAGAGAAGAGCAACCTCAAAGGAAAGGCAAAACACGAACATCCTTAAATCTGACTCTTAAAAAAGAAAAAAGAACGGTCTATTTGACCTGCTATATCAGTTACTGAACTGTTTTTATAATTAGCCTACCTTTTCCTTCTCCAAAAGCTCCTATGCTGGCTTGCCTTCTTAGTATAAATTATTGGCTTTGTTCTTAGGACAGTCAAGAGACTCTGAAATGTGTTACTTTCAGATCACATGCCTCTTCTATTACTGTATTTTTTTAATCCTAGGACTCCAAGTTGTACACTATATTAATATACTCAGAAAGATTGAGAAAAGACAGCAGGTAACATTCATGTTCCATTGATTACATCAATTCCTTTAGTATCTTTATCCATTTATGGCAAAAACTGCCATTGGTCAACAACAAGATGAAGGGTACAACTGAAAAGGCGCGGATGCACCCTGACACAGCAACAATGTCAGACACTAAATCAAGTCAGGAAGTACAAGAAACCAAATATATAATGCTGTCCCAGGTCATCACCTCCACAAAGCAAAGAGAAAAACAAAAACCCTCTTAATCACTAATGGAAACAACTCCAGCAATGGAACAAGTAGAGCAGCAGGCACCTCCTGATCTAAACACTGGGCAGGACACAGCAGCACTCCTCAGCTGCTACATGTCTATCCCATCCCATCCCATCCCATCCCATCCCATCCCATCCCATCCCATCCCATCCCATCCCATCCCATCCCATCCGGAGAAAAGAGAAACAGGGTGAATGAACAGAATGCCCATAGAGTTAGCTGGTACACCACAGAGACAGTAAGACATTGTGGAGACCCAACCACCAAGTACAACATGGGAATCTAGACTGGATCCTAAAAAGATCAGAGGAAACATTATGTCAAAGTTCAAAACCAGCTTACAGATTGATGCTGATTTCCTAATTTCTAGATTTGTGATAGGAATGCCAAGGAAAGCTGGGTGGCAGCTTTTAAAAAGACTGCATGACTCACTCCTCCTGTTTTAATACGAAAGGCTAAAATTAAAATCCCAAAAGGTCTTGAATCAGTTGCTGTAACCATGTTATACTCACTGAAAAGAAATAAAGCATTTTTTTTCAGATTCAGAATAATTTAGTCCATTGTTTCTTTAATAATTAATCTGAATGGAAATAACAACAGTATGTCATTGTGAATCTAAAAGTTCATAGTAGCAAACTAAAAGAAACTAAGAGAGCCTGTGTTGTCTACTGCTCACCAAGAAAGATTCCTGCACAACGCTCAGACTGCACTGCCCCACACACTACAACTGTCCAATCTGATTTTATGTATTTAAAATCCCAATGTCTTACTAATTATTCAAAGCTTTCATAGTTGTTTCAACTTTTCAGACACTTTTAAGAGCAAAATTTTGATGGTAACGATGTCTAAAAAGGAAAACACTGTCAAAGAGAATATGGTGAAAAGACCATTATCGCCATCAAACCAAAGACTCTAGAAATATAACTTAGGCCAGATTTGGTGGAGGACATCTTTTAATTCCAGCACTCAGGAGGCACACAAAGGCTGACCTCTGTGAGTTCAAGGCCAGCTAGGGCTACATAGTGAAATGCTGTATGAAAGAAAATAAGAGAAAAGAAAAAAAACGAGAAGAGGGCTATTTTTTTGTTTGGTTGGTTTTGTTTTTGTTTTTTTACATTAATCTTAGCACTGGGAGGTTAGAGAAGATTAGTTATCCAAGACCAGCCTTGGCTATATGAGACCCTGTCTGAAAAACAAAGCAAAACCAAAGACAGACAGACTGCTTTGAGTTCACAGTGCATTTGGCTTTAATCCTTGACAGTGTCACTACTACAAGAACTTATTGTCCTTATATTTATTAAGCCAGAAATCCAAACCTCCACTAAGAAATTAAGTGTGGTGCTAAGATAACAGCTCAGCAGTTAAGAGCACTGCCTGCTCTTCCAGGACGGAGATTCAGTTCCCAGCACCACATGGTGGTTCACAACTGTCTGTAACTCTAGTTCAGAAGATTCAATACTGTCTTCTGGCCTCCCACAGAACTAGGCACAAACACTGTACAGGCAAAACACCCAGAAACATAAAATCAATACAATTAAAAAGAAAGAAAGGAAGGAGGAGTTGGGAGAAGACATGGAGGACTTTCTGGCAGAGTCTGAATCCGGCTCCCAGAACCCTACACCAGGAGGCTTATAATCACTGCAACTCCAGCTCTGGGGAGCTGAGTCTCTTCTGGCCTCCTCAGGGACTTGCACCCAACTACATGTGTGTATATACATATACATACACACAATTAAAATAATACAGGTTTTTTTTTAATTAAATGAAACTCATCTAGTATCCATCACACATTTTGAACTGACTACTTATTATTCAGAAGTAATGCCAGATTGTGGTATTTCTAAAACTTAAAAAAAAAAAAAAAATCATTCTGTCCTCAAATTTAAAAGTTCACCAAATACTTTAAAGCCTGAGTTGACTTCAGTTTTACAGCAGACCACAACAGTCAAGAGCTCCCTCCATACTAAGTAGCATTATCTTCACAATCATCTTCCATGGCAAATTTTTCACCATTAAAAAAAATGTTCTGGACTATGAAGGACTTCAAATTTTACCTCAAAAATTGAGATTTTTAAACCACGCATGGTGGCTCAATCTATAATCCCCCCACTCAGAGGCTGCTTCAGGAGGGCCATTGTAGAAGGACAGCCTAGGCTACACAACAAATACGATTTATAGTCTGAGCTATATAAGTACTATGGCCAGGTTACAGAGCAAGAACCTGTCTCAAAACAGAATCAAACAACAACAAAATTGCAATGTTTGTATTAGCTAGCTCCTTGTAACCGAACTTGGATTTCCTGAAGAATACAGTACCACAGACAGACTGCATCCCTAATAACTGAACTGTCGACAAAGGCAGGGACAGCTGAATGGAGGAGGGCATGTCACCCCAGCACTGTTCCAAAGCACGTTCCCAAGCATCCGGCAAACACCTCTTTGGTCCACTCTCATATGGCAATAATCACACTTTGATCCTAATATGAATGTATACTTACAAAAGACAAGATAGAAAACGTCACCAACTGTTATGGCAGGATAATAAACGTAGAGAGAAATGGGCTCAAGGAGACACAAAAAGCATTTTGCAAACCCCCTGGGCTCTAGAACTTTCCTTTTCCCAGAGACAAACTAGTATTAAAAAAAAAATTCACTTTGAAAGTTTATAGAGAACTTCAAAATTCAGTTCAATGAATCTGTGAACCTTAAGAATCCTAATTCTGAGTCATTACCTTATTGATTAGTCTCATTCACTCTCTTGAGATGTTTACCATCCCATATGGGGCTGAGAACGGAACAGATGGTCTTCAGGGCACTGCGCCCATCTAAAACAATCTTTACAGAGTTTCAGATCCCTTCATCTGGATGATTCTACTTTGGAGTGTTAAACTGCCACATGACACTGTATTTCCCTAAGTCCCCTTCACTCTCATTAGAAACAAAAAACTGAAGGCATGTTTTGCATTTGTGAACTTAACTCAAGTATTCATCAGATACTCAGAGAACAGTCCTCACAGAATGAAATTCAGAAAAACAATCAACCCTTGATGTCTCCAATGAATGGAATAGGGGTTTTTTATTATTATTATTATTATTATTATTATTATTATTATTATTATTATTATTATTTTGTTTTTAACAGAATGAAGGCGCTCAATATATACCATGCTTGGCAGAAATGAGAAAGAAGTCACTCTGAAGACAAGTTCTTTCATATAACCCATGGTGATCCAGACTATACCAAATATCACAAAGACCCAGAATGACTTATTTAGAAGGCTATATGTAATATGTAGAAGTTTTAGCCTGGTAGGCAAGCTTTCTTCTTTAATTTACAATGCTATAAAGGAACCTTCTTACTTGGCATGATATGAACGCCAACCACATACACAGCCACATGGAATTAAAAGCTGGATGCACTACACAGCTATCTCCTTTGATCTTTCCAAACAGTCCCAGGGTTGTGTTCTAGTCCCCACAGAACAGGTAAGAAAATTGGACTAACAAAGTTTAACTCACTTATAAAAGTCATACAATTAATTAAGAGGTAGAAAAAAGTCTAGAGACAAGGTCTGATGCTAAAACTGATGTTCAATAAAATCTACCTCCTTATATGCTGAGAGCACTAACAGCTTTGTTGATCAATTATTTGAATGCAAAAGCTGTCATGTGTGTTATATATGGAACAACAACTGAGCATATACTTAATCTGGAAGACATCAAGATCTATGATGCTTAAGACACATGAAGATCCTATGGGCTTCCCCAGCCCCCTTTATATTTTTAGCACTTCTGCTAAACATTAGGAATGTATAAAGCACTCAGTATTTCTGAGACAATACACTTCTATGGAGAGTCTTGTAAAGAGCTTTCTAGACTGACAGACAACTCCTTAAACTAGCTGGTGTCATCTTTACTTCCCATGGGTAGACCTCCAAATGTAGGCAATGAGGACCAAGTATCCCTGGAGAGTGGGCTGTACCAAGTTGCTCCACAAAAATTACCAACTGTGACAACTGCGTCTTTCCTTCCCACACTCTAACGGTTTATCACCATCCTGGTTCTGTTTGTTCATCTCCTAGTGATGTGTTCAACCTCTAACTCAGACCTCAGTTATTCACTACTCATATTTAGACTCAATACTAATGGGATTTAAGTTCCATATTCAAAAGCTCAAATATAGCACAGATTGGCTCTGTTAGAGCAGACTCTATTCTTAAAAGCTTTTGGTTTTACATATTAGATCTAGTCATAATAAGCCATTGTAAAGCCTCATGGGCTTAGACTCTGAGTACAACTAGAAAAATAACTGAAACTAAGAAAAATTCCAAAATGAACCTTACCTTCCACAAACTTAACCCGTTAAACCATTCTCCTGTGATTGCTGGCCTGGCCTTGGGGAGACAGCAGGTCTGGGAGCAGTCCACGTGTGGATGTAAACTGAGGTGCTCTCAAAAGCAGCTGCTTCTTCCCAATAGTGACAGTGGGAATTAGGGAGCAGACAGGGCACAATCAGTACCCAATGATGACCTCACTTCCGAGCTTCACCGTTACACCCCAAAGTCCCCAGCTGTCACTTTCAACAGCTCCAATGCTCATTCATAAAAGTGAACAAATGTGACTAGCTTGTGCAACAACTCTTAAGACACATAACACAACCTCTCCAACAACAAATGAAATTTACCTTCCAACAGAAAGGAGCAAAATGCTAAGTTCGATTTTTAAACTGCATTATTAATTACTCATATAAATTAGTACTTTTGTAGTTCATTAACAAACATAAGCTGCAACAACTCAAAATTAAAGACCTGAGTCATAAATACACTATTATGACTCAATTAATTAGAATGAGGTTTCTGCTTTTAAACTATTTTAATGTAAGTTATGCTGAGCTTAAGGCAAACATCTTAAGTAAGCTTAGCACTGAGAACAGATGCTTTCATTTACTGATTGTTCCTGGCATAAAACTGACTCACTGGACGTGGTGGCATCTGCCTTTAATCCTGGCACTTGGGAGACAAGAGGCAGATAGATCTCTGTGACATTAAGGACAGCCTGGGCTACATAGTAAGTTCCAACACAGATAAGAGAGGCCCTGTCTTTAAAAAAAAAAAAAAGTGTCTCCAGTTATTCTTCTGACTTGTGATTAGACACTCACAATTCCAAGTTAAATACAAGGCAGTAAGCTTGGGAATGTTAACCACAGCAAAGGGATGCTATCACTGTCTTCCTATCAGGTGTTCACTGGCCCTTATGAATTTATCATCAGTGTATAAACCTGCCAAGAGAAGAAGCTAAAAGGACTGGAGTGTGGAGTAGTCTTTAATCCAACAGGACTTGAGGATACAAGTGAAAACATGAAGTCCTGGTTCTCGATCCACCCTTCTTTTTCATGAACTGGAAGAAGTGCTCGCTAGGAATCAAATGTTACCGCTTTCAGCAGTTGAACAAATGTGTACACCCAACTTCAGACAGTAACTGATGAGTGTGTGGTGGATCTACATGAAGGAAGAGAACAGTAAAGATAGCAGCTGGGGTGTGTGCAGAAGAGAAAGGAGAGAGACAGATCCGATGAAAACACTTGACCATCACACCGAGATGCTACAGTTAACTACAACAGAAGACATGCCCCACGATGGATTCTAAGAGAATGCAGGGGTGTGATGAATGGGAAGACCTACTGAACGCACTAGAGGAAAGCTGCAGCTCACTGGGCTCCTCACACCTAGACTGGGCACATTACCTCACACAAACCCAGGGGCTGTGTCTACCCACTCTCCAGGTTCATTATCTTTGTGCCCAAAGGGGTAAAGAAATGCCCAGTGACAGAAACGCTCAGGGGTAAAGTGCTGCTCACTTAACAGCATGTTTTTAAAACTGTGTTTCCGAGGCACAGTCATCAAACACCATCTTTTAAAGTAAATTTCAAAAGAGGACTATATTCAACAAAAAGAAACTATGTGTAACTTTCACAAATACAACAAAGTTCTCTAGAAAGAACAATCAAGAAAATGTTTAAAATAAAACTTGCTTATAAAACAAAGTTAACTAAAGTCTTCATTTCTTTAAAAAACAAACAAACGCCCGGGCAGTGGTGGCGCACGCCTTTAATCCCGGCACTTGGGAGGCAGAGGCAGGTGGATTTCTGAGTTAGAGGCTAGCCTGGTCTACAGAGTGAGTTCCAGGACAGCCAAGGCTATGCAGAGAAACCCTGTCTCGGAAAAAAAAAAAAAAAAAAAAAAAAAAAAAAAAAAAAAAAAAAAAAAGAAACAAAAAAAAAAACTAAGGGGCCCTCTATTATATCAAAGTATCTTTAGTAGTAATTCTACTGTGGTAACAGAAAATGCACTATACCCAGTGCCTACCAACATACTTTAGCTTGAGGAAGCAGAATATTCTGGTTCTGATCACACGCTGCAAAAGTGTGATGGTTCAACTTGGATGGAGAAGGATCACAAAGTGAAATCTTTAGGCAAGAAGGAGTCTCTAGAATGAACTAAATGTGGAGGATACATTCCACAGGTTGGGGTCCTGGTGACTAGAACTGGGAGAGCGAGATGAACAGCAGCATCCGCACCCACCCTACACCCATTGTTTTCTGCTGCAGCCATGGGAAGAAAGTCAAAGGCCAAACCCTGAAACCAGAATTGCCACCATACAGGCAGGTGACCCTGAATAAAAAGCTTCTCTCTCTATCCTGTTTCCTCATCTGTAAAATGGGGATAAATATGAAGGCAAAAAGCTGTCCTGAGGATTAAGTAACACCTCTGTGCCCAGACAACTCTGGCCAGCAGTGCTGGTTCTCCACTACTCTACTCCAAGGCAGCTGTTACTAGAGTCTGAACAGCACACAGCACTCGGCAGAAACTGCCAGCTCCACCCAGGACAGAGCCTCAGGAAGGCATAATCTAACTCTAAGTGCCTGGTTACAAACAAATTAAAAATCACATCAAAGTAGCCTTATTACTAATGCTTAGATACGCCATACACCTGGTGATTTTAATAGTAAGTATCATTTCAACTGTATGTGTATCCTTTCTAAGCACTCCTAACTAGTCAATATACTATGTTAGTATGTATATACATGCTAGGAAAGCCTAAGGACAAACAAACAAACAAACAAAAAAAAGGTAAGAACTAAATAACCTGAATAAGCTATCAAGAATTAAGTCTTTATCAACAAACAATTTTGAATCTGTAAGTCACCCAAAGAATACTCAGAAATGTACATGGGCTATTAAAAATTCCCAAACCAGGCAGTCAGCAGTCAGGTGTCACCACAAAAATGTGAGGGCCCTGGAAGTGTGGACTATTATTTCATCTGTTTAACCTCAGAGAGCTGAGTTACTATGCTCTGTGACTCCACAGATGAGCAAAGCCACACGACGAACCATGACCTAACACTGATCCTTCACGAGACCAAGTCCCAGTAAGTCTCCCCAATCATCAACACAAAACGGTTCTATGAAAGGCAACTGGGTTGAACACTGACCGGTTCAGAGAAAGAAAAACTGCCTAGATTTCCCACTAGCCTCTGGTGACCACTGCATTACATCACTGCCCCTCCCCGTGGTGGGGTACTGCTGCTGTTAACCACTACCATCAGAATTCCACCTTAAAAAACGAGGCCTCATCTGTCTCCCAGGGCTTCTCAACACAGATAGTCATTAAAGCTTACTGTGAATTCTGACCACTGCCAGCCCTTTCATGGTTCTTTTCCCTCTGAAGAATCCCTACTTTGCTCTTCTGAATAACAGGCAACTAATAATGTCCACGAGTAAAACAGATCAGAGAAACTGTAAACAAATATTCACTGAACTGCTTAGAAGGAAACAAACAAACCCCCTCAACAGAAGCAATCTGCATTTTACAGGCTCAACGCCTGTTTTTGAACAGTTGACTGCAAAGGTTTCCAAGATAATACCCAGGTATTTTAGAACCATTTTATGGAAAGTAGCTAAGTCAGTCCAAAGTGGAAAAATACTGATTATTCCAATTACAAAATAAATGGAGGTTTTTTTGTTATTGTTTCACTCAAGTGAAGAAAAAATTTAACAGCTTAAAAGAATACAAAATAAACAAAACACAGTGCTTGTTTAGAGAAAAAAAAAGCTAACCCACAATCAGCAAAAAGTAAAGCAATCATATCTATCAAAGAAAAAAACTGATGTCACATAATAACCTCTAAGGAATTCAATTCTATTCTCTAAAAAGATGCATTCGATTTCCCTGTTCTCATGCCATGAGACTAGATTTTCTTCATTAAACAGACTTTCACCATCTCTGTAAACACTGAAACAGGTTTCGGATACTAGTAGATTCCAAAAATCCCTGTTCACGGAGGCTAAAATTTTATCAGATAATCACATCAAGTAATAAATTATAACAAGTATTATAAATGAAAATAACAAGGTTCTTTTAATTAGTTTTAACAAACAACCTAAATTGTTTGGCATGTCAGAGGCCCTCCCAAAAGTTAAAGTTTAGAAGTGGTACATACCTGTTATCCCAGGACTCTGGAGGCTGAAGTGGGAGGATCACAATCAAGGCCAGCAGGGGCTACATAGCTAGTTCAAGGTTGGTCTAGACCACATAGCAAGATCTTGTATCAAAACAAGAAAAAGAAAAAGGGACAATTAAACTTTAAGGAAGAGTTGGGGAGGTGACCTTGGGCAAGTTTATGTTCAAGAACTGCATGTGCAAATGCCCAGAGAAGAATGGGTGGCGGGTAAGAAAGTTCCTGAAAGGTCAGCAAGTGTCATCAGGAATAAAGCAGGGGGAGTGGAAGCCCAGGGTAGAGCACTTGCCTGGCATGCACAAGGCCCTAGGCTCCATGCCCAGCACAGAGAGAAGCGTTTACTTTTCCCTTTTATCTGCTTCTCGTCTGCCAAGAACAGCCAGCCCTTGCCACATGCTCCCACCACCAGGCGCATGGGGCCAAGCAACCAAGGACAGAACCTTCTAAAACCATGAGCCAAAATAAACCTTTCCTAAGGAAATGGAGCCTGCCTGATAGGAGGCCAGGAGTAGGCAAAGACAAAGGAATTCCCTTACACCAGAGGGGAAGGCTTTAAGGGGATCTGGGCAAGTGAGTTACATACAAGACTGACACATTGAGAGCACCATTCAGACTGCAACGCAGTACCAGAGAAAGGCAGGATGCGTGCAGATCGGTCGGTGAGAAAGCTACCACAGGCAGTACTTCTTTAAGTGAAGGTTGTTCTTTCTTAGATTTGGAACTGTGCCAGCAGAGAAGAGTTGGAAGACAAAATAAAGATGGACTTTATGTGCAGGACGAAGCCAGTGAAGAAAGAGATGAGGAATGTGATCTTAGTGTCTAAAGTGAGTCTCTGAAATGAAGACAATCGGTGTTAGGTTGACTACCTGGGAAACTCAGCAGGTACAGCAGCTCAGGCCTGTGAGCCCAGCACCAGGGAGGCTGAAGCAGGGTGACTGCCTCCACTCAAAGTTTGGGGCCAGCCAGGACTAAAAGACTGAGCAGCCTGTGAGAACCAGAAAGGCCAGGAAAGCTGACATTGATAGTCTGGCAGAGAATAATCTCAAAGACCAACACAGAATGGCAAGAAAAGTGGGAAACAAAACAAAAGAACAAAAAACAAAGAAGGGTGTTGCAGCCAGCCAGAGTGCTGCAGGAGGGAGCTCGGTCAGCCAACAGAAGGCAGCAGAGAAGACTTTCCAGTCAGGGTGACTGGGGAGGAAGAAATGGTGGAAAGAAAAAGGCATTTCTGCCTGTGAGATCACAACCCACTGTTTACAATACAGGTAAAGATGGGTAATTTGTTCAACTGTACCTTCCTTTGAAAGCCATTAAAGGATGTTTTGAAGCCGTTTGTGGTAGGCCTTATCAGGAATCCCAGCATCTGGAAAGGCTGAGGCAGGAGAACTGCTGTGAGAGACTAGTCTCTGCTAAGTAAGGAGAATGTTACCTCAAAAAGCAAGAACAAGGAGGCACACACTCTGCCATGCCATCCAGCCTTACAGTGGCAAGCAATCAAACCGGAGGAGCAAGGCTCTGCCTGTGATGCCAGACCAGGCCTTTTCAGTTTCAAGTTTTAAATTTAAATTTCTACACAAGAAATCATGTCTATTCTTTTGTTATTAAAGTAATTTTTGAGGCTCTACCTCAAATTAAAAAAAAAAAAAAAAAAAAAAAAAAAAAAAAAAAAAAAAAAAAAAAAGGTATAAAAATGTAAGCCTATAAAAAAAAAACAGACTGTGAAAAGACAATAGCAGCCAGGCAGTGGTGGTGCACGCATTTAATCCCAGCACTTGGGAGGCAGACACAGGAGGATTTCTGAGTTCCAGGCCAGCCTGGTCTACAGAGGGATGGGAGTTCCAGGACAGCCAGGGCTACACAGAGAAACCCTGTCTCGAAAAACCAAAAAAAAAAAAAAGAAGAAGGAGGAAGAGGAAGAGAAGGAGGAAGAAGAGGAGGAGGAAGAAGAGGAGGAGGAAGAAGAGGAGGCGGAGGAAAACAAGAAGAAGGAGGAGGAGGAAGAGGAGGAAGAAGAGGAGAAAAGACAATAGTAACACAAATCTGGAAGCCAGAAAGCAGATGGTTGAGTGACAATTGACTTCACAAACAGTAAAAACAATCAGATTCGGCAAACAGTAGAGAAAGCCAACAACAAACCCAATTTAAACTTTGCAAAGTCCCAAAGGCCCAGGGATTGGCAGCACCACAGCCACTGTGGGGATGGAGGCTCTGCAGAAGGCAGGTGGAACCAGCTCCTCACCCAACGACCAAATCTGCAGTCTGACAGGGAGCACAAGACTGAGGGAGCCAAGCACAGGAGAGGGCGAGCGGGGAAAGCAGAACATGGCTGAAGGAAGCCGTGCAGGTGATCCAAGACTTCCAAGACTTTTCATCCCTCCACTCCCTGCAGCCCTTGTGGACATGCCTTTCTGCCTAAGCACAAATCAGAAAAGCCTTCTTAAAAGGAGCTAATCAACTAAGGAGAAGTCCAAAGACATCAGGACGCCTAGTCAAACAGCCCAGTCAGGTCACAGGCTAGTGGGGCAGATGGCTGACAAGCTTGTCGAGAATCTGTACCTAACATTTCCATCATTTACACTTGAAACTACTTAAAGGAAGGGACTAGAACACGGAAGATACAGACCAAGGCACAAAAGAAGAGGAAACCTGGAAAAAGCAGACTGCACAGAAAGAAAACGTTTAAAGGGCTAAGCATGATGACACACTACAACATCTACACTCGAGAGGCAGGGTTGGAGAATGGCAAGTTCAAGGCCAGCCTGACTAGAGAGAAACCCTGTCATAAAACAAATCTAACTTACGTTCACAGAGCTAAGAGAAAGTGATATTAAATTAACTGGAACAGTACACAGCTAAAAAAAAAAATACAAAGGCCAACAACAACAAAGCTCTTGGAAATTAAATGTAAGAAAAACTCAATAGAAACAGAGCAGAGATACAAACCAAGGAAATTAGAAGACCAGTCAGGAAGGCCCATTATGCAAATAAATTTGAGAACATTTTGGGATGTAGTTCCCTGGCAGATCCTTCACCAAGTCTATGAGGCCCTGGGTTCAAACTCAGTACCCCAAACTTTCCAAGATAAAATTGCACATAGCAAAAACTCATGAATAAAAGCAGAATACACACACACACCACACTATCCATGTAAAATTCAAAACACTGGAAGCAAACTTTAAAAGCATTCATAGATCTTTCAAAATGAGGAAAGGAAGGAGAATGAAAGAGAGGAAAGACAAAGACAGGCCACATACAGCCTAGCAAACTAAAATGGCTATAGAATTCTCAAAAGCAATATGGAAACTAGGAAGTGGTGTCAATAAAGTTGAGAGCACGATTTTTTCAACCTGGTATCCTTCACTCAAACAAAGAAATCAACTGAGTGTAAAGGTAAGCCAACACCATTTAAAAATAGCAAGCAAATCAAAAATGGAGTCAAAGCTGGCTGTGGAAAATGAAGATATATATATACCCACTGGAGAAATGAAAGAGAGAAGCCAAGAGCAACAGGTGAGTAGCAAGCCTAGGTGAAAGGCCAGCAGAGAGGCCAGAGTGACACTGGATTTCCTAGAGAAAGGTCACATCAATACCTTGAAGTTGAGGCTGAGGGGCCAGTGATGAAGACCATTAATGATAAGACTAAATGCAGGGTGCAATGGGGACCACACACTCCAGCCACTGACTGACCCTAAGCCAGTTCCACGGTAAGAGCAACCCCAGTGAAATGTTCTAAGGAGCTCTCCATCCTCTGGCATTGAAGAACAAGCACACAAGCAAGAAATCACCAGAGAGCTGAGGAAGGGCTCTATCCACATGGAGACCAAAGCACACACAACTTGGAGACCAGGAAAAAACTGTGCTGATAAAGGAACTGGAAGGGACCCACCCCTTCCAATACACCAAGTGTCTGGGAGTGGGGGGAGGAGCAGGGCAGCCATAGGACACTACACTGTGGATGGAAAAAGGAATGATCTTTTATAAAGCTTAAGAATACTCCAGAGTGACATTAACTGTTGGGAGAAACTCCTAGAACAAAGGCAACCAATGGGCAGGTCCATTTTATCTCAGAAATTTAAAAACTCAAAGTAAGGATAATTCTTAGGAGCACAAGGAGTTAAGTTCTGAGTCTTCTAAATTTAATTTACCTGACAAATCTGTGAGAAATGTTATTTATTGCCTTCATTGTTTTCAATTGAGGAAACTGAGGGATAAGCAAACTAAACAGCCTGAAATCATATGAAAGGAGCAGAAGACAGAGAAGAGACAAGACTGGGTGGTCAGCCTTCTGAGCTGCTCCCGACCAGCACACTGTTGCCTGTCTGGTAGTAAGACAGGCTTGTCAAAGAGGAATCATCTATACAAAATTAAAAGGATTCTACAAAGGAAATCTGGGTAGGAAGGAGGTGGGAGGTATAGACTTATACATGTAAAAACTAAATACTTCAGGTCAGGTGTGATGGTGCAAACACACCTCTAACCCCACATGCAGCACTGGGGAGGCAGAAGCAGACTGATCTCTGTGAGTTCAAGGCCAGACAGGGCTACAGGGTCAAAACAAAACCATTAAAAGGTAATTGACATTTTTACATTATTTTAATTGATCCATCCTACCACTCCCAGTAGGTAAGCAAAACAAGTGTAGTTCCTTTTCTGTAAGAAAACCCCAGATTTCCAGGCAGGGGAGATGGCTCATTCTCCCATCTTACAAAATGGGAGGTGCTTGCTACACAGCATGTGAACCTGAGTTTGGACCCCAGAACCCACAGAAAAGCCTGATTGATGCAGAGGCTTCTAATCTCAGCACTGAGAAAGTACAGACCGGTGTATCCCTGTAGCTCACTGGCAAGCCAGCCCAGTCAACACAGTGAGCTCCAATTCAAAGAGAGACCCAATCTCAAAAAATAAAGTGGACACTGCTGAGGAAGACAATGTAGTTGTCCTCTGACTTCATAATCACATACACGCATGCAGCACAAATGTAAACATGAAAAAAAAACCCACTCATTGCTGTATAATACTTGAGGATTTACTACAAAACAGTATTTAGAAGGCTGACACCATGTCACCTTAAGGAGCAAGAAGATAGCAAAGTCATATTGCTCATTTCAATTTATTAGATAAATTATAGCAACTGCACTTCTAATGGTGTAGTTAAGATGACAGACAATAGGAACTGTGCCTTGATAGGAAAAACAGAAAAAGATCTGCTGAGTTCGTTAAAAAAAAAAAAAAAAAAAAAATTTTGTTCCTGTCCTTGTGGGAAAGACAGGTAAACATAATTATCACCAAATATATAGTACTTAAATAGAGACAGTAAAATGTGCTAAGGAAACACCCCCTGGGGAAGAACAATCTTTCAGAGGGAACATCTGAGCTTTGCTTATAAACAAGAATTTCACATAACACTGTGCAGAACATTATAGTAAAATAACTGTATCTTCCTGTTCCTGCAAACATTAAGTTCGCATTAAAGGCTAAGACATCTAGATCTTTATAATAAAATGGCCTTTAAAAAAATAAGTCACATCACCTTCCATCCGTATCTGTAATGTTTCTAGTCTCCTCTGAGTATTACAGTTGGTAAGTGGACAACTGAAAGCACTTTCCACGTGTCTGAGCATTTAACTCTAAAGAGCTACAGCATATCGCAATATATACTCAAGGATAGTCTCTCTCTCTTCTGCCACCAAACATTTTTATGTTAACATTACTTCCTGGGTCATAAAATGAAATGAGGGCACAGCCCTCTCTTCCAAAGGAGAACAATGGTGACAAAGCCTACAGGATGCAGGTGACACAGGCTGGCATGGAGGAAAGGGAGGGCTCTAAGGCTGATTCGATTTTGCCTCTCCTAGGTATTTCCCAATTATCTCCCAAGGGCAAATTTAAATGATTTTTTTTTTAAACCAAACTACAGTGAGAAAAAAAACAATCTGCAGTAAAATGTAATTAAAAATAGACCTCAATGGTTGGTCTGCATGCTCCTTGGCTGGGGGACTCAGATCTTAGAGAACTTGGAGGAGGGCAAACAATGCGTCCAGTCTTGATGACTCAACTTTGATGTCAACTAACACAAGTTTGTAATAAAGTTCAAAGACAGTCTGAGGACTTAGTTACTGCAGACAAATACTTCACATTGCTTCTTGAGCTTCTCCGGAACATAACTCTACCCTACTGACTCCTGACCCACCTTGAGCTCAGTCGGGAAAGAGCTATGGACTCTCACTCTTCCCTGTACAGTATCCTCTGACTTAACCTTGGACAGCAGGTCTTCCCAAGGCCTGCCATCTCCCTACCAACAGGAGGAAAACAAAGGAAGCCCTCCCAGGAGACCACAAACCGTAATTAAGAAAACCCTCCCAGTTTGTAACCAGTGTGTGGTTTCCATTTCTCTGTTACCTGTTTGTCACATCTTGGGTTAGCATCTGTATTATATAGTTATGTTAACAAGGAACTTCACTCAGTTCACATCCTTTTGATTTAGGAACCAGAAAAATTAGAGTAAATAATTCCTTAAACAAAACTTCCAGGTGAGGATCAGGATGATACAGATAAAATTAAAGGTTGGACAATAGTTATAACTGGACTATTACAGAAACTACCTCTTACAAGTCTATCTTGTGAAGCAGTTCTGTAGGAGGGTTAAGGACTGCATTTAGCTAATAACAAAATTTAGGTGTATGATTATTAGAAAAACAAAAAAACTGAAAAAGTATTTTCACCTGTTTCAATTTTCATAACCTTTTTGTCTTTTAAACGACTTGGGGAAAATGATGAAAATTTCACTGAAACACATGGCCTTGCTTTCTCTTTATAAAATTATTTTGCAACATTTCAGTTTTTCAAAATAAACCCACAAATATACAAATAAAATATAAATGCTTCAACAGGAATGGTTGAAAGTTTAATGTCAAAAATCCTCAAAAGATACTAAAATAATTAACTATGTTAAATGTTTTTTCAAAACTTCAGTGAAAAAGAAGGTTTTTTTACAATTACTATACTTCTCTTTATATGTACTGGCAAACTTGCAAAGAGAACTTTCCTTTAAAAAAAAAAAAAGAAGAAGAAGAAAAAGCAATGTAGAAACAGAGTTCACAGCTTGGCAGTCTGACTCACTAAGTGTGATTAGCGTATTTTCAATATAATTGAAAAACTGCTGGCCCAATACTGACTTTTAGCCTGTCTTTTGGTGAGAAGAAACAGGTGGGACAGATTACCCCGTATAAAATCAGCCCCAGTGAAGACTGGCTTCACTCTTTAAAATGGCTACCACATTCAACTGCTATCAAAAGAAAAAAATGTACAGCATTACATACTACCAAGGATAAATCTAGGTATTCTGCCCTTGAAAATACACTCTAAGACCCATATTATTCTTCTGTTTACAAAAGCTGGTACAAAAGCTAACAGCATGAGGGCAGCCTATATCACCCAGATTAGGTCATCTTTCCCACAGTGCCCTAGGAGGACAAGCAGGTAACAGTATCTTTCACAGCCTGAGATCAAACATACTAGGAAAGAAAAGGGCTGTATGGCAAGAACAAACGTGGGAAACACAACCCCCAACAAGACGTGATCATAAAGATTTTAGTAGCTCAGGAAGAATAGCTTTAACTATTTCGTGGGATAACAAAATGTAAGCTGCTTTTCATAATCTTCTCAAAAGTACTTTATAAATAATAAAATCTACCTGGTAGCCCCAAGCCTGTTTGTCATATACACTCACACTTTACAACTATCGTGAACATTATTTTCATAACCTAGTCTACCTCCCAACCACTGAAACCACTCTGTGACATTCTTCCTCTGGAAAACTTACCATGAATATATGCACTTCTCACATGCAAACGAAAAGGTGTATGTGCATATATACATACACTGCTTTAAACTAACTGCACCCACGCATATTGCAACTTTTAACTGCCCGATGTCTACAGAAGCACATGAGCTTACCTCTCGTCCTCGCCATCCACCAGGGGTGTTGTCAGCGGTAGCACCTTCAACGGGAAGAGAGAAGCAGAGGCTGCTAGGCTGCTGCTACTCCCATCTGAAACTGCTGACACTCCCCCACTGTCACCACTGATAGTCTGAGGTAAGCCGCCTAAGGAGGGCTCCGCTGGGCGCCTGGTATCTTCCATTTGGCTTCCAATTGCCTGAGCTAATGACTGTGTAGAGAACTGAGTAGAACTTAGTGGTATCTGCTGTGCCAAAGGCAAATTTATGTTAGTGGCTATCAAGGGAGATTGACTAACACTTTGAACCAAACTGCCATTTTGGGTGGCTGGGGGTTGTGCTATATTCTGTGGTGGAACTAAGTTTGTTGGGACAGAAGGCATTCCAGGAGGGCCAGCTGAACTAACCTGATTTGTAACAGAAATAGTGCTTGCGGAGGGCAGAGGACTACCTGTGGGCAACTGCTGGGAAACAACTCCTTGAGCCACGGTTTCTACTCCCTGTGGCTGGGGAGGCACAGTTACCAAGGTACTCTGGGCTGCAATGACCAATTGTTGAGGAAGGCTTGAAGCACTAGTTTGAACTCCCTGATGAATTATCCCAGTTGGAGCAGGTAGGACTACTTGTGAAGATGGAGGAGCACCTTGCTGAATAACTGAAGGTGTAACTTGGGTAGAGGGCTGCTGGACTGCAGTGGGTATGTTTGCCTGTTGACTGATATTTGCAATCTGACCACCAGTTGGTACAGTGGACACTGCTGTTTGAGCCTGGCCAATGGGCTGCCCTGACGGCCCTGCAGGTTGTGCTTGTACTGCTGTGGGCTGCACGGGCAGCTGGATCCCTTGTGGCTGAGACACAGGAATCACTGATGCTCCTGCTCCTGGGCCTGTGGAACTGGACTGTCCAGCGGACATTGCGGCTTGAAACATTGGCAGCGGCTGCTGTACGTACTCTGAAGTAGGATTTTGAGTCACTAGCTGGCCATGACCTGGGGCTATCTGTGTAGGAACCATTGGTTGCTGTTGCCCATATTGTAACTGCTGGGGTGGTGCCCCAGGAAGAGGAGTTTGCACGGGAGGAGCTGTCTGAGAATATGGCAGCTGGGGTTGAGCCAGACTGGAAACAGAAGGCTGTTGGCCTACAGCTGACGTCACACCAACCACGTTGACAGGTGAAGGCTGGATACCAGTTGCTGCACTCATAGTGGCTTGCAGAGGAACAGGTTGAAGACTCTGCTTCTGCTGAAAGCTCAATTCTTGAGGCTGTAACTGTACTTGTGACATCTGTGACTGAGAAATACTCTGTGGTATACTAACAGCCGCAATACTCTGTGGAGCAGGGCTACTGAAGTCTAGCTGTTGGAGGGCCACACCTTGAAGACCTGGAGGCGCTGGTGGTAGCGGCTGCTGCTGCACCACAGAAGGGGCTCCCATCTCTCCACTTCCCACACTCTCTGTGTAGTGACTCAGTGTGCTGACACTGCTGCTCACGGAGCTCCCACTAGTGCTCTCCCTCTCCGAAGACAACACTTCCGTGGGGGTTTGCTTCACTGTCTCCACCACTTTATTTATGGCCACACCTTCCATAGCTGGCCCAGCATTTTCTTTCTCATAGAATTCAGTGCAAGTCCATCTACCTTTTTTAAAGGGTTCAGAAGTAGAGTCTAACTTCACAACTCTGAACCTCGATGTGTTAACTGTTGGTTGCTGTTGCAGCTGCTGCTGCTGCTGCTGCTGCTGCTGCTGACTGGAAACCACTCCCACAGTGATACCTGCAGCTGCATTAAGGACACTGTTAGCAATAGGAGAGGAAGAAACGGTACCATTGCCCATGCCACTCAAGACATGCACATTAACAGCACTGGTGACTCCAGGCCCACTACTTATGCTAGCAGCACTAGGAATACTGCTTGTACTTATATTAGGGTTACCATGTGCGCTGTTCGTCACGCTGGGACTGAAACTACCCACAGTAGCAATGTTAACATTATTCGTTGCGTTCGTGCCAGTAACCGAATTTACACCTATGCCGCCTGTAGTACTCGGAGCACGGACGTTAGTCATCACTGATGCAGGTAAGCCACTCGATGAGACAGCAGAAGGAGGTGCGACTGGCACACCACCATCAGAACTTCCAGTTGTGGAGAGTTTCCTGGACACTGGGCTCGAGGGTGGCCCTCCAGGAATGGATGTACTGGCCACAGCAGCATGTGATGAATGGTGGTGTCCGTGGTGAAGGTGGTGCCCATGATGAATGGGATGGTGGTGATGGAGGTGGTGTGGATGAGCATTCCCATTGATCACAACGTTCTGTTGTGGAAGGTGAGGCAAATGAGGCTGAGGAAGGTGGGGCTGGTTAGGAGAGACTGCCCCAGGTGTCTCAGCTTCCTGGAAGTTATTCAGAGTCTCCTCTGAGGAACTGCGTTCAGGCTCACCTAAGTCAGTGGCCCTGGAAAGGGAGACATCAAGGATCTCGGAAGAAGAGAGATCTTCCGTGTGCGACTCATCTAGATCGTCGTAGCTCTCCGTGTCCTCTGCTATGCTGTTGTTAGAGCTTACGCTGGCAGAGATCTGAGCCGGAGTAACGCTAGTTATCTGGAAGCCACTTTTCTTTTTCATCTGAGTTCCGCCTGGCGCAAGAGGCTGTCCCTGCAGCTGAGCCTGCGAGAGGAGGTTCAGGCTTTGTGGAGGCGGAGGCTGTGGTCCCTGCGTGGAAGATGCAGCAGGAGGCGGCGGCTGGAGCAGCGAAGGAGGAGGAAAATCTTCAGAAGATGGAGCAGCACCACTGACGCCGGTACCTGCTGCATTGAGAGCAGAGGCGCTGCCACCACCGCTGCCCCTTCGAGGGAACATTGCCGGGTGCGCCATCTTCCTAGCACTAATGTCTGCAGCAGCGGCCGCCGCGGCGGTGGACTCTGGCGGCTGGTGCATTGTGCTGGGTACCGGGGGGCGGAGGAGGCAAGTGCAATTTCCTTCTGCACCGTAATCTTTGTATGGAGAAGCCGGAGAGGCGAACAGGACCTGAAGCTCCGCCCGACGCGATCCCTCCTCCTCCTTCTCTGCCGAAGGCGCCGGCTGCTCGTGCCTTCGAGGGCTAGCTTCGGGAAGGGAGGATGAACCGGGTGAACCAGGTGGCTGGGGAACCGAAGGGGGACCCCTTCAGTCCTTCGCCATTCACTTTCCCCTCCAGTCACACACCCCCCTTTATATTCCGCTTCACGTGGGGTGCGGGGCGGGAGGGAGGGGAGCCCAGGAGGGGGCGGGGGAGGCAAGGAGAAGCGAGAAATGCCCACCTTCTTTGGCCAACTCCGGAGCCAGCTCAACCCCCTCCTCCCGCGGCGGCGGCCGCTGCAAAGCCCCTCCGCTCGCCCTGCACCGAGGCAGCGCGGAGCGAGCGGTCGCCCGGCCCTCACCACCCCCGGCGCCGCGGCCGCCGGCGAGCCCTGAGCTCAGCGTCGCTCCAACCTCCCCTGCCGGCGCGGCCGGCCCCGCTCGGGCCTCCCCCCGCGGCCCGCGGCCCCTCTCAAACCCCCTGGGCTCGCGACGGCTGCTCCGGGAGGAAAGGCTGGCCGCGGCTGGAGCCCGGGCGGCGCGGCTGCGAGCGGGGCGGCGGCGGGGCGCCCGGTACGGTGAGCCCAGCAACGAGGCGCGGGCGGGCGCGCAGAGACGCCGGGTCCTCGCGGAGCGCGGCCGGGGCGCGGCGGCGGCGGTGGCGGCAGCAGCGGGAGCCCAGGGACCGCTCCATCACTGGCAGCCATGGAGCCCGAGCATTTTCCTCCCTCGGGGCAGGCGCTGGGCTCGGCACACGTCCTCGGAGAGGAAGGGCGCCGGCGCCCGGGCTGCTCCGGCGGGCGGCGGGACGTGCGCGGGAGCGGAGGGGCGAGCTCGCGTCCTCTTCTTAGCCCCGCCGGCTGGCTCGGCACCGAGCTGCTCCCGCGACCGGGAGGGAGGGGGCCGCGGGCGGCGGTGGTTCCTTTTCGCGGCGGCGACGGGCGGCCAGACGGGGCTGGTGCAGCGGCTGCAGCCGACGCCGTTCAAAGAAATGAGAGGTGGGGTTGGTCGGTGGCGGCGCGGGGCGGGGGAGTGGGAGGGCGTCGGGCAAGGAGGGGGCTGTGGTGGTTGTTACTAGTGCTCTTCTCGGGCTGCTCCGTATCCCCTGGTCTCTCGCGGCATCAAGAGAGGAGGGACCAGCGCCCCAGCGCGAGAGGAGGAGGGTCGAGCTCTGACCGAGGAGAAGGAGGAGGAGGAGGAGGAGAGGAGAGAAGGAGGGGGAGGGGTCGCGGAGGAGAGGAGGGAAGATGGCGTCTGCGCGTGCGCGCCGGCGCTGCAGACATAAAGCCGGGTCTGACTAGGGGAGGTGGCCTGTCTTCGGTCAGTGCCGAGCTCTAGGCTCCGTCTCCACGGAAATTGCCGAAGGCCGGCGGAGCCGCCGACGCCTGAGGGCGGTGGGGGTGGGGCACTTGGGCGCGCGAGCGAATCCGGGTCGCGTGGAGAAGCTGGGGTGGGGCGTGGGGGGGAGCCGCGCCGCGCGTGCGCGCAGGTTAGGCGTGTCCGCTGCTGTCTCCCACGCGGACCCCGGCGAGGCGGGTGAGGAGCGCTAGGTCTCGGGTGTGCGCGCCCTGGGGCGGTGTCCCCCACCCCCCGGCCTGCGGAATGGGTAATGAGGCTTTTCTCCTCAGCAACAGCATCACGAGTTGCAGCTCCCAGGAGCCCTCCGCTGCTGCCACGACATGAGTCAGGCTTTCTTCGGCGCGTGGCAGAGTCCTCCTCCTTCCTCCCCTCCTCCTCCTCCTCCAAGCAGCACCTGGGCTCCCCCTCGACCCGCACCACCCTCGCCCCTTCCGGGGATGCCCCGGTGGAGTCTAGTGTCTTCCCCCCACAGCAGTGGTACCTTTTGTGCAGGGCGGTGGTGGTTGCCACGCGGTCCCTCGCCCTTCGACGGGCAGGGGAGAGACTGCTAACATATGGCACCGATGTTTGCAGTGAATCTCCCAAGCCCCTCCAGGGGAAGGCTCTTTACAAAAGGGAGTGGTCCTTGCTGTCCCTCCTTATCTGATGGGAAGAAGCGAGCCGGCCCCGCCAAGTAACCAACCAACAGGTGGAGCTTCCCTCCAGCCATTCATTGTCTTTGTGTCCTTGCTGTGGCCCTTAATAGAGATAAAGGGTTAGGGCTTGGTCTTAGTGGAATTTAAAGGAAATTTGTGAAGAATGCCTTTTAGGGCTAGAAAAGCAAAAGGACCAGCTAAAATCACCCCCCCCTTTTTTTTTTAAACTAAAACTAGATTTCATGGAGTAGAAGAGGTTTGCTTAGAGGCAATTTTCTGTTAGCTGTCTCCGAAGTATTACATGTCAGAACCTCTGAAAGCAGTGCTTTGCTTCTAACCAAGAATGTAAATCTCACTCAGGAAATATTTTAAGCAGAGGTGAAAAGGGTTGTTTGAGAGTGGTTTGTTTCTGTTCTAATTTAGGTTTCTGGGATACAACTTGTTTAGAATTAGAAGATAGACCTCTGACTCAGGAAGTCACTGATTTCCTTTCTGAAGGAACAGCCTACAAACAAACAACAAAAAAAGCGCTCATCAGCTTAGCACCCCTCATTCTGTATATTAGGTTTGTCACTTATATGCTGTTGGATAGAAATGACTCGACATCTTTTATCTGGTCAGTACCAAACCCTCACACCGGACACCTCATACATGTAGATCTCCCCCACAAAACAGGTACGATTCACATACATTATTTTTATTTTTTTTATTTTATTTTATTTATTTATTTATTTTGGTTCTTCGAGCCAGGGTTTCTCTGTGTAGCCCTGGCTATCCTGGAACTCACTATGTAGACCAGGCTGGCCTCGAACTCAGAAATCTGCCTGCCTCTGCCTCCCAAGTGCTGGGATTAAAGGCATGCGCCACCACTGCCCGGCCACACCCACTCCCTAATAGTAAGAGTTCTCTGCTAGGTACAAAGTATGTGCTCATAAATTCTGGAATAGACAATAAGTCATTTTGAAAAACAAAACCGTGTTGTGTCTTAGTATATGAATGCCTGTACTTCCAGACATCGGAAGCCATTTGAGTATTTTACAGATCTAATCATTTCACTGGAAATGGTGGCATAACTTGTAGCTGCAGCTCAGGAGGCAGAGGCAGGGGATCTTGAGTTCCAGGTCAGCTGGGCTACATTGGAAGATTTGTGTCTCAAAAAAAAAAAACCCTCTGTAGGGCACTATGTGGAAGTCACCTGTGTCCGTCTGTGGACACAGCCCCCAGCAGCTTTTGTTGCAAATGACTCACCAGTTTCTGAAATGCATATTGGACATGCTTTGTCAGCAGTTTTTCTAATAGAAAATAGAAGCTGCCCTAATGGACTGAAACTGCAAGAGGATGTGGATGGACAGAAAGACGTTTCTTTGGACTGTTGTGAGAAAGAGCAAGTCCCTGAGATCTCAGAACATTGCCTTAAATCAAAGTTTTAAATAACAAATGGCAGTTTGTCACCTCTTGGCCAAGGCAAAGCCTATTATTACTTTGATGATACAGCTAAAAAGTACATGAAAGTCTTATGCAAAGTTGGAAAATGAAAGCCATGTAGAAAGGCCTCATCAGATGCAGGTGTTCCTTCTGATAATCCAGCATCCCACTGGGTTTTGATTGGGTAGGGGAATTCCTTTCAAAAGAAAGGTTTCAAACAAATTAAAGACAGCTGGGCATGGTGACACACTCCTTTAGTCCTAGCACTGGGGAGGCAGAGGCAGGCAGATCTCTGAGTTCAAGGCCAACCTGGTCTATATACTGAGTTCCATGCCAGCCAAGGCTATATAGTGAGGCCTTATTATTCTAATTTCTGTTATACACCTATAACTTGGGAGAGAAAACTTTTAAATCAAGAGCTGAGATGATATCTTATGTATATAATTCCAATACCCAGGAGACCAAGTCAAGAGTGCCCAAGTTTGTGGGTAACCTGGACTACACAGTGAATTCCAGGACAACCTGGGCTCTGGTGTAAGACTCCCCACCCCCAAAAATGTTAATTTAGTTTTTTTTAAGGCTTTAATCATGGGATGAGAGTGTAGCTCCATGCTGTAGCATCTGTGGCATACAGAAAGCCCTGGATTCAGTCCCATATCTCCCTCCAGATCTCACCAATAATAATAGCTCACGTCTAATGCTCTCTATAACCACTCTTCTGTGTGCTAAGAGTTTCAGCTCACTTAATGCCCACAGCTGTATAAAGGAGGCACTATAATTGTCCCCATCTGACAAATGAGGAACAGGAAGCTCAGAGAAGTAGTGGTCCTACAGCTTGGCGAATAGCCAGGCTAAGACGCAAGCCCTGGCAGTCAGCTGCCATGTTGTACATACCAACACACAGTTCAGGATCCTGTCAACCCAAGCCCTCAACTCAAGTTTAAGTTCTACTGAAGACACAAGTTTGAATTTTCCTGCTAGACAGCTCCAAAGAATCTATAAGTACTCTCTTCTCCTTGTGCAGACTTTCCAAGGAAAAAACAAACTGTAGGGACCTACTCTGACCACCTAGGAATTGGGCACAAGTGAGCAGAAAAACAATTTAAGTTGGATGATCCTTTACTGATTGAAAGACGTGCCAAGTCCTTGGAATAAAGGTGTTAATCATACGTAAGTAAGACATTTTTTTGTATAGGACAAGATAAATGCTTTCCTATTTGAGCATTTAGCATTCCGATGCTCATAAGATTTTGTAGACGAGAGCATAAGCTTCTCTTCCGAACATGTTCTTCTTAAAGGACCGTTAACATCTGTGCATCTTTTTAACTATAGAAAGAAAATCGCGTATCTCACTTGTTTGTATCATGATGCTAATAAGACTCAAGCCACTATGAACTATGTGGTCCAAGCACCACAAATAATCCATATCAACCATTATCAGTCTTAACTCTCAAGGATATGGATGTTTTATTTCTGGCATACACAGCTAACTTATAGCATATAAGACATAGTCAATGTAAGGTATATCACTTTACTAGACAGGAAGAAAAAACATGATTATATCAACTGGCTCATAAAACATCAAGTCCTCTGGTATTATTCAACATCCTTTCTTAATAGAAACTGTTAACACTTTAATTATATAAGGAAAGGTATCCAAGACCATTGGTGAAAAATCTGTAAATAGTATTCTAATGAATGGGAAGACACTGATAGTCTTTTCTGTAAGATATGGTACAAGGTGTGGATGCCCAGTCCGGTCACTTCAAATTATACAATACTGGAATCACTATAAGAAGCAAGAAAATGAAACAAAACTTATCCAAATCAGAGATAAGCAAGCAATATTATCTGATAAGGTTTCTGTGACTTGACTATATCTGAAACTACAATCCAGAATTGGAGGGCTCACCTGTGATCCAGATCTTGAGGCTGGAAGATACGAATTTCTGACCTGGGTCTTGGCATGGAGATTTTGAGGCATAGTGGCTATGAAAAGCTTAGGCCCAGGCAAGGTAGTTCATGCCTTTAATCCCCAGAGAATAAGGCAAAGAAATCAAGGTCAGCCTGGGACAAAACAAGTCCCAGATCCAGGCATGGTGGTGCACCACCTTTAATCTGGAACACACCTTCTGCTGGAGATCTACATGAGGACATGGGAAGAAGGAAGATTTGCTCTTCTTCGCTGCTTGCATTTACTTGCCAGCACATCTGTTGGAATCCACTTCTACAGAAGACCAGCTGAAACAACCAACCTTGTGGGACTGAGCAACTACTAGATTCTCGGACTTCCAGTTCACAGCTGAACATTGTTGTGGAGTTTGACTACAGACTGTTAAATCATCATAATAAATTCCCTCAGTATAGAAAGGCATTCCATACATTCTGTGACTCTAGAGATCCCTGACTAATACAGTTTCCAAAAATGAAGTCATACAATTACACTGAAAGAATGAGAGAAGTTTCATTGAGGAAGAGTGAAATTTTTGTGAAGAAGAATAGAGAACAGAATTCTGTTGTTATTGTTGTGGTTAATAGCTTAGTTACTCTTATGTTGGAAACATATATTTGGTTTACTTTAATTTCATGTATGTTGAGCACAGCGACTCATGCATGCCAAGCCAACATTCCACCATGAACTACATTCCTAGTTTTTCTCTAGCTTAAATTAAAAAAAAAAAAAAGAATATGGATATTGCCAGGCTTAGTGGTGCATGTCTTTAATCCCAACACTTGGAAGGCAGAGGCAGGTGACCTGGCCTACATAGTGAGTTCCAGGGCAGCTAGAGCTACACAGTAAGACCCTGTCTCTAAAATGGGGGTTAAGGGGAAGAAGAGAAGGAAGAAGGGAAAAAGAAAGGAGAAGTATTCCTTAGGAATTGTCTTTTGCTCACTCATTTTCTCTGCTCTAACAACTTTCAGGAAAAAAGGATGATGGTTTTTAGTAACATGTTCAAGTTACTGTTTCTATTTAATTTTGTTGTAGAAGAGAAACGGAAAATAGTCTTAGGATCTAGAATAGTTTGTGGGGTGTTCTGTTTTGTTTTTAGTATTTATTTAAATGCCATTAAAAAATAAAATCTTCAAACATAGGTGCTCACATCTGTAACCCTAGTATTCTGGAGACTGAGGCAGGAGTATCACTAAGTGTTTGAGACTTGGCTACAAAATTCCAGGATAGACAAGGTGACAGAATAAGGCCACACCTCAAAAACAGGGTGGGCAGACAGCTAACAACATAGCTCAGAGGGGAAGGGCATGTGCTGTGAGCCCAGGACTCAATTCAATCTCTGGAATTCATGTGATGGGAAGAGAGGACCAATTCCTGCAAGTGTCCTCTGACTTACACACACACACACACACACACACACACACACACACACACCTATACACTGTGCTGCTCTCCCCACAAAGAAATAGTTTTAAAATACCTTAAATATATGCAATCTAAATTACAGTTAGAAACACACAATAAAATTCTGTTAACATCGAAAACATTTAGAGGTAACTTCTATTTCACATCCAGGTGACTTACAGAGTTGTACATGAGTGATAAATTAAAATCCTTAAGCAGAAAATACTCAAATATATGAAGAAATTGCAAGACTTAGGAGGAAATGCTCAACAAACTTATTGTATGCAATGCAAAGATACCTGTCACATGCAAGAAAATTAAATGTAAACCTGACTCAGCCTCCTCACCGAGTTAAGTCTAAAGCTAATTGCAAAGATGCCAGCAAAGCCTTCCATCAGAGGTGGGAGGGGAGAACTCAGGTGCCGTGGCCCCATGAGGAACAGACAAGTCTGATACCATGTGATAATTCCAAACCGGTAGTGTAATACTGATGTCTTCAAAAGGCCTGCTTGACTGTAACTGAGATACAAAGGCTAGGTTACAGTGATCTCAGTGTTTATTTCAAGTGAAGACCAAACAACACTCAGTGCTGCCCGGTGTCGATCCTAACTGGTTGGTAAATTAAAACAGAGTTTTGAAATACTTCTAATGCAAGATATCTCAAGAAAGGGGCTAAATGTGCTTTATTCTTTCAGGATAGGATAGAAAATATATGCTTGCAGAGAATTTTTTTTTTTGAGTCCCACATTATATAGCAACTGTGTCAATATAATTTATCATCTGACCTTTACAACTAGACTTTTTGGGTGTCTCTAGAAGAGATTGGGGTTGGAAATTATAGCATCAGAAAAGCTCATTATTAAAATTTTGATCAGGGTATCCAATACTGTTGTATTGACTTGATCTCTGTAAAATTCATTATGCCCAGCAGCTTGCTAGCTACTTTCTTACATAACACCATCCAAAAGCATTTTTTAAAAGGTGGAGTTCAGTGAAAATGGCACATATGTTGGAGTCGAGTGTATGTATGCCTGCTTAGGAGTAGCGTTTGATGTGGGGGCAGGAGCTCGGAGCCCTGGTGAATACAGGAAGTGCTTTCCTTCCATCTTGACCTTGGAGGTGTGGCAGCCATATCCATCTTCGGGGCAGATGAGCTTGTGGACATTCTCTAAGGCATTTCCTTGGTGATCTTTGTTTTGTGACTGGTCACACCGCTCACAAGATACCCACAGGGAACAGTAATTACAGACGAAGTGTTTCACTAAACAGATTTGATTTACTGTGTCTAAAACATTTACAACCCGTTTGCTGGTCAGAAGTCTCATTGCCTAATGAAATTTCTGCTATTTTTCATTTCTTCAAGTGAACACTTTTGTACTTCATTTATGATCAAATCAATAAAAACCACATTGAAGCCAGCAGGATGGCTTTGCAGGTAAAGGCACTGGCCACCAAGCCTGATGATCTGAGTTCAGTCCCTAAAACCTGTATGATGGAATTAGACAACTGACTACTACAAACTATCCTCTGACCTCCATACCCCTGTGGAGGTATGTGGGCATGGCATGCATGTGTCAGCACACACACACAAAATAATAGGAAATGTAGATTTTAAAAAATATTTTAAATCACTCTATTATATAACTAAAGTTAGAATAAATAAACTAAGTTGCAGATTATAATAGATGGGTTTTCAAAATTAAGTAGCTGTGGTAGCACATGAGTTTTATCCAGCACTTAGGAGGCTGAGGCAGAAGGATTTCCATGGAGGAGAGTAGCCAGCTTAGTCTATATAGCAAGTTCCAAGCCATAGAAAAACACTGTCTTAAACGCACTGCACATTGCAAACATGTGCAAGTGCATGATGTTTTAATAGTCATTTTCCGCTTTTGTAGTAGGTTCTTGCTCTGTAGTTCAGTGTGGCCTTGATCTCTTGATCCCCTGCTCTAGCCTCCAGAGTTGGGAGATTACAGGACTATATCCGCCATGCTCACTTACAAATCTTATTTTAATGATAATGATTCTGTAGCCAAATATATTTTTAGTGAATATATGCTAATTGATTGAAATATGACTTTCTTGCTTCCTGTTCCCTTATTATACATAATACAAAATATGTGTGAAATTCAAGAAAAATCTAACAAGAAGATTCTGGCCCTGTAGCTTCTTGCATCTGTAGACTATCCAGAGGAAGCAAATCACAATTTCTGCCCAGCTCTGCCTGTGGCCCTAGTATCAGGACTCTGTTCTAACGACACATTAATTCAGTGTTCATCTTATAAACCACTTGTACAGAATTAGTAGTTCATGTAACACCTAACCATTAACATGCTTTCAAATAGCTGGGAATTCAGTGGTTCTCAACCTGTGGGACCAGATACCCTGCATATCATCTACTTAAATTAGGATCCATAACAGTGGCAAAATTAGTTATAAAGTAGCAAAGAAGTAGTTTATTATTTTTTGGCACAAGGAAGTATATTAAGGGGCCACAGCATTAGGAAGGTTGAGAACACTGACTTAGATGCATCCTCTGCATGTGAACTTGTTACCATTTTAGGAGAGACAACAGTTCAATTCCTCCTTTTCTTTCCTTCCCATCCACTGCTGTGCCCACCACCCCTTCACTCACTCTACCTCCAAATTAGAAATTACAGCCATTTCCATGTCAACAGTACCCCAAAACAGTAATATTCTATCATCTGCCTTGTGCTAATTATGCCACAGGAGTCAACTACGAATGCCGTTTGCCGGGCTGCTCATCCCAGGTGCCTGGTGAGTTGTGTTCCATGAGTGGTACATGTATTACTCATGTCATGAATGGTACTGATGGAGAAGCATGGAGCTAAGAACATTAAACTTCCCACAAATACATGTTGACAGCAGTGGCTGATTTCATCTGAATCAGACAGTAGGAACTTTTTACTTTATTAGGTTAAGAAATGTTAGCTGGACAGTGGTGGCACACGCCTTTAATCCCAGCACTTGGGAGGCAGAGGCAGGTGGATTTCTGAGTTCGGGGCCAGCCTGGTCTACAGAGTGAGTTCTAGGACAGCCAGGGCTACACAGAGAAACCCTGTAAAAGAAAAGAAATGTTACCTCCACACACAATAAGTTGAATTAGCCAAAAATATATAACAATTCATGTGCTGCCACATCGGTAAGGACTAGAAGAGGGGAAATACAAAATTTGCTTTAAAAACGTAGGAATAGAACTGATACAGTGGATCCACATTTGACATCGTTAATTCAGTGTCTGCTGGCTGGTTTGGAGTGCATGTGTATTCTTTGCTTGTTGGTTCCTTGGGGATTGGTTGGTTGGCTGGTTTGGTTAGTTGGTTAGTTTTTGTTTGTTCATTTTCAGGTTCAGGCTCTCCCTGTGCAGTCCATGAAAACCTTGAACTCCCTGTGTAACCTAGGCTGGCCTTAAACCTAAGGCAATTCTTATGCTCCAGCCCTCTGGTACATGGGCATATGCCACCAATCTTGGCATTGGTTCTTTAGGGGACAGAATCGCATGTGATGTGTTTTGTTTACATATATATGGACAGTGGAGGCACGAGAGGGGGAGCCTCTCTGATCCACCCCCAAAATCTGTACAAACTTACTGAAAACAGGAATACAATTTGTTTCAAGTTGCACCGAAGATATTTTTTCTCTTAAAAGTGATCAAAGTTGTCTAAGTTATTGCAAACCCTCTGGAGTTGTTAATTGCTTACAAGTACAATAACAGATCTTTGGAAATTAGAAAGATCAGTTTTAACGTGAAATACTAACAATACTGTTGAAGGCCCGTGATGCTGAGATCTCACTGGCGAGTTGGTCTGCTAGGGAACAGGCATATGGTGAGGGTCTGATACAAGTGGTGACACTGTCATAGCACCTAGTAAGACGAGATTCTGAACAAGCACACTTGTTGGTTAACTGTCTCAATGTGCTTTCACTTCTGCTCTTTGCTTGTTTGTTGATGACAGAACCTTGGGCAGAGACAGCCCAAAAGGAAGAATATGTCTGTGATATACCTAAATCCAACTATTATAAGCCAGAAAAGTACACACTTGCTAGGAGGCTGGAACACTGACAACACACCGAAAGACACACACAGCCAAGGCTGTTAAATGTCATAATAGCACACAGCTGTGCAGAGAATAAAATAGTATCCTTCTTATATTGGCAGTCACCAACTTTATTCCGTGACAAAGCATTGTTTATGTAATAAGGGAACAGTTCACGAGGAGAAAGTGTGCTATGTTTACAAGTTACCCTGAGTTATCGGCTGTACTTTTAAAGTACTGGACTGAAATTTTCCTCCATTCTCAGCAGCGACAGGGGCCGTCTGAGATGTTCAGACCTACTTGCCCTGTGACATTGACAGGGCTATCCATGGCAGCTGAGAGCCAGGAGATCAGAGCATGTGAACAAACTGAACTGCATTTTGACCTGTATTTTTGGATACAACCATGCCCTAGTTTGCTTTCTACTGCTGTGATAAAACACTGACCAAAACCAACTTGGGGGTGGGGAGGGATTTGTTTTGCTTTCATTTTCCTATCATAATCCATCCGTGCTGGAATTTAGGACAGGAACTCAAGCAGAAACCTGCAGATAAGAACTGAAGCAGAGGCCAAGGAGGAATGCTGCTTACTAGCTTGCTCTCTGTGGCTTGCTCAGCCTGCTTTCTTATGTCACTCAGGGTCATCAGACCAAGGGTGGCAATACTCATAGTGGGACAAGCCCATTAGCTATTAATCCAGAAAACTCCCAGACTTACCCACAAGAAAATTTCAGGGAAGCAGTTCCTTAGCTGAGATTTCTTCTTCCCACATATATGTAGGTTTGTGTCAACTTACAATAACCAGCACAGACCACTCCCCCACTCTCTGGATGTGAATTCCCCATGGGCCATTCATACCAACCACAATGAAACTCTCATTCAACACCAGTGGGGTCCACCATCCCCACGTCACATGCTGCGTGTGCACAAAAGATTTGGAATCATTCCAAGTTTGGTCAAGACCAAAAGAAAAGAGTTTAGGCAAGTAAGTCCATTGGGTGAGAATACAGTCATTAAATCTAATTCAAATTCTATTATAGTTTGGCCCTATTTTAGGAAAAGTCTATGAATGTTTTTTTTTTTTCCTAATAGTAAAGTTAACAAAATTGATTTCTGTTGTCCTGAGGCTTCTTCACCATCAAACTTTTATTAAGGACTTGACTAAATGTAGGTCCTATTTAATGTGGAACAGAACAGACTACTTTTTCCTACATACTCCATTAGAGATTGTCATAGAACAGCTAGAGCCATACCCTTCATTAGTCTGTGCTACCCTTACGCAACCAGCAGAGCCTAGAGGAACAGTTATCAGCTTTCAGCTGATAGTGTCAGTTGAGGAACAAGTGCTACATTCCAGAGAGAAAGGGAATGACCACAAGTCTTCTGTGCCGCCTTGTGAATAGCTCTTAAGATTGTGACAACTCTCACATCTTCTGCAGATGGGTGGAGACTGGCTTGCAGTCAGTGTCAGAGGAAGAAGCCTACCCCTGGCCAGACAAACCTTTAAAGGTTAAAGGTCCCTGGCTTGACTAATTGCTGTTGTTTTAATTTGGGAAACTGTTGGGAGCCAACTTTTAGCAGAAAGCAGCTAGAAAGCAGCTGTCATCTTTGCAGCCATCTGGAGCCATATACCCTGATGAGAGACTTGGTTTTCAACAGCCTACAACAGCTGAGCACACTCTGATAAATATCTTGTTTATCCCACATAGCTTGTTTTGCTGTTTAGTGACCCCAGCTGCATGGTGTACGTGGTAAAATGTCTTCACCTGTGTTCTCCTGTGTGTGCTTATAAATACCCAGGATTTCCTTGTAGTGGGTGGTGTAGTAGTAGTAGGTGTGTGTACGGTGGAGACAGTAAAGAAGACTTTACTACAGATCCTCTGGCTTGTCTCTATTCTTCGAGTCTCTTACCCTTCTTCCCCCCACTCTCTCTCTCTTGCTAGACCCTGACCTGCGGAACAGAGCGGGTCGCTACAGTTTGGCCCCCAAACGTGGGCCAGAGTGGTCCTTTACAGGAAACATAGAACCATGCCGTCATAAACTAAAAATAAAGCCTAGGCATACCTGGACTCCTGAACATAGTCTGACATCGCTGTTGTCTTTGATGGAGGCCATGACCTAAAGTCCTACCATTTGGTGATTTGAATGACAGATATAGTTAGAACTACATGATTTTTTTAATACTTAAATTTAAAATTGTACATCAAAATTCATAAGCGAAATAAGATCCCAATCTTTCTAGAGTTTTCCATATTGGGATTGTTCTCATGTATATTCATTGTTCAAGTTTCTATTATTGTTTCCATTTCCTTAGTTCCATCTATTTTTTAAAAGAATTATTTATTTATTTATTTTATGTATGTGAGTACACTGATGCTGTCTTCAGATACACCAGAAAAGGGCATCAGATCTCATTACAGATGGTTGTGAGCCACCATGTGGTTGCTGGGAATTGAACTCAGGTCCTCTGGAAGAGCTGTCAGTGCTCTTAACCACTGAGCTATCTCTCCAGTCCTAGTTCCACCTATTAATTTCATAATTTCTCTTTTTTTACCAGCTTGTTGTGGGGGTTACATAGTTTTGTTCTGTTATTGAGGCAGGGTCTTGGCTAGCCTGAAATTCTCTGTGTAGCACAGGCTGTCCTTCAGCTTTGTAATGATTCTGTTTCTGCCTCCTGAGTACTGGGACTCTGGGAGTGTATCACCATACCCAGTGCCTGCTAGTTTTGTTTTTGTTTTTTTTTTTTAAATGAGACTTCTGTTGTTTTCTGAAATAGTTTCATTCTGAAGCCCAGTCTGGACCAGAACTCACTGTGTAGCCTAGGCTAACCTTAAACTCATAGCAGTCCTCCTGCCTCAGCATCTCCAGAGGTATGATTATAGGCACAGGCTACCACAGCCACTCAGATTTTTTGAATTGCTTATGTAGCTCATTATTTTTAATTCATTGTATGTTTAAAATGAGTTGATTTATACCTATGCATTTCATTTTAATTACTGATAATTACCATTATCTTCTGAACCCATAAGTTTTTATATAATACATAAGTAAGGGGAGTTTGTAATTTCTGTTACAATTTTTCTCTTGAGTCTGGGAATTCTATACGAGACTTTTGTTTGTTTGCTTGAGACCCCAGGGTTCTATTTTACAGATAGAGAAATTAAAGTTAAGAGTAACTAAATGTCTTGCTCAACATTTTATATTTATCATATATGACTTGAAAATGATAAACACTTTTTTTTTTTTTTTTTTTTTTTTGGTTTTTTCAAGACAGGGTTTCTCTGTGTAGCCCTGGCTGTCCTGGAACTCACTTTGCAGACCAGGCTGGCCTCAAACTCAGAAATTCGCCTGCCTCTGCCTCCCAAGTGCTGGGACTAAAGGCGTGCGCCACCACCGCCCAGCATGATAAACACTTCAAATCACTATTTCACTAATGACTTTCTACTTTCTTACCTTAGATCCTTTCTCTGTCTGGAAGCTTTCTGAAGTCAAACTGCGTTTGTCTTTAACTCATGTTGAACCTACAGTTTCACATTTTTATTAACACTCTCTGTTGAATTTTTCATTTGTGCCTAAGCCTTTCTCAGAGTATCTTGAGACAACTCCCTTTGACTTTCTTGTGCATCAAGACCTCATACTTTACAGATGTATCACTTCCAATACTTAACATCTACTGTGATGGCTAGAGAAACTCCATTTTATGCTAGGCATTCAGCTTGATACCCACTAGCCATTTGTCTCTGACTCTAATCCCTAGAAGATAAATTCCTAGTAACCCTGACTCAATGATCCCCACTCAAAAATGTACAGCCATGACCATCTACTTTGTTATAATAAGACTGGCTGCCTTCTTGGCTTCCGTGGACTCCTTATGCTGACATTCAAGGGCTGTATTGAGGTCACCTTGAATACATAATCTTGGCAAAGCAAAATACCTCTTGGCTTGCTTGTGTAGATGCTTAAGATCTTTCTGTGGTTTACACCATTAACAATCCTCCCCTCACCCCCCTTCTCTCAGCAATCTCAAATTCAACTCAGAGACTGTTCTGTTAGTAGTATCGATAAAGTTAATGAATTATGATCCCAATTGATTCTATGGTCTTCTGTATACCATGAACTCCATAATACTATTACAAAACTGTTCCAGTTTAAAACAGCTACTGCCGTGGTAGAACATGCCTGTAAATCCAGCACTCAGGAAGCTTAAGTAAGGGCATTGCTAGGAGGTAGTGGTGCCTGTGCTACGTCGTGAATACCAAACTAGCCAATGCTATAGGGCAAGATACCATCTCAAAATAATAGATAAATAACTGGAGGAATTTTTGTTTCACAGATGTTTGTGATTGGTCCTGTGCTAGAAGAACAGTTACTTAGCACAGACAGACCAGGGATGATGGTGGAGTGAGGAAGGATGAGAAACTATGAGCATGCTGAAAGGACCCACGATCCCATGATTAAACCAAGAAAGCAAATAGAAATATTTTATATGGCTGCTGTGTCACTGAAAATGGTGATACTGCAGCAAAGTGTGAAATCATGAAAAAAAATAATAACCAACTTTGTAAACACTTGTTGGATAAGAAGGTTTTACTGTTCTCATTGTATCGATGGACAGAGAAGCCCTACAGTTGAGGGGCTTGGCCTGTGAGAAGAGTAGCCTCTTGGGGATTGGAGTTCAGCTTCTGCCTTATCTTTTCCATCCTAGCTGTAGCCTGGGGCTGCTACCCATGCCCTACCACACACATCCAGGGTGTACCTGGGAAATAGGAGATAACTCTGACAAAATTGGGAGGGAGTGGTGGTCAGCTTCCTGCAGACACAAAATACATTGCTGGAGATTCATTTTTTTTCTCTCTGTCTTTGAGAATAACCTTTTGGTTACGGGAAATACAATTCTCTAAGCATTGAACATGAACCACATGGTACTACTTGCTTCTGTGTGAGTCTTCACAGAAGGCGGTATAGGGGCTCTCCAATGTCAGGAGCTACACTGTGTATTAAAAAATACTGTGCTAATGCAATGTCTGAGCATCTTTGCATATGTTTTCCCTAAACCACTGAGGAAGTGGGAGATTTCTATTTCTTATCAAAGCCATGCTAATCTTTCCAGTATGATGTGGTACTGTATAATGACAATTAGTGTTTATAAGTTTTATACTACACCCTTGCTGGCAATCAGTTTTCATTATTTCACAGTACCAAAGTAACCTCTTTGGTCTTGTGCCAACAAACTAGGCATAATAGGAATATAGCCTATAGCCTCATTCATATTTTTTCTTTCTCTTTTTCTTTTCTTTTTCCTTTTTTTTTTTTTTTTTTGGCTGCTGAATTTTTTTTTAAGTCTTTTTTTTTTTAATTTATTTAATATATGAGTGTTCTGCTGCATGTATACCTGCAGGCCAGAAGAAGGCACCAGGTCTCCTTATAGATGGTTGTGACCTACCATGTGGTTGCTGGGATTTGAACTTAGGACCTCTGGAAGAGCATCCAGTGCTCCTAACCACTGAACCATCTCTCCAGCTTAGTTAATAATTTTTTTGGTTTTTTTGTTTGTTTGGTGTTTTTGGTTTTTCAAGACAATGTTTCTCTGTATATCCCTGGCTGTCCTGGAACTTACTCTGTAGACCAGGCTGGTCTCGAACTCAGATATCCACCTGCCTCTGCCTCCCAAGTGCTGGGATTAAAGACGTGCGCCACCACTGCCCGGCCAGTTCATAATTTTTAATTTGTGCTTTCTTCCCAGTGACCATGAGGATTTGAAATTTGGTAACTGGGATCATCATTTAATTTATGTGTAAATTTAGTGTTTAGATTAGCATTCCTCCCAGTTTTTGGCTTCCTGTTTCTCTCTACAATTATTATTTTATAGCAAGTATGTATAATGATTACAAAGAACGCTTTTGGAACACAAACCTTCACAATTTAATGTTAAAGGATATATATAAACATTTACATATATAGTGAGCCCAACTAAATGAACATTTGCATTTTTATTTAGATAAAATGTTGTATTAAAATATTGGCAAGCATCACTCTAGGTAGTAAAATTATGTGTTATTATACATATTATCTAAGTATTCATGTTTTCTACAATGGGTTACATATGATTTGGGTCGCGGGGGGGGGGGGGGAGACGTAGGTCAGAGCCAGAGCCAGAGCCAGAGTCAGAAGAGGCCCAGGGACAGTTTTGCTGAACAGCTCTTTCTGCTGTCAAAGGCTCTCTTGCTGTGGCAAGGCCTCCTTGATTGCCCTATCTGGAGGGAGTTGGATTACTAGCAGCTGCTGGGATTGTGAGGGCCTGAAGTTCAACTTTGCATGGTAAGGTGAGGAGTCTAATTTTTTCTCTGGGGCAAGGTTTTGCTTTCTGAGGCTGTGGTGAAAGTAGCTGCCCCATTATGGGTTTTACAGAACGGCATCTGCAGCCAGCCAGCCACTGAATGTCTCCTGTCTGTGTTGCCTACTTCATTCTTCATCTTGAGGTTCAGTTCTCTGAGCTAGGACAGTTGAACAAGTTCAGATAGTTTTGTTTTTTTAAAGCTTTTTAAAATTTGATCTTATGTCCATTGCTGTTTTATCTACATGAGTGTCTACTTGATGATGTCAAATCCCTGGACCTGGAGTTATAGACAGTTGTGAGCTGCCATGTGGATGCTGGGAATTGATCCCGGGTCCTGTGGAAGAGGCTCTTAACCTCTGAGCCATCTCTCCAGCCATGTTCTCCCACTGACTCATGAAAATATCATGAGGACCTAGAATATGTGTCTCCTGTTCATTTTGCCACTTAAATGTGGCTTTTGCTATTAAATTATGTCACCTTTCGAGAGATACATGTGCACACACGTCCCTTTGCGTGCGTGCGGGCATTGCTTGGCCTCTTTATCTTATCTTTTCCTCAGAACTCAGTTATCCATTGCTCTTCATTCTGGGAAATGAGACAGAAATGAACTCTTGTCATCTTTCAAAGTTTGTTTCATGTTTACCCTATGTGAACACAAGCAGGCAAAGCTGAGAGACATAATGGATGTGACCATATTGGTCCGTAAGATGGAATCATTCATCAAATATTAGTGAGTCATTTCATAAAATGATGTTTATAATTGCTTTTCTAGAATGGAGGCCCAAGCAACTGTAAGAATAGTAAAGGAATCTCAGGTTTCCCCACTGAAGGGAGCACTGACACAACAGCCTACGTGGTTTTCCCTCAAGTGACATTTCCTCACACAGAAAAATTTGATGTCATTTCACATGGCAAATGAATACACATAAAGGGTATTTCCAAGGAGCCGGTTTTTATGAGAGCTAACAGCAAGGGTTTAGTTCCTGTCTATCAAGCCGTGTTCTGCCCTACATCCAGCCTCTGGCTTACCGTGAGCTTTTGGACCTATAGACCAAACAGCTGATTAAAGTTGAGTTGATACAATTTTATTTCTCTGGGATGACCTTGCTTGTCATGAAGTCTAAACAGACCATCAGTTTCCTTTGGTACAACTTAGGACTTCACACACCAAATGTGAGTAAACAAAACTTGAAACAGCCATATACTGTGAACTGATCCTCTTTAAGCCTAACACAGCTCATGTTCGCACACGTGTGGTTTGAGGAGCAGACATGGAGTCAACTCTTACCACCCGAACAGGACTCAGTAAAACCAGAACCACTAGCAGAATTAGAATTGAGTTCTAACTCAGCATTCTGCCAGAAATCACTTATTCACCAACATTAACTGTCAAACTAACTGGCAGAACGAGGAGATGGGTCATTCTATACAGACTGCTTCCTGTTCAGGATGGGAATAACAGACCTTCACTGTGCAGCGAGTGTAAAAACCAACAGCCATCCCATTCCACATTTTAAGTTGTTGAAATCCTTGGTACTTTGCCTTTTAAAACATATTAGACAACTGATTAAATCATGTTTATTGCTCAAAGATATGGAGAGTCTGGCATGTTTGGTTGAGCCTTGGATATGACATCATTTAGGATTCCTGGACATACCAGATATTGGCAGCAAGCCCTTCACTATGGAGATGTTTGTTTGGTACTTAGATATGCCAAACTTTGGCATCTTCTTTCAAAAGAAAAGTAACAGTTTCTTGTTAGGCCTAAATGATGATTCTTTTTATGACCAAAAAAGTCAATAAGAAACTCAGTTTGAAAGCAGACATTTTCCCAGTGTGAATGAGAGTCCAATTATTTTCTCATGTAAGCCTTGACATTGCTTTTCTCTTGTTGGACAGTTTTGTATCTCGTTTCCTGACAGATGTCTATTGCCTTCAAGGCTTTCACAGAGAATTTAATCCTTGGTGGTGAAAAGAGAGAATCCCAAAGTGTCAAATCGGTAGGGAAGGGAAAGAGACTAGACACGTTGAGGCATTTAATTCAAACTGAAAATCCTTTAGCCATGCCAAAGATGTGCAGTTATCAAAGAAACATAGCATTTACATTGTAAAAACAGGAGCAAACGCTCTGCCTTACAAGAAACAGATTTTCTCCTCAGAACCTAAAAAATGTAATGTCAATCCTGAAGCAAGTTTTGGTTCTTTTGTTTCGTTTCGTTTTGTTTTGTTTTGTTTTGTGACTGCATCTTGCTCTGTAACCCAACCTGGAATGTTTAGCAATCCTCCTGTGGCCGACTCCCCAACGTTTGACCTGCCACTTACAGCAAATTTTCTTGGAAAGAAATATTACTGTTACCTGACCATTGCTGTCTGTCTTTACAGCATGATTATTTCACCCTCAGAGATGTGCTGAGATGATTGAGTGCTAATTTGCATTTTGATTCAGGGTTAAGCTGGAATTGTTTGTTCTCAGTGGCTGTCTTTGGAACTGAAAATACATTCTCAATGGATCTCATCCCAAGACTTATTTTGCATTTATTCCCAGTTGCCAGTTAGTTTTGGTTTGCCAGCCCGGTAGACTTAAGCAGGGACAATTATTGGACAAGTCGCAAGGAGTGCAGAAGATGGAGAAGAGAAGGGCCTGCGCTGGGAAAGTAGATGAGGACGTTCACTTAGGTCTCCACACCGTGAACACCATACCCACGTATGGAATACCATGCCAATAGCTCCTTATGGAACAAGTGACTCCGGAAGACAGTATTGACTGGGGTAACTAAAGTCAACTCCTCTCTCCTTGGCTAGAGGGAGGAGAGTCACCTGAACAGCAGGCCATCAGATAACAGCCAAATGAGGATGCCACCACTGAAAGAAGGTGAGCTGGGTGCTGGGCAACTATAGTGAATAAGTAAGAAGTGAGATGATGGCTCAGAAGGTAAAGGTACTTGTCTCGAAGGCCTGGTGACCCAAGGTTGCCGCCCCAAAGTGATGTGAAGGTGGGAGGAGAGAGCCATCTCTATGTCTTCTGACATCTACTTGTACACCATGACACTCATGCCCACAAATACACCCCCTCACAGACGCATCTAATGATGGAATATACATACATACATACATACATACATACATACATACATACATACATACATGTGTGTGTGTGTGTGTGTGTGTGTCTGTGTGTGTGTGTGTGTGTGTGTGTGTATGACACAGAAACAACCATCCCTATTTTACCCTTTCTTCTCCATTGTTGGCTGGTCCAGGCAGACCTTGAACTGTGATACTCCGTGTATTAGTCTCCCAAGTAGCTGAAATGATATGCCTGCTCCACCAGGCCTGGGTATAGTCCTTCTTTTGCCAAATATTGAATGAATACCTACTATGCCCACCCATGCTAAACTCCCCGGAGATTTACAATCGGAAAAAACAGGATTACACTCATCAAAATCTAATATTCATTAGAGACCTATAAATAATGGCACTCATACATTATAAATACAGATATGAATTAATTGAGGAAAGTATTCACAGTCAAGCTAAATTCACTGGAGATATGTAGCTGGTAAGTCTGGGATCCAGAGCAAACTAACACAAAGCCAAAGAGGATTTTGTTAAAGAGGTCATAGTTCTGTACTTGTATAGGAAAAAGAAGAAACATGGTTTAGCGTGTGTGTGTGTGTGTGTGTGTGTGTGTGTGTGTGTGTGTGTGTGTCTGTGATGTATGTGTGCAGGCATGCTTGTTACCACACGTGTGGAATTCAGAGGACAGCTTTGTGTTCTCCCCATTTACTTGGGTTTTGAGGATTTCATTCAAATTGCCAGGTTGCATTGCAAGCACCTTTATCCCCTGTGCCATCGTACAGATTTGGTGGAAAGATTTAATTGTATATAGCTTCACATGAAGGATCTTTGGACTATTTGAATGATTTAGGCACTATATGAATTAGTCTGTCAGTAGTATTTGAGATCCAGATCATTCTAAGCTGTAACACTTGGGCTGAGAATGCCCCTTAGGAGCCATAGATAGCAAAAATTCTAGTACCAGGCATGAGAAACCTCCTTTCAAGTTGTTGATCTTGGTAATGCAAGTGACTCTCCCAAATTGTAGGTTATTGCTGTTTCCCATGGTTACCTTTCAGAGGTTAAAGGTAAGGCCCTATTGCTAATGACATCACACACTTAGGACACAGGATTTGGATGAGTTTCTTGCTGCAATCTAGCTTTCACAGTACCAGACATTACTGTGCAAGCTGCCAAGGGAGGCAAGCAATCAATAGTCCTATTCAGCTGTGAGGGCTGTGGACCACAACAAGGACCAACATGGCAAGATATCCCTAAAGATGTAATAGTAGCACTTGTATTTTGGTGGTAACCAAACACCATCTAATTAGATTTAAGGCCCATTCAAGGGCAAGGAAATTATGCCTGAGATCAGAAACCTACCCATGTACCTGGGGCTAGTGAGGTCATGAGTCTTAAAAGAACCTAACGCTGCCATTTTACTAAGCCAGCATAATTCCTCACTGTACTCAGAACTCAGCCCTCATGCTCTCAGGTGTGGAGCTCTCAGCCCTCATCAGAGAACCTTACCTTACAGAAAATGGAGACCGGTTCAGAAAACTGTACACAGGACAGAGATGAGCAGACCGTGGGAGCACAGCCCCAGATGGATCCACCTATAACACAACTCCTGTTCGTACAGCTTAAGAAGCATCTATCACTGAAGAGGAGGGAGAAAATTGTTATGAGCCAGAGAACTAGGAAGTCTGCTGCGAGACAGTTTTCTAGAAATGATTGCCCAACAAGACCTGAACAATGACAGTATCGGTAGGCGTGGTAATGCAGGAGAGGGAAAACCTCACCAGGTCCCATCCCTTCACAAAGAAGTAGAGCAAGTAACGAGTGACTGCTGAGTGATGGGAAGTAGCTGTGTCAGGAATGAGCTCCTTATTGGTTATTCAATATAAATGGGTCAGCCCTGAAATTATATACACACAAAGCACAGACATGAGCTTGACAGCTTGTACTTATAGATGTGTACCTTTCTCTCTTCCTTCCTCCCCCTCTCTCTCTCTCTCTCTCTCTCTCTCTCTCTCTCTCTCTCTGTGTGTGTGTGTGTGTGTAAAACAATATGATGAAAGAATAAGATGATAAATTTGAGTGAGAGTGGGAGATGGGGAGGTGTGGCGGGGCTAGAGGACACCAGGTATGCACATAGTGAGTAGACATGCTGGCAGAACACTCATACACAGAAAAGAAAAAGTCAATCTTTTCTAAAAAACTGTGGTATGGATAATAACACTGAATTATTTGGTGCTTACGATAAACAAAATGTGCAGATAGGAAAAAGATCAAGACTAACATGACAGAAAGCAACTATCATGCAAATCTTGAAGGAATTATTCTGAGGATATAAGTTGTAACTGGCTAAGAAAGGCAAAATGGATGCAAACACACAATTTCCAGTGGAAGTACTCAAAAGTTAAGTGAAGCCTGGGGATTACAGATTCAAGGACAGCCTGGTCTACATAGCAAAACCTTGCTTCAAAAAACAAATAGCAATGCAGAAACTGCATAAAAGTAAGATTCTCTTTACCTTGTGAGTTTGGAAGAAAAGATGAATGCTGCCTCAAGAACTAACTCATTGAAAACCATGTCTGATGGTTACTCTGTGTACACCGCCCGTCAGTGTACTCTTTGGTCTCTATTAATGGTTACTGTGTGTACACCACCAGTCAGTGTACTCTTTGGCCTCTGTTAATGGTTACTTTGTGTACACCGCCCGTCAGTGTACTCTGGCCTCTGTTAATGAGCTAGTTTGTCCAGGGGCTGCCTCACTGAGCTTCCACCATCTAATTCATGTCCACTCACATGTGGGCTTTAATGCCAGAGTAATTTTTTGTATTGCCCCAAATTACCATTCTTTAATCTTCATATTATATGATGTAAAAACCAAGTAGTCAGATTATAATTACTTTTATTATGAGTGAATTTTGTTGAAAATTTGAAAAAAAAAATTTAATAAAAATATTTTTTTTGTCTGAGCAAACCAGCTGAAAGTAAACCACTTCCATTTTGTGTTTCACTCTCTGCATCATGTTGTACCCACATGGAGTCCATCCACTTCTTTTCTAGCGATTTTAAGAGGAAGTACAACTTCCGTTCGCCTCCTTAAGGTAACAGACCTTCCTGGGAGGCTCAGGAGCATGCACTCAGGTCCAGGGAAGGGCAGACAACCTTCCACATTGAGCTTGTCAGGGAGGGAGCTTTATACTGTCCCTTCCACTTTTACTGTCTGTTCATTATTGCACAGTCACCTCTCCTTCCTGAAAGCCCAGAAACAGTCCTCCCCGTTCACCTTCAGGGATGCTAGGTTTGAAGTCCGAAAGCACATTGAAAATGAGGAATGATAAGCCAGAAATCATCTTTTGAGGTTCAGGTGAAAAACAGTTCTCTAAACTACTAAAAGCAGTAGTTAGATGAGAAGAAAAACAGAAAAAGGAAAATAAAGTAGGGAACTATTAAACCTAGTGGTCTGTTACGGACTGTCAGCAAGAATGGGGTTCCCTGGGTTTCTCTTAAAAGGAAACAGTTTAGGTCCCTGATGGTCCTTCCACTGTTATCCTGGGACATCCAAACAAAAGGGTCCTATATGCTCTTTGGTAGGCGGGGGTGGGGGGGTGGCCACCATCTCTTATCACATTTTGCATTGAAAACAGGCCATTACAAACAAGGCTTGCCACTGATGCTGTGTGCATGGTCCAGTCCGAGACTGTTCTGTACTCCCAGACACTTGAGGTGAACTGATGAGGTCGCCTTCTGTCTCCACCCAGGTCCGTTGATCTTCCCCTGTGTAGAAGTCCACAGGCTATTTATGGGAGAAGGTGTATCTTGTTCTAATATCTTTTGATTTTTATTTGTCCATTTTTATAATTCTTTCTAGTTGTTTCCAACACTTAAAAGACGAGTGTTAATATAGCAGACATAATATCCATTGCTAAGATTGCCATTTGAGAGCTGCACAGCTTTTCAATATGTCACCCAACACCCTGTTAACTGAAGGGTAGGTGCTGCCATGCTTGAAGTCTCTGGGTACTGAACCCACAGAAAGTACTACCATCAGGAGGAGTTTTTGAACTCTGAAGATTCATACCCAGCATTATTTTTGTCCTCTAAGGTTTTCTTTTCTTTTCTTTTCTTTTTTTTTCCTTTGGTTGTTTTTTTTTTTTTTTTATTTTTTTGGTTTTTCGAGACAGGGTTTCTCTGTGTAGCCCTGGCTGTCCTGGAACTCACTCTGTAGACTAGGCTGGCCTCGAACTCAGAAATCCGCCTGCCTCTGCCTCCCAAGTGCCGGGATTAAAGGCGTGCGCCGCCACCGCCGCCACCGCCGCCGCCGCCACCGCCACCACCACCACCACCACCACCGGGCATAAGGTTTTCATGTATTTATTACTTAACCCACCCAGGATTACAGATTATACATAAGAAAATCAGATTCCCAATTCAACACATCCAACTGTCGAGAGGAGTTATTTTCAGCTTCATATGGTAAGATGATAATGACCCTAATGTGGTATAAACATGGTGACTTTCATGCAATCCCTTTTAGAGGCAGTTTGTCTCTCATCCACTTATTGGAATTCTGATGTCTGTTTGTTTGTTTGCTTGTTTGTTTGTTTTTGAATAGAAACACATGATATAGCCCAGGCTCACCTTAAACTCCAGATTCTTCCTCAGTCTCCTCGGTGCCAGGATACTGGTTTATACTACCTGTAGTATAAACCTGCTAGACCTTGTGTTTATCATCTGTTTTCATTGAAAATTGGAGTGGTTTTGCTTTTGTTTCTTTGCCAAAAGGTTCTTAGTTCTTACAGAGCAAGGAGAGGAGGCAAGCACAAACCCCATGCTGCAGAGAGAAGACCAGAGATACTTTTATTTTTAAGCACGGCTATCCAATGAGTACCAGGGGTGCCTGGGAACTTGGTCTATTGGTTGTGTTTGCATTTGACCCTTCTTATTTTAAGAACAGTCCCAACCTGCAGTTGGCAACATTTTGTTAACAACATGTCCTTGTCTACTATCCAAGACTTTTTTACTGTGAGATTTGAGAAGTCAGATTGGTTTAAATTAACAAAGAGAATGATAAACAAGAAAATAGCTAAAAATAAAGGACTGTCATGGGTTAATATAGTTTATAAGAAATTATGTAGAGGCAGGGCATTGGTGGTGCACGCCTTTAATCCCAGCATTTGGGAGACAGAGGCTGGCAGGTTTCTGAGTTTGAGGCCAGCCTGGTCTACAGAGTGAGTTCCAGGGCTACACAAAGAAACTGTCTCGAAAAAAAACAAAGAAAGAAAGAAAGAAAGAAAGAAAGAAAGAAAGAAAGAAAGAAAGAGAGAAAGAAAGAAAGAAATTATGTAGAGAATGAGCTGTGCTCTTGGCTTTACTGAAGGTATATCCAAAGCAATACAGTATTTGATTTGGTAAGGAGAACACAGGAGCAGGACCTAGCAATTGAAATCAAAGCATTAGTTTTAGAGACTGTTTGTCCACTTAAATATCTTTTGCTTTAACAATATTTAAAGCCAGGGGAAAGTGGGCAAGCTGAAAGTATGCTTAAGAGGTTTATGTCTCTCTTACTCAGGCATAGCAGAGGTCAAACGAATTTCCTGCCATTGGAAGGGTGCCAACTTTTCTATTTTGAATTAAAATGTTCTCATCTCTGATTTTATTGTTACCTAAAAAAAAAATTAGCTCAATAATACAACTTTTCATCAATTATTTACCCTATGAGGAAAGTTTTCAAACTTATAAACGTAAAGCTTACAACCATGGCTTAAGGATGTTCAAAGTATCAACAAAACCAGTCAAACACTGCTGGCAAAGGTAAGGAATGAGGCCACACTAGTTAATTTGCAGGAGACCCTGGAGAGTACCTGAATACAGGTACAGATGACAGAGAGAGAAAGTGAGATCTTTAAATCTGAAAAAAAAAATCAAACTATTAAATTTACATAAAATTATGGAATCTTGTGATTATTTAAAGCAATGACGTGTAATTAATACTATCCCAATATTACAATATTACACAAGAGAGCAAACTTTTTTTCTTTTGGTCTCTCAAGACAGGGTTTCTCTGTGTGTAACCCTGGCTGTCCTAGAACTAGGTCTGTCGCTCATGCAGGCCTTGAACTCAGATCTGCCAGCCTCTACCTCCCAAGTACATATGCTACCACTGCCTGACTGCCTGGCTGAAATTAAACATTTTAAAGAGTGAGACAAAAAAAAAAAAAAAAGACAAGTGAGTACATCTCCTAGGAGTATGTCTATAGAAGGCTATGAAATTAAGTGATTATGAAACTGAAAGAATATAAATTGCAAAAATTAGCATAATTTTATTAGTGTAACCTTTACATTTTATTTTGTTTAAAAATCACTTTATCTTTGAGAACTTCATAGAATGTAGTTTGACTATATTCACAGACACACACACACACACACACACACACACACACACACTCCTCCCATAACCACTCTCTCCTCCCTCACCTCTCTACCCACATAACCTTGAGTCTTATTCTTCCTTCCCTTCTCATCCAGTCCAGTTAGTGTTACCCAACTACTCTTGGGAGTATGGCTGACCTACCTACCATTTCTCTGGTTTACGAAACAAATTGCTCCCCACCCATCAAGAGTGGCTATCGGGGATGAGATGGGACTATGTAGGGTGGCAAGGAGTAGTTTGTGCCTACATTGCAAATTTGTTGGCTGATATTTTAGTTCCAGCACTATCTATCTTTTAAGAATCCTACCCTTCCTGCTTCCCTGTCTTCATTTGCTCAGATGTAAAGGTATAAAGCTCAAGTCCCAGAAGCAACAACAAAACATTTCAAACCAGAACCAAACTGTCTTAACTGTTTGTTTATGCCTGTGACAAACACCACGACTAGGGCATCTTATAGAAGAAAGTATTTATTGGGCCTTACAGTTTTAGAGCCATGACCATCATGGCAGTGGACAGGTAGGCATGATGACTGAGCAGTAGCTGAGAGTTCACATCTTGAGACACAGCCATGACAGAGGGAAGGAGGAAGGGTGACAGGGAGACAGACAGACAGACAGACAGACAGACAGACAGACAGACAGACAGAGGTTAGGCATGACCCACATCTTTTGAAACCTCAAAGCCTAACCCCAGTGAGACACCTCTGCCAACAAGGCCATACCCTCCAGTCCTTCCCAAACATTTCTACCAAGTAGGGACCAAGTATTCAAATATATGAGCCTATGGAAGTCATTCTCATTCAAACTACACACACACAAAAAAATTCAGACAATGCTAAGATTAACATGTCTTGAATAAAAATTGGACTCTATCAACTTTTAACCTGTGGAAGAAATACCTACATCTTGATCATGGTGGGAAGCATGGCAGCCTGTGGGCAGACATGGAGAGTTCCACATCTTGATCAGAAGGCAACCAGGAGGAGGCTCTCTTCCACACTGGGTGCAGCTTGAGCACTAGTAGACCTCAAAGCCCATCTACACAGTTACACACTCTCCAACAAGGCCACATGTATTCCAACCAGGCCACATCTCCTAACAGTGCCACTTCCCAAGAGCCAATTATATTCAAACCACCACAGTCCCCTACTCAGAGTTTGGAGAGCTAGAGCAACCTGCCCAACGTTAAACAGCTTGTAAGTTGCAAAGCTAGTATTAGAATAAAGCCAGTATGACTCGATAAACTGAGTTCCTAGTCAGTTAGGAGTTTGGGTTTCATCCTACTAGTTTGGTAAATTATTTTTGTTTTTTCTTGTTTTTGTTTTGTCAAAATTGAGTGTAGATAGAAAGGACAAATGATTATGTAAATCATAGTCCTCTCCCAAATTTTTTTTATTTTTTAGCCCAAAGGCAAACATTTTTTTAACCTTTTAAATTATTATTATTATCACCATCTCCAAGTCTTGATTTCTTGATCACCATTTCTTGATTTTATAATAGTGTACATGGTCTATGCTGCTTATGGTTTTTTTGTTGTTGTGTTGTTTTTATTAACTTGACAAGAGTTCAGGTCATCTGGGAAGAGGAAACATCAGCTGAGAAGATGCATCCATCATACTTGTCTGAAGCAAATGTATAGGGTATTTTCTTGATTAATGAATGATGCCACCTGTTGGACATGGTCCTGAGCTGCATAAGAAAGCCAACTGAGCAAGCCACGAAGAGCAAGCCAATAAGAAGCATTCCTCCATGATTTCTGCTTTAGTTCCTGCCTTCCCTTTTTTTTTTTTTTTTTTTTTTGGTTTTTCGAGACAGGGTTTCTCTGTGTAGTCCTGGAACTCACTCTGTAGACCAGGCTGCCCTTGAACTCAGAAATCCTCCTGCCTCTGCCTCCCAAGTGCTGGGATTAAAGGCGTGCGCCACCCCGCCCAGCACAAGACACCATTCTTGATGCAACAGCAAGAGGTATATTTCAGGATCAGTCGACTGATGGTCAATTCGTAACCCAAGCAGGGGCAGAGGAATTGACAAGACAGCCTGGTCAGGGGCGGTCTTATATAGGGGAACCTACAAATGGGTGAGGGGTAACCAAGGAAACATAACCTAAAAACAGTGGAAAGTCAGCTAGTTCCTAGAACCACCCAGATGACTTGCATGTTTCTTTGTGGTCAGGAATGTGTCTTCCTGCTTTGGGCCTTCCCCACCAGCAGGTGGGTTTTCTTCCCTGAGGTCTGAGGAATGTTAATCCAGCAAGTGTCCTCTGACTCAGGGATAATGTACACCTCCTGGAATGTGGAATGTATCCCGGGGCAGTGAAGGCCTAAAATCTTACATTTAGTTCTGCTTTTTGGAACTAGCGAACCTGCATTCTTTTGCTCAGGTCTAGGGGTCATAAAACTTTCTATATTTTTCATAAGTTTTCTATATCTTTCACTTTCAACCACTGTGTTATTGTAACAACAGAAAACAAACCAGAACATTATCAATTTCCATAACCAGTTATAATGATTTAGGTTTCATTTCCTATTTTCACCACAAGCAACATCTTTCACATAAATATTAACCCTGTTAAATAATATTTGTATTATCTTGGCAGTAAATATCCATTACTGAGCCAGGCATACTAATCAATACTATTACTTTTCCCTTTCTTGAATAGCCTTTTACTTTTCTTGGATTTAATTATTTTCTTGCTTTTAAAAACATTGGTGTCAGTTTTCTATCCCCAAACCATACCCAAGAGATAACACATCTCTTACTATGTGTCTTAGTCAGCGTTCTATTATTTATGAAGAGACACCAGGGCCATAGTAACTCTTATAAAGAAAACTATTTAACTGGGGGCTTGCTAACAATTTCAAAAGCTTGATCTATTATCATCATGGGGTGGGGGGAGGGCCATGGCAGCAGGTGTGGCAAGCCCTAGAACAGTAGAGTTACATTCAGAAATTCAAACACAGAGGGAGAGGGAGGGGGTGGGGGAGACTGGACTTGGCATGGACTTTTGAAACCTCAAAGCTTACCCATGACACACCTCCTCCAAGCAAAGCCACACCTCCTAATCTTTTCAGATAGTGCCATTCCCCAATAACTAAGCATTTAAATCTATGAGCACACAGGGGCCATTCTTATTCAAACCACCACATTTATGAGTCTGATGAGATTCCTGTCCCTTGAACCCTCTTGTCCAGAATCTTCAGGCTCCTGAAGTTTGGACCAAGTGTTTCTGTCTAATGCAAGTACACCCCACTCCCCCAATCCCGTATAGCATCCTGCTGAGTATTCTGGGCCTTTTGTTCCCTGTATCTGTCAATCACTGGGTGTCCTGCCCTCCTCTTTTCTCATTACTCCTTTGAAGGAACCTCACTGTTTCCATTATTTACTGAGGAAAGAGGCATGGAAAAAGGTTTGGGGTGAACTTCATTTATGAAAAGGACATTTTCTACCTGTAAATTTAGTAGGTTTGGTTAAGAATTGAATTGAATTCCAGGTTAAAATGTTTTTCTCAGAAGACATTGTTGTCCTCTACTAATGAGGAAGTCAATCAATTCTTGATTATTTATAGACACAGTCAGCCCTCCGCATCCAAAGTTTCAGTCAGCAGAGTTAATCATTCTTAGATTGAAAATATTCAAAAAAGCTATGTGTGGTGGCACATGGCTTTAATCCCAGAACTGGGGAGGCAGAGGTAGGCAGATCTCTGTGATTTTGAGACCAGCTTAGTATACATAGTGAGTTCTAGGACAGCTGGGGCTATGTAAAGGAACTCTGTCTGATTCTACTCATAACTACCCAAAAACAAAAGGAAAATATGGAGAAAATTATCTGTGTCTCCATTCGTTTTGTTTTGTTTTGTTTTGTTTTGTTTTGTTTTGTTTTGTTTTTCAAGACAGGGTTTCTCTATGTAGCCCTGGTTGTCCTAGAACTTACTCTGTAGACCAGGCTGGCCTCTAATTCAGAAATCCACCCACCTCTGCCTCCCAAGTGCTGGGATTAAAGGTGTGTACCACCACTGCCCGGGTGTGTCTCCATTCCTTAAATAATACAGTGTAAACCTATTTACACCACACTGTATTGGGTAGTCTATGCATTTAGAAATGAGTTAAAGTATGTGAGAGAGGATGTATACGTGATGTGCAACCACTGTCATTTCTGTAAGGAATTTAGGCATCCTTGTAGGTTCTGAGCCCACCTTTGGCAGGTACTGAGAAACAAGTATAATCTACCCTCCCTGCTCACTCAAAACTTTTTCATCATCAGTTTCTTAGATGATGAAATGGCATGGTTCTGATACATATCTTCTGGGATTGGAACTTTATAAATCTTTTGAATTGGAAACACATGATATTTAAAGTCTCTATTGTTTCTGATCATTTTCTCTCCTCCTTGTCCTCCATTTTCTCTGTTCTCTTTCTGGAAATCACTCTCTCCCATCTCCCCTTGTCCCCCCCCCTTTCCTCCCTCCCCATTCTTTCTTTCCCTTCCTCCCTCCGCTCTTCCCTAGGTTATAAGGGAGGAAAGGAGGGAAGAATTATCAAAAACAATAGAGCCTTGTACTCACCTGAGCTAGCCGTGATGCTGGGATTCCAGCGTGCTCCTCTATACCTTGTCAGAGGGGATCTTATTCAGATAGTAGCCTTCCTAAACCAGCTCTTATGGCAGGAGGATCTGTTTTCCATCTGCAGCTTCTATCTTTTCTTGGGAGCCTTTCCCTCTTTGTTTAATTGGGGTGCCATTCCTGTTATCATATGTGTAATACCCAATGTGTAATTCCCAGGAGCTCCCTCTCACTCTCGAATCATTTTGCCCCAGTGGCTGCTTTCTAGTTTCCTAACTATTTTCTCTGCTCTCCGTGAGGACATTCACCTTACTTTATTAGCCATCTGCTTCTGCCTGGATTGGTCTTTATTCATCCATGTATTTTTCCTCAAAAGGCTTTGTGCTTTAGTATGGAATAGTGAAAGGCTGGCCAGGAGGTCTGGGTGTGGGCTGGAACTTTGCTGATTAATGTCAGCTTTGGTGTTGGAAGGACTTTGCTGCCCATTTCATAGGGAAGTATGAAACCTAATTTCATGTGCTGTAGAGTTCATTTGTTTGCTTTTACACCAGACCAGACATTGCAGTGAATGTATTACATACATGCAGTTGTCATGTAAAATATATAAAAGCAAAATACATGCACACATATATCCACAAGCAAACAAGTAAGTAGGCTTCCCAGAGAAAAGGATTCTGCCTCTGTATAACAAGGAAGTACTGCCTCAGTTTCCAGCCTGTTGGCTTTCCCTACAGATTTCAGACATCCTCTTGCCCCACCCTCATCTCTAGCTTCCTCATCGACCATATATAGGCTTAAGACTCTCTAGGTGTCACAATGTCACAAGCCAATAACTCATGCGTTCTCTCTGTCTGTCTCTCTCTCCAAATATATTTAAAGTATTTTTTTCTTTAGTAATTTTTGAGTTGGCACACCAAGCAATGTGTTTCGTTATGGCATTTTCATAGACACTTTGTTCTTTTTGGTCCTCCTCCCTGTGCTCCTCTCCTGTTCCTTGTGCCCAGGAGTGAATGCCCTCCCCGCTTCATGTATTTCCCCATTGTCTACAAAGAGCCCGGCCTCCCTTTCTTTTTTTTTTTTTTTGGTTTCCCGAGACAGGGTTTTTCTGTGTAGCTCTGGCTGTCCTGGAACTCACTCTGTAGACCAGGCTGCCCTCAAACTCAGAAATCCACCTGTCTCTGCCTCCCAAGTGCTGGGATTAAAGGTGTGCACCACCACCGCCCGGCTTAAAGGCTACTTCTTTAGGATCCTGGTGTACACTAGCTGAGACGTCCAGCCTCATGGAAATAACCAACTACTGGATTCTTGGATCTTCTGTTGGTAGACAGCCATTGTTGGGCTAGCTGGACCACAGCCTGTAAAACATCCTAATCAATCCCCTTTCTCTCTGTTTCTGTCTCCCTCTAGATAGACAGATGGATAGATAGATAGATAGATAGATAGATAGATAGATAGATAGATAGATGACAGATAGATAGATGACAAATAGAT
>JANHMN010000001.1:219046116-219058717 GCA_030674055.1 Rhabdomys pumilio | reverse complement strand
AGATAGGGTTTTTAAGTTCTAATCATCTAAAGAATTCTGATTAATATGACATATTTTTTAAATACAGCCTGCTAGTTCCATTTAATATTGGGCAGGGCTGACAGCTTGGGATTAGGTAACCTTTTAGGAGGCTTGTCCATAGGAAAACTTATTCTTTTTCTCAGCTCCCACTGATTGCCTATAACTCTTTATGAGATTTCCCCTATCCATACTGGCATGTCAGTTGGTGTCATTATTTTTCAGAATATTTTAGGGCACCACATTGTTGGTATTTCGTGAGTGCAACTTCTACATCACATATCAAAGGAACAACCTCACGGTAGATGTCTGCTCCTCCGGCTCGTACAGTCTTTCCACCCTCTCTTGCAAGTTGTTCTTGAGCTTAGGTGTAGGGGTTATGGTGTAAACAGGCACCTCATGGCCAGTGGTTCTCTGAGTTTTTGACCAGTTACAGTGACTCTCTGTAATGTCCTTTTGCTACAGAAAGCAACTTCTTTGATAAGGGAGGGGGGATCCCCTGTCAGCACAAGAACTCTTGGGTAGCATTCCGTGCATATCCCTGCTATAATAATAGGTAAAACAGGAAATTAGGCCCTACTTGGGAGCAAAGGTATGGCTCCACCACCACCGTCTTCATTGTCACCATGGTGCTTGTCACCATCATTGTCACTTCAGGCACGTTCATGAGATGCTCACACTGGTCCATGATAATGGAATCATCAGAGTGACATGACCTTAACTCATCACAAATGCTGACTATCCCCCTCTTACCCAAATAACAGCACTCCTGTGGCTCATGACATCAGAGTACAAGCCTCTGCTTTAAGAACTTATATTCCAAAAGAATTAATTACATAGAGAAAATGCTGACGACATGCAAAGGGATTTTTTTTTTAAGTAAATAGACCAGCTTAGCAATTTTCATTCCTTATTTGTCATAAGCAACTGTTGGGGGAGAAAAAATAGGAAAACGTAGGGTACTTGTTGAAATAGAAAACCATCAACACTCCTTAAATAATTGTTAACTCCTCAAATACAATTCTGTGACTGGATTGACTGACAGTATTTGACATAAGTAGCTAAATCATTACAAACAGAGTTAATGATGCCTGAGATATAGATTAGTGGTGGAGGGCCAGCATAACACACAAAAGGTTTTGGATTCAGTCTCCAGCATTATAATAACAATAACAATGGCAGTAATAAAGTATGAATTCAGGGATGCTCATGTTTAAAGATTATTTGTTTGCATGAATATAATAGGTCTGGATCAATGCCTTTTTTACTGCTTGCAATTAATATGTCCTTAACGAGATTATAAATAGCAAAATTAAATCAAATTTCTCATTTGAAAGTCAGTCTATTTTGGTACAACAACTCTACTAGATGTAATTACATATTACAATATTTTTTTTCTAATGTGCCCCCCCCAGCTACATACTGCACCATAAATAGAATGAGGAAATGTGATTTCCTGGCAAATAGAATTAAAACAGGAAAATCTATGAAAATCTATAGTTTGTTCTATAATGAGCAAAATAGAGATTTATGTCTTAAAGATTTTTCTACTAAATTCAAAATACTTTCAAACCAGATAACACTTCTTTTTTTTTGTTTGTTTGGTTTTTTTGTTTTTTGTTTTGTTTTTGTTTTTTTTTTTTTTTTGGTTTTTTCGAGACAGGGTTTCTCTGTGTAGCCCTGGCTGTCCTAGAACTCACTGGTAGACCAGGCTGGCCTCGAACTCAGAAATCCGCCTGCCTCTGCCTCCCAAGTGCTGGGATTAAAGGCGTGCACCACCACCACCCGGCCAGATAACACTTCTATATAGAGCTATCTGTTTGAGTCTCTTGCTGTCCCGAGATATTTTAAATATGCAAACCTTTGAGAATATGAACAGTAATAGAGACTTTACCTAGCACTTACAAGGCTCTGGGTTCAACCCCCAGGGATTGAAGATAAGTAGATAAAATACACCTTGTTCTCATGGGCATCTTTATTAGCCACTCACTTCCCCTCTCTCCCCCCCCCCCCCTCTTTCTTTCCTGACTTTCTTTCTTTTCAACATGGGGTCTCTAAACATAGCCTAGACTGATCTTGAATTAACCATGCAGTCCAGACAAGCCTCAAACTCACAATGATCCTCCTGCCTCAACCTCCCAAGTATAGGGATTTTAGAGATGAGCCACCATCTCCAGGCTGGGTGACTGTAGTTCTTTCTTCAACTCTAGAATCTTCCTGCCACATCCTAGCTCTGTAGACAGAGACCTTCATCAATCAAATGCTTTTTACTCAATTTTTAATTTCGTACATATGTTGTATTTATTTTTTCTTTTTTAAAATACATTTATCATTTTTTGAGATTATAATATAATTACATTATCTTCCTCTTCCTTTTCCTTTCTCCAAATACTCCCATATGCCCCTCAAATCCCTGGTGTGTTTTTTATGAATTTTTGTTACATGTATATGTACGTAGGGAGAACAGGATTTTCTTTGACTTACAGAGTCACAGCCCATTGAGAGAAGCCAAGGCAGGAACTCAGACTGGATAGGAACCTAGAGGCAGAAGCTGACACAGAATCCATGGAGGGGTGCTGCTTACTGGCTTGCTCCCCTTGCTTGCTCAGCAGGTTTTCTTTTTCTTTTTCTTTTTCTTTTTCTTTTTCTTTTTCTTTTTCTTTTTCTTTTCCTTTCTTTCTTTCTCCACCCCCCCAAACAGGGTTTCTCTGTGTAGCCCTGGCTGTCCTGGAACTCACTCTGTAGACCAGGCTAGCCTCTAACTCAGAAATCCGCTTGCCTCTGCCCCCCAAGTGCTGGGATTAAAGACGTGTGCCACCACTGCCCGGCTTCAGCAGGTTTTCTTATACCTCCTGGGACCACCAGCCCAGGGAGGGCCCCACCCACAATGATGTCTCCCACACCAGTTACTAATTAAGAAAAGGCCCTATAGGCCTTCTACAGCCTGAGCTTACGGAAGCATTTTCTCAGCTGAGGCTCCCTCCTCTCAGATGACTCTAGCTAGTGTCCGGTTGACATAAAACTAGCCAGTACATCTGTAGTTCTTTGTACGGCCGAGGCTCTTTGGGCTTTCTCCTGTCCACGTTAACGTGTCTATTGCTGTGTTCGTTTTTCAATTCATGTGTCAGCAGTCATGTTGGTGAGACTATGCGTGTAGCTTCTGACGGACATTACTAGGAGATACAACCTCACAGCAAACTCCCTGATACTCTGACTCTCACAGGCTTTCCAACCCTCTCCCACAATGTTCCCTAAGCTTTAGGTCCAGGAGTGTTTTGTAGACAGGTGAATGGGACCGTGATTCTCAACTTCATTTTGATTGGTTGTGGTTTTTATGTAATGGTGTCCATCTGTTGTAAAGGGGAATCTTCCTTGGTGAGCGTTGAAGACACTAGTTATCTGCAGTTACAAGGACAAATACTTCGAATGTGGTTAGGGATCATCTTGGTTTAATAACGTAGTAGTTATAAGTTCTTCTCCAAAATCCCTGATCTCACTAGCCCCGAGACCCTTCTGTGTGCCTTCCTAGCACTGGTTCTACAGGCACCTGGCTTTTGTGTGGGTGCTGAAGGTGAAGCTCAGGTCCTCGCGCACAAGCAGGCACCTAACCTACCACGCCATCGCCCCAGCCCTTTGCTTGATGTAATTTTTGTGCTATGGGTCAGAGACAATGGCAGGAAAAGACAAAACCCTTTATTTGTACTTATGGCCAAAGAGCGAAGACAGGAAATACATCTTTACACAGCACAGTGCTTCCCCTCATGACTACACTAGCTGCTGTCATTTCCACGGCACAGTCAATGCCTGGAAGAGAGCTGTTGTCCCTAAGGATGGTGGTGCCACTGTGTGGTAATATCTTAGTCAGGGTTTCTATTGCTGCAGTGAAACATCATGACCAAAAAGCAGGGCGGGGAGTAAAGGGTTTATTTGGCTTACACTTCCACATCACTGTTCATCATGGAAAGGACTCAGGGCAGGAACTCAAACCGGACAGGATCCTGGAGGCAGGAGCTGATACAGAGGCCACAGAGGGGTGCTGCTTACAGGTTTGCTCCCATGGCTTTCTCATAGAACCCAGCACCACTAGCCTAGGGATGGCACCACCCAGAGTGGACTGAGCACTGCATTGATCGCTAGTTAAGAAAATGCCTTACAGCTACGTCTTATGGAGGCATTTTCTCAATCGAGGTTCCTTAACAGCTTGTGTCAGGTTGACATAAATCTAGCCAGGTCAGGTCATACCTCTAAATCTGTGAGAGATTTACCTAACCTATGACAAGAGTGAGAAAAACCAGTTACACAGCAGCTCCCAGGTAGCAAGCACTGCATGCTGGATCCTGAGGTAAAAGTAAGTACATCTTAGCAGCCCAATAAAACATTTAAACTAAAAATTTCAAAGCTTAAAACACTTTACTTAAACTCCTTTTACTGATTTAAGCTTCACCCTCCAAAAATTATAGCTGTCATAAACCTCTTTACAGGAGCTTTACGTCTTTATGGAGATGAACCACAACAACTGCAATGAGTAATCATTTAAACTATCCAAAACTCCTGGCTTTCCGTTTTCCTTCTGTAGAATCCCTTTCTCCCATTCCCTCTTCCCTGTGGAGTTGCAAACCCTTTTCCCTAGCTATGTGGGGAGATGTGGGGAGCCATTTCATCCAAAGGCCCCCATGCACACATGTAAGCCTCATCTTCTGTTAATCTGTCCATGGTCAATTAAATCCAATGCTCCTCTCCCTACACAGACAGAGACACAGACACAGAAAATGAGAAGCTTTTCCTCTCAGCTGTGTCATCATAACCCTGCCAGTCTTATCATTCTCCCATTATTCAGGTAGAGAAACTGAGCCTTGCAGGTGTTCAGAACATTTCCCACCATCACACAGTACTTACATTGCAAAGACGGACTTTGAAGTTTGGATTCTGATTACCTGAGGGGAAAAAAAAAGGAGGATCAATACAGCCTATTGTCCTGCCATGCTGAGACAGGATGCCAGTGTCCTGGAATAGCCAGGCAGCTGATACTACTTCTCTTTTCCCCTCTGGATGCTTAGAAATATCCGCTTAGCTCAAGATAACTCAGGAAAAGGTTTCAGAGGAAGTCCATATAAAGTTAAGAGCCAGCAGGGTGTTGTGCACATACAGACTATAGTACCTGTGGTCAGACTTCAAAGTGAGAAGGAAAAGGAGAGAGAAGACGTTTGTGCACATAAGTGTAACCGTGCAGCTGCTTTGAGGTCCAGAGATCGCCTGAAAGACCGTTTGTGGACCAAAGATACTCAGCTTTTTTCTGATCTTAACACCCAGCATAGCACAGGTCCCTCCTCAGTCTCTGCCTTTAGAAACTCTCTGGAATGGATCTAAATAAAAGCATGCCATTTTCAGAACTATTATTTATTTTATTAATTTTGTTTTAATAACTATAATGTTATTTTTTTAAACCATCGATCTTTTCATATTTATTTAACATTCACAATGTTTGATAGTGATAAAGATTCTAATAAGAATTTCCAGCCTTCTGACATTGTGACACAATGTTGTCAACTACAAAAAAGTGTTAGGTCATATTCATAACTTCTGGGCCACACCTGCTAATAGCTTTATTAGTAGTAATATTAATAGTCTAGATTACAGGAAATCGGTTATTTGGTCTGCCATGAAAGCATCTCTGTACAGTGGTCTATCTGAGTTCACAAAAGATGGCAGCCACCATGTCATCTCCCAGACACTGGGTCTAACTTGCCTTTTCTCTTAGTTCTTGCTTCTTTCCTTCTTGACATAAAAACACAAGCCTAGAGAGATAACAAGGACTAGTACATACTTGGTTAATCTTGAATACAGAGAAAAAACTACGGTCAAATAAAGTTACCAGGATACTGATGGATGCCTACAAAACAAAGATGCAATTGCGGCATTGAAGGAAGAACCTGGGCGTGTCTGACATCGAGCCATAGCTTTCATGGCCCCAGGGGTTGCTCCTCGGACAGGACGTAGTTAATCATCGGCCTGAGCAGTCAAATCGATGCCTGTGACCTTTCCTTTGGCTGTCTTCTCCTTCTGCAGTTGGTTCCCTCAGTTCCTATAGTCCAGAGAAAAGACAATGGAATCATTTTCTTGGGGTGGAGGATGGGAACATGCCTAAAAAGCAGGTTAATACATTATGTGCTATGCAAGTAGAAGTCTCTAATAAAATTATGAGTAGATAGCATAACTATAAAGCTTGTCACTTAGAGTTTTTAACATACCCACATATCTCTATTCAATTGATTCTAGTCCCCTTTCATCACCTGATAGAGAATGTGGAATAAATCACGCCTGGATGAAGGGAAGTATCTGTTCCTATATCCAGGAGACAGGAAGAGGGGGAAGATGGTAAGTGAGCTGTTAAACGTTCACAAGCAAGTTCACTGAGAAAAAGATCTGATGTTCCCTAGAATATAGAATTGTTACATGTCCACTGACAGGTCCTAAAATTAAATGTGCAATACTCAAACCCTGATGGTTGTCTAAAAACACTTCAGTGTCATCGCGAACTGAACCGACTCTGTTAGGAAGTCTGGGAGCCATCAAGTGGTCATTGTGCCTGCAGGAGAGGCCCACACCTACGGCCTTCTAGAGTTTCTCTTCCAGGAGACAGCAAACAATCCCTCCCTTAGCCTGCCTCTCAAGTTAAAAGGAGATGGGAAGTGTGGGGCCAGTCAGGGAGCACTCTGGCAGAGTCAGGGGCTGAACTTGAAACCCATCCAAGCGATATGGGTCAATGTAGACTGTGCTTAAAAGACAGACTAGAAGCTGGAGATGCTCAGGTTTCAGGAGCACTGAAGCACCTTGCCTCTGGCAGTCTACTGGTCTGAGGGCACTTGAAGTTTCCTTCTGCCTGTACCTTTTCTTGGCCTGGAAAATGACCGACATCTGAGTGAGTAACTATCTATTAAAAAGGGGCCCATGATCTTTGTGATTTTTCTAGGTCTTTTGTTTTTTTCTTTCAGGAAGGGTCTTTCTATCCCTCATCAAGGGATGAGTGTCCTCTCTCTGGAGATTTGTAGCACACGAATCTCACCCTAGATGGTTTACTGTATCATACAGCACTTGCTGTATAGGTTCATGGGGACCTTTTTCTTTTGCAGATGGGGCAGGGATCATACTGTTGACTGCACAATAAGAAGAGAACCGAGGAGAACAACAATAGGAAGCTCTCTTCCAGTGTAAATGAAAAGAAGGCAGGGGTCTTATGTATGAAGAAGAGACAACCACCTAAGTCAACATGTACATCAGACATATGATTCCCAAGAGCTGGCTATTTATTGTACACGTATGAAGCAATTTGGGGGTGGGGGGACATGTAACTTGAAATAGTTGTTAGGTGGTGGGACCACATTCCAAAGGAAGGTTTGTAGAGAATATGGAACCTGGGGCATAAGACACAGAGAACTCGTTACATGCTGAGGTTCTATAGGACTTAGTTGGAGACAAGATTAGTAACCTCAAATATAATAGATGTGGGACCCGTAAAATAATCAATGGGGTCTGGAAGGGAAGTAGAGAATCCAAATAACCATACCATGAAAAAAGCAGAAATCTTAACGAATCATCAACATCAACACCCATGATGCCCTGGGTTCAGTTCCCATCACTGACCAAATGAAGAAGACATCAGGAACCAAGAACAGGGTGAACTAACACCCACCAGGCCTAGAAACACATGGCGGCTGACAAGAGTTCTCTCCATGGTGTGAGGGAGTTAGAGCCAGGGGGGAAAACGGCTTCAGGAATGAATGAATGGTGGGTGAAAAGGAGAGGAAGGGAGGAGTCTCCTTTTCTTCTGTGCCTATGAAGGAGGAAGGAAGCTGGAGAAGGACAGGCCAAGTGTCAAGTAGGAGCCGAGAAGAGAGCCAGTGCCCTTATCTATGGAAGGTGAAGGACTCCAAGATGGGAAGAGAGTGAGGCTCTGGACAGCAGCAGGTCCTGGAGAATCAGGAACGGGCTGTGATCCTCAAAGGACCCGTAAGAAGGATAGTGACGCTATGAGACCCGCCATCCCAGGAAGAGGACTGGCAGAGATCAAAAGACATGCATGTGAAAGCACATCCGTGTTGGTTTCTCTTTCTCAAAAAGAAAAAAAAAAATAATCACAGAAGTTTCACATTTTCAAGAGGACAGGGGCCGGGCGGTGGTGGCGCATGCCTTTAATCCCAGCACTTGGGAGGCAGAGGCAGGCGGATTTCTGAGTTCGAGGCCAGCCTGGTCTACAGAGTGAGTTCCAGGACAGCCAGGGCTATACAGAGAAACCCTGTCTCGAAACCCCCCCCCCCAAAAAAAAAAAAAAAGAGGACAGGGATGGGAAGACAACTTGAAGAGAGTGAGGTAGGAGTGTCTCGTGTTGTTTCTCCTCCATAGCAGTGTTTCTAGAGTTCTTAGGTCTTGGACTGAGAACTTTTCACACGGTAACTGTCTGTCCTTCGTGACCATCACCCCTGTATGAGTGAGTCATGAGTATTTCACATATGGGGAGAGCTGGGTCTCAAAGACGTCAATCACTGGCCTAAGTAAGAAGTAGCAGGTCTAGTGGGGTGCTTGATCAATATCAGACAAATGGGCTACGTAGACTACGTAGACTACACTCTCCAATCTGCTCCACCTGTGTGTGATGCTTTTACTTTCAACAGAATTCCTGCTAGTGAGTCTGTTCTCATGTAGTCTTGAATCAGCCATGAACTCTAAAAACATGTCACAGTAATGGGAAACACAAGACATGACTGGACAAGGAAGTGTCAGGGATACTTTATTTACTCCAAACAGAAAAGCTACTTGCATGGTTATGACTGACTGGGAAATGAGATTTAATTGGACAAAGTACTTACAGCCAGTGTTTAGACCTTCCAGCACAGACCTCCCTGCATGAAGAAGCATTGCAACAGATGTGTGCTCAGTTTCAGTTTTACTCTGAATAATATCTGGATGAAAATTCCTGCCAGAACATTTCACTGAAGGATTTACAATAGACTTTTCAAGGCCCTAACTGAAGGGCGGCAGCTGATGTCAGTGTCCGTGCGCTGGCATTCGACTTCATCCGGCTGAGTAAAAACTAACCAATTGTGTCCTCATAGTTGTAAGTCAAAACCTAATATGTGTTCCCGGCATTATGTCAGCCCCAAAGAGACACTGTACAAATAATAAAATGTCATGTAATGCACAAATACAGCATTAGACTCCGAGTTCCTGTGGGTAGGTATTGAACTTTCCCCAATATTTATTTGAGAGAACTAGCCCAATGTTTGGCACACAATGTGAGCTAAACATTTCATGTCAAACCGAGTTGAACTGCACCAGCATTGCAGGTGGCTTTATTTATTTATTTATTTATTTATTTATTTATTTATTTCCTGGAGCAGAGCACAGAACTGTCACTGGAGGATGCTGTGAGCATGAACACTCTTAATTCATTATTGAGGTTCTGAATGAATTATTAACCCAAGAAAAGCATCCAGAGCCAGAGTTGTCCAGTGTTGCAGTGAGGAAAAGGGTAGTAACCCAGCTAGGTGGTCTCCCTACATCGTCTCCTCCTTCCCCCTCCTCAGGGCTCTCCCAAGCTGGGACACTAATTCTCATTCTATCCCTGACTTACTGTTTGACCTCAGGAGAGTCACTTAATCTCAGTTAGTGCTTAAGTTTCCCCTTCAGTGAGAGCCAAAGGGGCCTGGCTGTGCAGCCAGCACACAGCCAGGCCTGAAAACTGGATGTGTTAACTCAGAGCCATCCATCATTTCTGTAAGGCCAACGGAAATGAATCACAGACACAAAGCCCGCGTGGGTTTCTCCAACTCCTACCAAATTAGCCCTTTGGGATGGCTAAGTATGTGGAATGCAATGAAGGGGAAAAGACAGGGAGCTCATGATGGTTACCCTAAACACAGGGGGAGGATCTCTGGCAACAAAGGGCACGAGGCAGGGCAGAGAGAGAGAGATACAAGGCTGACTAGAATGGCTGTGAATCATTTGCCCTCTTGGGAGAACACACCAGCCTCTGGGTTTTTTAAACACAAAAGACAGCATGTGAGCTCTCCTCCAGCCCTTGGCACTTAAAACTAAGGGAACTTACATGTAATGTTGTAGAATAAATTCAAAATAATATACATATATATATATCATAAGGCCTACAAGGGTGATGTGAAAGAGGACTTCACAGCATGTCTGGTGACTACTGAAGGCTGATGGGCCAAAAGAACAGAGGATGGGAGGGACATCCCCTTATCCAGGCTCCCCGTACCCTAAGTCTGTTTTTTCCCAGGGAGGAGAAAGAGCTACAGAGATGAAGGCCCACATCCCTATGAGAACAATCTAGAAAGGTCCTGGGTAGACAGCACACTTTCAGTATGAGTAGAGAGAACCCTGACACAGTATGTTCCATTGTCATGGCTGTGGTCACAGCCCTGAGAGGGGCACAGGACAGTCTGAAACCTTGTGGAACCTGCATTGTCTAACTGTTGTTTAGAATAGGGGCCCCTGCTAATCGCAGGGCAGACTTGGAATTTGTCCTGGACATCATCTTCCTGGGCAAGCTCGTATGCAGGGTTCTCCAGGCACCAGAAGAATGCCTTTAAGTCTGCATCACCTTGCAGCTGAACTCACAGCACCACCTGGGAAACAGCAGTCATCGATGGGCACTTCAATCACACATAAAAGCCTCTAACGTTTTGTGAGCAACACTGTAAATCGTATCTGTGGCATCCAAAGTGACTGATGAGACAGGTCCTCTGCTTGGCAGAGTATCTCAAGAATCTCACAGGTTACTGCAGTTTATGAATATCTTTGTCTTGTGACACTATTTATAAGCTCCATGAGCCATAATAGGGTTCAATATATCTGCATTATGATAAAACATTAAAAATTGTTGACAGTGCTTTGCACTTGCTTAGGAGAGAAAAGGGCGATTTCTCAATGTTTAAAAGGAAAAAACTTGAAAGCAATAATACACTGTTTAAAGAACAATCTAGAGGTGAGGCAGGGAGTTTGATCACTAAAGCACTTGTCATGTACGTGTGAGGACCTGTGTTTGATCCTTGGAACCCACGTTAAAAAAAAAATCCAAACATGATGGTTCACTCTTTAATCCTAGCACCAATCATGACAGGCATATCTCTGAGACTTACTATCCAGCTAAGGTATCCCAATCAGTGAGCCTCACCCCAAAGAAAGACCCTGTCTCCAAAACAAAACAGCGAAAAAGTGGATAGTGTAGCGGTAGTTGGTTACACCGCTTTGGCTCCTGGCAGGTCACACTTTCACACCCGCCCAGGAGTTATATGGATTCCCCATTGGAAGACATGAAAGACAGGCAGACAGACAGACAGACAGACAGACAGACAGACACACACACACACACACACACACACACACACACACACACACACACCAGTTAATTTTTAAATGTGGCTAGCTCAAAGGCTAGGCAGTTCAAATTTCCATCTTGTATGTACTTTTGGCTTAAAGCCCTCTAATTCTATATTTTATCTTTGTTGCCCTGACTCCTCCTAAGTGGCACCCTAGTCTTTGCTGCCCAAGAGGCTTCTGGGCAGCCCTTTCCGGGGATTGCATTCCTTCTCATCTACATTTCGGGTGATTTTTCCTTCTGCAGCTCTAAAGCTGATCTGTATCCCTCCGAATCATGGCGACTCTCTGTCTCCTTTTTGCCAGTTCCTAGCCCTTGTAAATCTAAAGGTCCCGCCCCAGCCCAGCCACAGGCTATATGGCAATTCTTTATTACCAATCAGAGCCAGCCGGGAGCAGGCTTCCTTTAGCCTGCTGTGGGTCCCTACAAACAGGTTTTTTGGGTAGCACAATTAGCAAGAGAACACCAGCTGCTACAAATGGAACCTGAGGGACAACTCAAGTATGTCCTCTGAACTCCACACACGCATGTACACAGCCCCCCAACCCCACTCCCCGACGCACAACACTGTAGTGCAAACACTAACAAACCCATTCGGTTGTAGTAAGCACAGAGGAAGCCCTTGGTGGTGGTCTCTGGCAGAAGTTCAGATCTTGTACTTAGTTACGAGATTGGGACCTTTATTCCGTTCATTTGTCGAGGTCCACTCAAATGCAGACTTTGGCTTCAGGTTCAAGTGCAATGAATATATGACACAGCTGAGATCGGCTCCAGTCTAGTTATTTCCTTTTCAGTTTGCTCCTCTACCGTAGGTGTTCAAGGGAGGACAATCAGCTTCTGTCATCCCCAAGCCATGGGGTAAAGAGCAGATGTGGATGATGACTCCATTATGGATCAGCATGGTTGAATGCTGATAATCCCTTCATTTTCTCTAATGTTTTTGCTGCTGTTCCCCCTGCTTTCTCCAGTGGGGAGCACTGGCCAGGGAGCACCAGCGGCATACCCATTTGCCCGCCTTTTGGTAACAGCATCAGGATTTTACATATGGATGACTCTAGCAACTGGAATAGAGATCTAGCTTGGGCCAGTCAGAAAGCAACACTCATGCTCCATCCCGTGCCTTCCTTCTCTTCTGTGGGGGTCGTGCCTTCCTTCTCTTCTGTGGGGGTTGCTATCTCTGTTCCATGCCTT
>JANHMN010000001.1:219017783-219046106 GCA_030674055.1 Rhabdomys pumilio | reverse complement strand
TCCATGCCTTCCGTCTCTTCTGTGGGGGTCGCTATCTCTGTTCCATGGAACAGCAAGTTGATCAGAGAACACAGTCTCTAGAAAGAGAGAAAATGGTGACATCATCTGAACTTCCTTTATAGAGAAACCTGTTTGGACTCAAGTTATACTTGGAATTAAAAACGTTCTAATGTGCATAATCCTTGTTATTTTTTTTCCTTCAGTTACTTACAATTAACCTTTCCAAACCCAAAGAAAAGTAAGAAGAATGGTAAGTGAAAGTCTGTATCTCTTCTAAATTCACCGGTTAACAAATTGACACATAAAAATCTCTTTGTACCTTCTAAGACCATGTATCTCCATGTCTACCTACCTGTCTCTCTATGTCTATCATTCGTCTGCCAATCTGTCTGTCTGCCTACTTATCTATTCATCTGTCCCATTTTCTTTTGCTACTATACAACACCAGTAGTATTATCATTAAATACATTAAAATGAAAATCAACTTGCAAGCTATTTTTAGAATACCAAGGTTCTGTGATATTCAGGGCACTAAAACAAAAGCTGGTTGATAGACCTCCGTAACTGACATGCCGGATTTCAAAACACAAACACATTTAGAAGGTGTACAATCAATGCAACTTACATTAAATACTGTAGAAGATACGAAAGTATTTTTTAACTTGACAATTAAAAGGGCCTTAACACATGTGCTAACACCTGTTTGAAATCCAGATCCTGCCCCAACTTTATAGTACTGGAAGAAATGAGTCAGACTTTAAGCAGAAGCAAGAGAGTAGTGGGCTTGATTATTGCTGCTATAACAGCTTTAATTATATTAATTGCTAGCACCACTGCTTCTGCAATTGCTGTGACACAAGAAGTTAAGGCAGCTACTTTTGTTAATCATTTAGCAAAAAATGTTACTAATGTGTTTACAAGAGAATTTAGATAGGCATTTGGAAGAATGGATTGATGCTCTTTATCCTATTCAAATTATTGGAAGGAGGTTCAGAATTTAAGGGTAAGGAGCCATCTCGAGTGTCATGCCAAATACCATTGGATTCATGTTAGTTCTAAAATTTACAGTGGCAGTCATTCTAATTAGGAAGAAGTTTAAAGACACTTGCAGTGTAATTGGCGTAATTTTAACACCTCTCTGGATGTTTTAATGCTACACAGTGAGCTTATGAATTTCAAGAATGCTGCTCTGCTGAGCGTTGATGCAGCAGATACTGCAGATAAAATTACTCATGACCTGAGGTCAGTATTTCTATTTTGGTCTAGCTTCAAGAATGGCATATATAGCTTGATCATGCTAGCCCTTTTTGTCCTGGGAATACCTTTATTCCTGCCCATCGTGTTAAAGCTTGTCTTTAACAACATCAGCATGTTGGCAGCCAACGTACATGGCTTGGACCTGAAAATGGACTTTCAATACTGTTTGTTTGGTTTTGGTTTTTTGAGACAGGGTTCCTCTGTATAGCCCTGGCTATCCTGTAACTCATTCTGTAGACCAGGCTAGCCTCTAACTCAGAGATCCACCTGCCTCTGCCTCCTGAGTGCTGGCCTCCTGAGTGCACCACCACACCTGGCCTGTTTTGTTTTTTGTCTCCTTTAACTTACAGCAGTATCCTGGTTTTCACTGTATTTTTTCTTTACTGATATTGTGTCTTGGAAACTTTATGTCAACTTAACACAGGCTAGAGTCATCTGAAAGGAAGGAACCCCAATTGAGAAAATGCCTCTGTAAAGTTGGGGTGCAGGCAAGCCTGTAGAGCATTTTCTTAATTAGTGATTGATGGAGGAGGGCCCAGCCCATGGTGGGTGGTGCCACCCCTTGGACTAGTGGTCCTGGGTTTTATAAGAAAGCAGGCTCAGCAAACCATGAGGTACAAGGCAGTAAGCATGGCCCTCAATGGCCTCTGCATCAGCTCCTGCCTCCAGGTTCCTGTCCTGTTTGAGTTCGACCTGACTTCCTTCAGTGATGGACTACAATGTGGAAGTGTAAATCTAATTAACCCTTTCCTTACCAATTTGCTTTTTGTCATAGTGTTTCATCACAGCAATAGTAACCCTAAGACACATTGTATTCTAGTTCATAATTTAGAACCCAGACTAGTTGTCTTACAAAATGTACTGCATCTTGAGTTTTTCTGCTTACTTACTCAAGATTAGAGGCACAATTTTAGCAAAAATTCTTCCTAGGTGGCATATTATATTCAATATTTTATCTTGCTTTTTCTCTCTGACTCCTTCTCAATCCATGTCTTTTATTTTTAACACTATGTAAAGGAAATCACTTCACTCAACCCATATTTTATGTTTTCCATATTTACAATTACTATAGAATCAATATAATTGTAAAATTATTTAAATAACATATATCAAATTTCCCCATAATTTATTTCACCAGTCTTTGAAGGCTAGGTATTAACATTGTTTATTAGATTTTTTTCTCTTATAAGCTTACCTCAGTGAAAATCTCACATATGTGTTGTTTCATACATTTGCAGTTCTATCTGGGGATCAACTCCTGGGATTGGGAGTGCTGGGTCATGTATGTGCAAGGGGAAATGTATAAGTCATTTTGTTAGGTATAGCCAAGGTTTCTTCTGCAGGAAACTGGCGACATGTCTTGACATACAGTGTTCTCCCTTAGAGAATGTTCACTCTTACTTTACATTCCACATTTCCTAATGTCCTTAGGGAATTGCCTGCTTCCCACCGTTTTTTGGCTTCTTCACCTGGCAGCATGTTCACAGAGGTACTTGGTGGGTACTGAGCATGTGAATGAGCACACCAGCGAATGGACAAGCTAGTTTCTTCCATGATGTCTGCACTCACACTCCTGAGAGAAAACTGAGACCAAACTCCAGGACGAACATTCTTCAAGGTTGCCGTACAAAGGTAAGGCGTTACTTCAGTTTCTGAAATAGCAACCAAAACAATTATGTTAGCACCCACAGCATACCAATTGAGACAGAAACCAAGTGTAAGGAGGATATCCTCAGGCTAGTGCAATGCACCTGTAACCCAGGCGACCCACAGATGAGGAAGGAGGCCAGGTAAGGCTACTAAGTAAAATCCAGACCAGACTGGGCTACATGATGAGAACCCCACCCCCACCCCCACCCCACCCTCGATAACAAATGAAACAAAGGTTCCAGAGCTCAAGTTCACGAGGAGGAAAACCAACGGCAACTCTGGGTGTAGATGGCAGGAATTCAAATCAGAGAAGACCACGTGGGGAAAATGGGGCAGTTGACAGTGTAGCTGAGCAACAGTAAGTGAACCAGGGTTGCCAGGGTGCACTTTAGGATTTGCAGTTTGAGGCTAAAGTCAAAGAAATCCTTCCCTGTTAAGAATACTGAGGATCACAATTGTGATGGTTTTAGTTGGAACAAAAGTCTGCATGTTTTCCCATGACCCTCATTTCTTTTTCTTTGGCCTGGTCCTTCCCTACCGTGACCCTGGTGAGTCTATGAAAACAGTCATCCTTCCCATGGCCGAAGGGTAGGGCGGAAATGACGCCAGTGATTGTGCAGAGATGAGACCTGGACCCCAGCAGGAGCAATCGATGTGCACCGGAAGAACTAAGTTCAACGAAATCCCTCCTTCCTGGACCCGCTGGGCTGGAGCGTGCGGACCCCATGGCGCAAGCAGTAGGGGGGAAGCCCACGTGTAGAACAGAGCGTGGCTGAGGTGGATGTGGAGGGACGGAGTGTCCTGCACCAGTGTCCCTTCCTAGACTTGCCGGCTCTCTGGAAACCAGAAAATTCTCTGTTTCTGCTAGCTGGAGATTGCTTTCTGGTACTTTCATCTAAAAGAATCTTGAATGATGCAGGAAGCTTAGACTTCACCCCACAGATCAAAGCGTCCCAAAGTGGTTTCCTTTGATCACTGGTCCCAGAAGTTCTAAAAAAAAAAAAAAAAAAGGAAAAAGGAAAAAAGAAAAAAAAAAAGAAAGAAAGAAAAAGAAAAGGTTACACAGGGTTACACAGTAAATCTAGTTTGAGAATACTGTCTTCCAGAGCCTCCTTTGTACATTAGCGTAGTATCATATTAAACACTAAAAGGTGCTCCCTGCTGAGAAGACCTCCATTGTCTTTCCACCTCACTCTGTGCCCTGGGAAGTTGACCGGATGCTCCGAATCAACAGACACCTCACCTTTAACCCTAGCTGGACTGCAAGGAGCAAAGGATACTTCACGGGGGTCAGGTGAAGGGAAGATGTTTACGGTATGTTCATTCCCCTGGGGCTGCCCAGTCGAGTCATTGTGGGCTGGTTGTATGTGTCCTCTCTGGGCATAGATGCTGCTGGGCACTGCTTTACAGGGAGAGTCCCCTTTCCTGCGCTGGCTGTTTGAGTGGTTGATGGCTCCCTGCTGCTGGCACAAGCCCAGAAGCACCTTCCTTTTGTGGTCCCCCAATCCCTGCCTGGCATTTACTAAGCTGTTCTGAGATGACTCATTCGAGTGGTATGTTTCCTTCAAGGGCCTGTTGGAAGTCATATTCCCAATTAATCCATTATCTCCTAAAGCCAGTAAACCTGGGACCTCTTTTTAATGGGAAAACACTTTTCAATAGGCTATAGAACAGAAAAGTTTTGACCACATGCTTTTTCTGGAGTCTTGAAAGGGCAGTGTCTTTGACTCAAGATTCTAGAAGGGGATGGTGATGGCGGTGCATACCTTTCATCCCAGCACTCAGGAGGCAGAGACAGGCAGACAGGCAGATCTCGGAGTTCAAGGGCAGCCTGGTCTACAGAGTGAGTTCCAGGACAGCCAGGGCTACACAGAGAAACCCTGTCTCAAAAATAAATAAATAAATAAATAAATAAATAAATAAATAAATAAATAAATAGAAGGATGAAAGTAGTGGAACATGTTTTTTCTTTCCTAGCCACTAAGATTCTCCTACAAGTACCTGGGGCTTCTATCAGCCTGGTGTGTCAGGCCTCAGTGTGGCTATTCCTATGGGTAAAAGGTAGGTTTTAAACTCTTGCATTAGGAAGTCAATTTCCATGTTTGGTATCTTCCCTCATGTCTCACAACTTCTATCAAATACATGCTGTTCTACACAGAGACTACACCTCCTTTGTCCCCATTGATTTGTAAATTGAGCCATACCCCCCCCACATACATATATGCATGCACACAAACGCAAGCACATACACAAGCATGCATGCACATATGCACACGCACATGCGTGTGCACACACACAAGCATGCTCACATGCACTCATTATGCTGCCCAGACTTGTCTTAAACTGCTGCTGACCCTCATGCCTCAGCTTCCCAGGATGACAGGCTCCCAACACAGTTCTCAGCTGCTACTCTTTCATACAAAGTTCAAATCTTGTCACTGTAGAAGACATTTCCTGATCATCTCAGACAAGTGTTATTTTTCAGGTTTCTGAAGGACTGGTACTAATTACCCACTGAGGCAACACTCAATGTATTCTGAAATCATGGTATCATCTGGTCACGTCCTGGGACCAGTTAACCCTGGCCTAGAACTTGTTAACCCTGCATACTTCTTTCTGAGAGCCATATCAGACTTATAAGTGTTGTTATGGAATGAATTATGTCCCAATCCTCAGTGCCACAGAATGTGACCTTCTATGGAAATGAGGTCATTGCACATATTAACTAAGAAGACCTCATCCTGGAGCACGGTAGATGGACGTCAGCAAAGCACCAGAAGCCACTTGAGAAGTGTGGGACAGAGGCTCTCTCATGGCCTCAGAAGAGCCACCATCCTGTCCCAGCTTCCCAAACTACCAGTTCGTGTCTGTGGTTCAAGCCTCCTAGCTTTGTTCCAGTCCTTCCTTCCAACCATTACAAACAACTCAAGAAGAACACAATCTTGGGGCCTCATAGAGGAGGGTGTCCATCAAAGATCTGCCTTCTGTGTCTATGTCATTCCTGGCTAATTAATTCCCTTCTCTGAGCCTCGATGTTCTCCTCTGTAATGTGGAGATAAAAATCTACCTTGGATAGTGGTTGTAAGGATTAAAGAAGATACATTAAGTTATTAGGCATAGTGCCCGACACAGTTAACATGTTTAACAAATGCCAGGTCTTGTCTCTGTAATCCTCTTGCCATGTAAACAAGGTCAGACCTAGGTATGCAAAGTGCCTGTCTGATTCCATACAGCAAAGTGGCAACAAGTTAAACATTAAACGAAAACCAGGAGCCCTGCCCCCAATGTGGGGCATCCGTTCCTATAGTTCCACGTCTTATCTTGCTTGTGGGAGGGAACAGTAAGCTTGATGGCATTGATCGGAGGGCATGAGAGGTATGCACTTCATTTACTTAGCTGCAGCTGAGGAATTGAATTTAAGGAGTAGGGCCTTTGTGGGCTTCTCTTTTTCCATCCACAGATAGCTGAGATGAATTGTATCTTAAAGCAAGCTATCCTTGCTGTTTGGTGGCAAGTTAAGTTCTCTTACTTAAGGATTGCATACATCATAACAAATACTTACGTAGTGGACTAGAAATGGCAGCGTAAACGAGTGAGCAAAACTTACAGGGACAGGCTTACGGAACACCAGTGAGTTGCACATTTGTGTGCACAAATGCTGTCTGTACAAGCGCCGCCCGGTGATACTTGGATTCATTTTAACCGCATAATCCCCTGAAACACACAGTCTTCGCTGCATGTAGTTGACCTTCTGGCTTCAGCTTTCTTCCCTTCCTTTTGAATCCCACTGACCGTGAGGACAGCTGAGGAAGGATTGGTTTCTTCACAGAGCAACGCTTATTCCAATTCTTATGGAATATAAGTCAAAACTGGCTGTGTCTCATAAATTATGATGTTCTTTCATCACTGGCAATCAATGCCCATGTTCTCTATGCATCGACGTGTTCAGAAATCAATTATGAACCAGTCAAGTGGGCGGGGAAGCTTGCTGCCACACTGGGAAGGGGCCGAGGACCCCTATTTCATATGCTGCAGGAGGCTCATGAATCTATGGCCGGGAGATGCAGGTTGCCAGTGAAAGCGACGAGAAGAAAGGGGCCGTGAACGGGTGATTAAATTCTATGATCTCACCGGAGTTTTCTGGACTCTTCCATCGTGCCATGACAACTTGCGTCAGGAAATCTTTTTCTTTTTTCTTTTTTTCTGAATTGCAAAGGGTATTGAAGCACCTCCCCCTGAAACAGAAACTTGGAGGCCCTTATTTCAAAGATAAAGCTGTTAGGAAATTAAACAAAAAAAATCAACATTGACCCCAGCTTTAGTTTTCTTTGTTTGTAGACCTAAGACTTCTCTCTTTGAACAATCCTATGTACCAGATTGACATACTATTTTTGAAGCCCCCAAAAGGGGATAAAAGAAAGAGATGTGAAGAAAAAGACTCCACAAGCTAAGAATTAGCTTGTGTTATCAGCAGCTTCCCTGGAACAGTTAGACCTCTCAGATCTAACTGGATGCTTTTCTTCATCAGCTGCTGGCTGCAAAGCCCAGCCTGTGGGTCTTAGCTTCAGCAGTGCAGTATTAGCTGGTCCCATTTTATTTCCCATAATCTCGTGGCGCAGAGTACTGCTAGCAACCATATTAAATAGTCTCTGCCCTACCCTGTGTATGTGTCAGCCTTTACAGTCAGTACTGATGAACCTGCCCGAGGCTCAGCTTTCCTGGTGATGATAGGGCAAGCAAGAGTCTGGGTGTCACAGGGGAGAAGAGGAAGGGGCCTTCACCTCCATTCTTCCCCCACAGAAGCTTTAGCCTGTCTGTCTGCTCACTTCTGCCCCTTGAAATTAGAGTCGCATCTCTGCATCTGTTCCCAGCTAGAATTGTGAAGGAAGGGCTCAGAGCTCTCAAAGGTCTTCAGTGTCTTATTAAAGAGTTTGGGAGATTTGTTTTTATTTGTTTGGGGGGGGGTCTTTTTGTTCATTTGTTCTGATGTTGTTTTTGTATGTATATATGTATGTATGTATGTATGTATGTTTGTTTGTTTGTTTGTTTTAGCTGAGGTGACAATGCAGTCTTGGCCTTAGTGATTGTTAATGTGGGATGTCAGATGGCGTGGGATTTGTGAGAATGTAATTAGCCCAGTGTAACTCTCAAGGATCTAGTTCTTGAAGAATAAAACCAAATTGTTTCAAATGAATCTCTTTGTAATCACCGAGCATGTTAACCTAGATGATTTGCCTCTAAGATCCTAGTTTTGATCTCCATTATATCAGGCCTACAAACCTTGGCAGGATACTTTCCCTAACCTCGGGTGATTTAATTTCTTTGATATAATAGGATCAATCCAGCTGCAACAGGAATAGGAATTGATAGTGATCAGAAAAATGAGGAGGGCGTCTTCTTTGCTTTAGAAATAAGAATATAAGGGGGGGGTTTGGGGAGGGAGGTGGCGCTGGCTCAGTCGGTAGAGTGTTCAGCTAGCACACATGAAGCCCAGTGCTCCATCCCCAGAGAAATGTAAGTCTTGTGGAGTGGCTCACACTTGTGTAGCCAGAACTTGGGAGGGGGAGGCAGGAGACCCTGCATCAGTACACCTGAACTCAAAACAAGCAAGCAAACAAAAAATAAAACTCTGATGATGATAAGAAAAAACCTTATATAGTGGCAAAAATGTAAAGAATACATATGAGAGACATAGAGAAATTGTATTATTGGGAAATAATCTGATTTGTAACATTCATTCTTTCTTGAATTCATCTCTTCCATTAAACTGCATTTGTTTGAAACACTCAAGGGTGGGAGTCTGGGAGAATATACAGAGGTTATAGTCTCCAGCCAGTTTTGAGTATTTTTTTTAATGTAGCAACAACACCATCCTCACACCCTTGCAGTGTTGGTTAGCATCTACAGGCAGAAACATCTGTTCCATACCCTCTTGAATTCTCTATGCTGTCCGGGGCTCAGACTTCCCAGCTCCCGGTCACAACTTACTTTCTTGACAATGGTTGCATTTGACTCCCTTGGCAGCCTTCCAACTCTATCTTTGGCTTCACTACTTAGATTCACTTCCTACTTCCTGTTCGTGGGGTAGGCTGATTTTTTAGGTGCTTCGGGTAGTAAATTCCTGTCTAGTCTATGATCTTGGCAAGCAGGCATGAGTTTTCTTGGCTACCTCCCTTCCTCCCAAATAGTCCCATATTCAGAGCTCATTATGGCAAAGGATTAAAAACTAATGAAAATGTGTTGCCTTCATTCCTTTCTTCTTGCCTGCCTGCCTTCCTTCCTTCCTTCCTTCCTCCTTCCTTTCTTTTGAGACCAAGTATCACTATGTAGCCCAGGTTGGCCTCAGATCCTCCTGCCTCAGTCTCCCTAGAGCAGCGTTTACAGCTGTACACCAGCATGCTAGGACTGTAATGTCATTCTTATGGACCAGGTAAGGTGCTCTTCCACTGAGGTTGAGGAGGAACCCAAATAGTTCAGCAATGCCTCAAGATGAAGAGGACTACCTTCCGAAACATGGCTTCCACGGATCAAACCAATAAAACTCTATTGAAATGGTGACCAACTCCCAAAATCTTAGTGGAAGGGAGCAGAAAGGGGCCCTGGAGAATCAGCTGTCATTTCTTCCAGAGAAAGAGTCAGAAGTAAGCAGGTCTATTAATACAAGAAGATCTTTGAACACATTTAACCTACCCAGTGCATTTTCCAAGTAGCTCACTGCTACACTGTAGCCCAGCTGTGAAAGGAGAGGAAAGGCAGTCCTGGAGCTCTGGGAAGGGAAATCGTGACTAACTCCTGTGATCACAAAGAGGCCTAGTCACCTGCCTCGCATCTCCTTAAGAATCTAAGAACAGGTCTGCGAAGTGCAGCAGCCAAACACACTAGATCTGGGGTGGCTAACCATGTCAGTCATCAAGCAAGTGACATGGTGACAAATTTGCACAGGGATCCTAAAAGGTGAGGGAAGTGTCTCAGACAGTCTGGAGCCTTCACACTCCTAGTTCATCTTCACAGATCGGTGTCCTCTGAGCTTCCATTAAGGCTTTTGCATATATTTGCCTTACAATGCTCTGCAAAGGGCTTGTGTTTGTAATTAAAAGACACTGACAGGTGTGGCAGTGTGATTGGGTGCTTCTGCCTCAAGGCTCAGGAAAGTCACCTCTGCCCAGAAGTCACACATGAGATGGGAATACCGATTTTTTTCCATGTGTGTTTTAAACAACCCAAAGCATACTTTGCTTCCTGGTGAAATTTGTGGTTTAGGGTCCAAAATCTTTCTAAAACTACTTTTGAAGAATAAATATTAACAGTTGTGTGTGGGGCACCATCGTGCAGGCCCTGCTGAATGAACTTCACACATTTCTGTAGGCCAGGGACCAGGTGGAGACAGGAGTCCCTGGATGTCCATGGACGTTCATCTGTAAACCAGGGCAGCTCAGAGCTTCTAAACCCCAATTAGGCTGCTCAAACCAACTGAGATGCCGCAAATGCAACCTAGTGGTTTTTTCCCATGGGAAGTCAAAGAAGTGGAAAATATTTCAAGCCGTTTGGCATGCTCGCATAACCCCTTTGTGCAAATTCCTGCACTAACAACTCACAATGAAAGTGGAAGTGAGTAAAAGCAGAGCAGCGGCTCGCTTCCACTCCAACTGTGGGTGGTTGACTGACTGACGGAGAAATGTGCTTTACGTCCACCCCAGCCACAACAATGGAGAACCAAAAAGGTGCCAGCTTTCTGTGTAGCATACACATTGGAGGCAGGTTGCTGTGGTAACATTAATGGCCATCCTTAGCTGAGATGGAATATACGGCTGTGTAAAATAAACAAGTCAACAGCAGAGAGACACACCCACAATCTAGAATGCCATGGTACATGTAGTTTCTATGGCAAACATTATTCTCCATTGTGTGTTTTCTAGATTCATTAAAAACACCCCAACTTTTGTATCATCTCCCAATTTAGCCTTAGCTACTTGGTACCTGGGATTGGGAATTGGCACTAGCTTCATTAGGTAAATTGTTCTGTAAGATGGAAAAAGTCATTATACAATAAAAAAATATTATTTCTGTGCTTGGTGCCATGAGTTATTAATCTCTGATATGCCCTTCCTTCTCTTGAAATAAAATTGCCTGGGTTGCTCTGCTAATGTCATTATGATGTCATCATGCCAAGGTTCTTTAAAAACATTGCTGAGATGCCATCAGATAGTTATAGTTTTCCTCTGACATTTTGTAAACTCAATGATTAATGTGTACAGTGTTTGTCATTTGATGACTAAAAATATCCAGCAGAGGAATTTTTCTGGGATTGAATCACTACATAACACCAAACAATCCAAGTGGATCTGGGCTACTTGGCAAAGGAGACAAGGAGACAGCCTGTGAGTGAGAAAGATCAGCTAATGAACTGAAACTGCAAACCAAACAGGGGCCTCATGCCACTCTGCCTGGATCTAAGTGACCTTTTGCAAGGGGTGAGCATGAAAAAATAAAGTGGATCATGCTTATGAAGGGTGTGGAACAGCCCCCAGTGGCTCTCGGTAAAAGACATGTTGAGGCATTTAGGCAAGGTGGCTGTGTGAGTTCTCCTCTTCAAAAAGATCACTCTGGCTGTTGCTGGAAGGTAACTCAAAGGAAGTAAGTTTCCTGGATAAGATGCTGTAGGCATTTGCACAAAGCAGGGGGAAAGAGTCGAAAAGAAAAACATGCAGACAAACTGATGGACTATAGAGATGGACGATGGGGTAGCAGGTAAGAGGAGGTCACTGGCAAATGCATTTATTTTGAGTATAGGTGTGAAGTAATTTCAGTCACAGAATCATAAACAGAAGGAAGTGAGCCACTGCCAGGCATGCTCACATGTGACACACATGTAGAATCTGAGTCTGGAGTCAGTGCATATGGTCTTGACAACCTAACTGGATTGAAATCCACGCAGGAGATTAACAAAGCACACTTCTGGCTATGCTTACAAGACCATCTCCAAAGATGATTGACATATGGGAACAGTGGGAAGAGGAGTGGACTTGCTTTGTATGTGAGCATCCCCGCCTACCAAGATGGGGACCCAGATGGAACAAAATTGAAAGGAGGAGACTGAATGCTTCCTAACAGTCATGGGTTAAACATCTCTGCTCCACCAGGCTCTCATACCATGATGTTCTGTTTCACACGGCCCAAATCAACAGAGCCAGCCAACCATGTACTGAAACCTGTGAAACTGTGAGACGAAATAAACAATTGCTCACTTAAATTACTTTTCTCAGGAATTTTGTGACCACAGTGAAAATCTGACTAAAGCAGGGAAAGTTAAGACCAAGGATACCACAATTTATAAGCATGGCAATGAATTGCCATAGTCCAGTGATGCACACACGATTGCTTGCATTATTGGACTTTTCAGCATAGTGAAAAATACACCAAATAAATTAACTTAAAATGAGGCTGAAGAGACATTCCAGTGGTTCAGAGAACTTGCTGCCCTTGTAGTTTGATCCCCAGCACCTGAGTAGTGGCTTACAATTACCTGTAACTCCAGTTACAGATCTGACGCCCCCTTCTGACCTTGGTGAGCATCGGGCCCTACTGGATGCAGCCAACATAGTAAACCATGGTGCGAATCTGTGGAAGAGGAAGCTGCACAAAGCAACAAGAGAGGAGAAAGGATTCAAGATCCTACTGTGCCCTTAAAGAGCATGACTCCAAGAACCTAACTCCCTCCCACTAGGCCCTACCTTTTAAAGACTCCACTTCCTCCCAATACCGCCACAGGCTAGCATACAAGCCTTTACTACATGGGCCTTTGTGGACCACTCAAGTGTATACGACAGCATCGCTCCAGTGAGACTCTCGTATAAAAAGACCAAGAAGCCATCAAGTGGACCTGAGGAGAGGCAGAGATGAAATCAAATAGCATCTTAAACCCATTGTCCGAGTGCTCCACACAGAGCCTTAGCAGGGACAGAGTGAGGTGGGCTGTACAATTAGTGAGATGACTGCAAGGAACAAGATGGTGAAGTGTTCTGCAAATAGCAGCATCTGACTCCTCTGTTGGTTTTACACATGATGAGTGTGCCCTGCGCAATCGTCTCGCCAGCAAGAATGCACGCAGACACCAGGATCCTTCTGCAGCAAGCGTTTATTGTGATGAAAGGAGGAAGAGAGAGAGCCCCAAGATGGCACTGCTTTATATACACCCTAGGGTGGCGTGGACATATCTGATTGGCTGCTTGCTCATAACCCCGTATGATGCCCCGGGCTGGGCTGGGCAGTGACTTGGCGCGCTTTCACCACTTGCACATGCGCAATTTACTTGTTTACCCACGGGAGCATCGGGCGCCAGCGCCATCTTGTAATGGCAAATGCTGTCACCGCTTGCAGCGGCTCTCTACAGATGAGGCCAGTTCAGAGCAGTCCCAGGTGGTTCTCAAGACAAAGGAGGTATCAGCAGGATTTGAACTCAGATCTTGCAGGCCCAGTCCTCTGCTCCTGCTTCAGACCTCCTTTCCTGGGACGAAGGTAGTAGGGTTAGACAAAAAAGTGGCCATAGCAGGGTTCCTTCTCTCTTTTACTTTTTCTTATTTTTAGGCTTTTTCAAGACAGTGTCACATAGAGTAGCTCCAGCTGCCATGGAACTAACTATGGAGACCAGGCTGGCCTCAGACTGACAGAGATCTACCTGCCCTTGCTTCCCAAGTCCTGGGACTAAAGGTGTGAGTGAGCTACTACAGCCAGCTTCTTCTCTCTTTTAACTCTAAGACACGGGAAGATAAAATCTTGTGTGATTTCTGCCTTTGTGGGGAATCACTCAGTTGCTGGCACGGCGTTTGGCTGTCCTGAGAACAAATGTTCAGGAGGATGAACTGAGATAAAAGGAAAAGTGGCAGCAGGTGGGGGAGGGGCAGACCCAGAGGCGGAATCATCACACAAGCCTCAAATATTTAAAAAAGTCATGTCAAGAGAACACTAATGCATAATTAGTCCATGGGTCTAAATAATGGTACCTTGGAAAAGAGAAACCACATGGAAGACATCAGCCCTGTCTACAGTTTTTGGAGGCGTGTCATCCGAAACAGGGATAGGGCTTGCCTGAGCCACCTCAGGAAATGGAAATAAGTTCAAGACAGCGATGTCTGTGGGGATGGTTCAAAGACAACATATTCTTTAAATAGTGAGTTTCCTGTCTCTAAAGCATTTCAAGTGAGGGCTGGACAATAATTTGGCAAGAGTGCTACAGTATGAACCAAAGTCATAATTACCCTGGAGCAGCTTCCCCCAGTTTGTAATAAAAGACTTCCAGGGATGGGCGGGAGCGTGGTGGATCACGTGGTTTACATGCACAAGAGCTCTAGGTCTCAATGGGATGAAAAACAAGTCTGGGATGCTTTGGAAAGAAACAAAATATATACACCATTATCACTGTGACCTAATCATGACGTTTTATGATGTACGATTCATTATGGATGTGACCAACGTCTAAGAATCTTTGACATTTTCTCAAAGTTTACATTCTAAAAATAAAACACACGGTATTTCGTTTTGTTTGTTTTGACAAGATAGGCTTTGTATGTATCCCATGCTGGCCTCAGATTCACAGCTATCATCCTACCTCAGCTTCCTCAGTGTGCTGCTTCTTAAGGCTTTGGGGGTTTGTTTTGTGTGTAAGGTTGCCAGGGATCTTCATGCTCAAAAGGCAAGGAAGCACTTCCTTCCTCAAGTCTTTACAGAGGCAGCGTGTACTTGTGTGGCTCCTGTGAGCTCTGAGGGCCACAACTGGTGTGGGGGAGGTGGGATGGAGAGGGAATCCACCCAGCACTAGCAGGTGGTGTGCATGTGTGCACAAGTCCTGTGCAGAAACACAGCATGAAAGTTCTCTGAACTGCCACGAGAAGTGGAGTAGCCAGCTGTTCCTCATTAAAGTGGTGCTGAGAGCGCCATCGGTTCCTAGTTCCAGAAGCTGACATGTCTGTGGTTCCCAAGAGCAAAAGGTATGTTTTTGTCTCTGTGTACATTTAAGCAGCTTTCCAGTTTTCGTTATTCCCAAATATCTAAATATCGTTTCTAAGATCCCCCTCACACACATACATTAGCTATCTGGTCCATCTTCTTCGCAAATTCATTTACCAATGAAATACAAATGAAATTCTTTTTATGGGGAAAAAAAAAGTGTTTGTATCTTCACCAAGATCACAGTAGCAGAAAAACAGGGACCGGAGTATGGAACAGCAAGATTAATGTTAGAAAGAAGCCAGATTGCAGAGGAAGACTGGAAACCTTTCCTGCCTGGACTTCATCTAATAAACAGAGCATGTGCAAGAAAAACCTGCACAATACAAATAGGCCAGGCCTTTAATCCCAGCGAAATCCAGACACAGAGGCAGGCAGATCTCAGTGATTTCAGGGCTAACCTGGTCCACAGAGCAAATTCCAGACCAGCCAGACGAACATAGTGAGACCCTATTTCAAAAAACTAAAAACAAGAATAAAAAACAAAAAGGAGAGGCAGGTGCTCTGTAATCTGTAGATAAAGAGATGTATACCCTGTGGCCCAACACTCAGCCCGCTCCTCATCTTGCCAGCCTAGGCCTGTTCTCAGGAATGCTTTCCTTTTGTTAATAAACAGTCCCCATTTTCTGATTCTAACCATGTGGCCCTGATATATTTCTTTGTCCTGGAACAAAAATCCTGGAATAAGGGGCAGAGCTCAACCTGAAACAAATTTTCCCTTTTCCTTTGTCACCTTTGTGCCTCCAGCTCAAAAGCCTAAGTGTGTTTTCTCTAAGGCTAGTGCCTGCCTCCTGGCAGGCATTCTCATTCTCAGAAGTCCTTCTGTCTGTCTGTTCTTGCTCTCTCAAACCCTATCTCAAAGGCATGACTTTCTGTCCTCCCCTTTTCCATCTCCCTCTTCCTGACAGTTGCTGAGATTTATAGCCTGCCTGACTGAAAAAAAAAATTTTTTTGTTTTTGTTGTTATTGTCAAACTGATAAAATTGTTCTGGAGCCTCCTTCTGAGTCCATTTTAGAATTCTTTTATTAATGAGACAAAGAAACTCAGGTTCCCTGGTATCATCATTATCAAAAACATTGATACATGACACGGAATTGTTTTATTTTGTCCAGGTAAAGCACACAGGTGTCATGCTCTCAAGGTCTCTCAGTTTCTGTTTACTATTATGGTACAGTGACATACTCATGTCACTCGACACACGTTTTGGATTCCATCCATAGCTCTTGTCTCTGACCTACCTGTCTGCCATTGTGTCCAAGATTTTCCTCATTCTGGAGGGTTCTGGAGAGAACACTGCACAGGGAAGACTCACTCTGTGAACACTCAGGCCTAGGCAATGGCATTCCCTTAAAATTCAAGAGGACAGAGATACTGTGCAGCTGGATCCAGAGGGGTCCCTGGAGGGTGGCACACCCAACGAGAGATGGAGACTGTACTTCCCTCCCTTTGTCTTGTATATTTCTTCATCTGTATCCTTCATGCTATCCTCTATAACAAACCAGTGATGTGTTTCCCTGGGTTCTCCTGAGTATCTCAAGAAGTTAATCAAACTCGAGGAAAGAGTTGGTTGCAGGTAGCTGACTGTGTCACTACTGACTGGGACTGGGGAAGGTGCAGCTAGCACCTTGTTGAGGGTAATATTTTAAAAATGTCTCTGCGCTGGCCAGGGCAGCTCTGCTTAGCTCAAGCCACCAAGTTCCGCGGCCAGAGCCAAGCATACCACAGCTGGAAACAGCCATAGGCCATGTGTGCCATAACTAGACCTACGAGGTTCCAGCCAGCCGGAAACACCGGCCCTGGCACCCACGAGATGCCAGCGTGGGAGATGGCTCTGCCAATCTCCCATGCTGTCTCCACAAAGCTTGGCTGAACCCCAGAATACCCGCCATGCCCGCGGTACCCGGTAGAATGAAGACTCTTATTGCTTAAAGATTATCCAATATTTATTTATATATTTGGGGATGCTCAATTAACAAGATGCCCACACAATTGGAGTTGTTATCCAATACCTAACCTTAAGATATAAATCGTTACCCAGGACTGTCCTGGACCCATGAATGGTTCTCCACGGCTGCTGCCTCTCTCCTGCTTCTCCTAGCTCCTCCCTCTCCTCCCCTTCCGCTCCTTCTCTCTCTTTGCTCCTCCCACATCAGCTCCACTGCAAACAATGTAGCAGCAGCAGGAAACCATCCTGCTACAGCACCTGCTACAGAATTGCATGCTTGCTGCTGGGAAGAGATGCTCAGACTTTCTGAGGTCAAAGGAGCTTTCTTTGTTGACAGTTGTGTGAGAACGGAGAAAACACAAGACAGACCCTTGTAGGTCTCCTCATACACCCTGTGGGAGAGCTGAGACGAAGTGTGATTTTTTTTTTTTTATTTTTAAATCCATGTTTTGTTTTGTTTTGTTTTGTTTTGTTCCTACAAATGTTCTAGTCTTCATTGTCCAAAAACACACAATCAAAGACACTAATAGAATCTGTTCCCCCAAGGAATACCAAGGAGCAGACATCCATTTTCCTTTGGTGATCTTTTGTTCTTGCAACCAACCCCCACCCCTATGCTGGGCACTTGGCAGTCTATTCCTCAAGCTGTTCTGGAGAAGGTTCCCCTGTGGTGCCATCTTTTTAGTCATAGCTTCTTGTGATGATAAAGACCATGACCACTGTGAAGACACTGTGAGACGCTGACGCTAGGCCTCGAACCTCTGTACTTCTTACTTCCGGAAGAGACTAACCCACCATCTGCGACACCACAGTCAGCTGTGTTTCTGATCGGACGTGGTTTCATCGGCTTCGTGTGAAGCAGATAGCTTTTGTTATGCGTTTCCTCCGGTAATATATAGCATTGATTAAATATCAAACTAGTCCTCCGCATGAGTGTCAGGGAATGGAACCTTAAAGCTTCGCTGAAATCCAAACCCAAAACACAGTCGTTTAGTTCTCTTCTGAATGACTAGCTCTGTCGATTCACCTCCGAGGATACTTTACAGTTCATGGAGGGTATCTAGAGTTCGATGATGGATTCCCCGGCTCTTAATCTTACCAAAACCTCACGCCGCCTCAAATAGTGGTGTAAAACGTTCTGTACCCTGAATATCTTCCGTACTGGGTGAAATTTCACTTTCTCTCAAATTGAAATAAAAATCATATAATCTGTTTAATCCACTTAATAAGTCCCTGCTTCATTTCAAAAGAGCTAAAATATCCAAGTCCCAAGTAATATTCAAGACTAAGACAATTTTTTTGGTAATAACTAATGACAAGAGATGGAAAATTTGCGGCCTCTCACACGCGTTCTAGAAGAGAGTTCCAAGCGCCTGAGGCAAGTGCCTCTCGGTGTGGGGGGCTACAAGCCGCAGGCACTGGCTAGGTTACAGACAGTCTATGAGCAAGGTGGAGGGCCCCAGCTTCAGCTCCTAGGCTAGAATCTTCATGTGAGCAAGGGCTACGGGGCTCTGTGTGCATGGCAAAGTGAGAGAACCAACATGTTAGTGTTCCCTAGCCTTCTCTGGGTTACCACCGCCCACTAAAGGCGACACTGGCTCTTCTGATTGCAGGGTAGGGGCCTACCATCAACAGCCCAGGGCATCCAAAGAGGAGTGTAGACAATAACAAGTCGTGAGAAAGAAGGATACAGATAAGGGCCACTCTTAGGCTTAGGACTGCGTTCTTTATATCAGCCCGTGTTGCTATGGTTCTGTCTTATGGGGGGGGGGAGGGGTGGATGGACAGGGGGCTGACCTAATAAGAAGTATTCTGTTAGGTAATATTTCTCAAACTAAGGGTTTCTTGAGGCCTGGTGGCATTCTTTTTTTTTTCCCCCTGGAAATATTTTAATCTCAGTGACAACCTGTAGATTAAAAACTTGAGAGCCCCACGAACCTCTGAGTATACCCATGCAGTGTGCGCACTTCGAACGAGGATGCTGTACCGGCAAAAGCCTCAGTTCAAAAAGAGGAAAGTGCTGAGAAAGCAGTTCACTAATCTGTGGTCCAAGTTTTACATTCAAAGGAATCTGCTGCGCTGCTCTTGGAAGCAGATCCCACCTTTGTGTACATCAACTGCAAACACCCAATACAACAAAACGTGTCTCTCTGCCATATTCAACCAGTGACCGGCTATCTCTTTAACGAACCTTTCAAACGCACTGCTGATGCTAATGTTATTATTGTCTGTGTAGGCTGGTTTTTCCGCACGGGATGAAGCGAAATGTTGCCGAGGCAAGATATCTGAGAAGCAACCCGTAGGTTGAGAACTACTGTCCTGAATATTATTCTTAGGTGGATGTGTATTAGTGATATGAAATCACATTAGCACAACTAAATCAGAAAAAAAGAAATAAGAAAGTCAGGCATTAGACAGCTTTTAAAATTTAGTTTCAATGAAATCATTATCACACTAAAATTGTCAATTTGAATATTTCAGTTTTATACCTTTATTTTTATTTTATTTATAAGTTTGTTTCAGCTATATAACCATGTAATAAGTATAAGCATGGGCTTATATCTTATTTTATGGATTTACATGTTTATACAACGTAATAAAAATAATTCAGTAATAAAAGTTTATGATCACTATCTTAAAAGAAAGTGTCCATTAAACACATTTTTAGAAACCATAAGAGATTTAATAATTTTCATCTTATTATTAGTTCTCATTATGTAAAGTTAAATGCTCTAATAAAAGTAGTGAATGAAACGGGAAGAAAGACATGCAATGTGAAGAGTCTTGGCCTTCTCTCAAATAGTAAAATATAATTAGTTCAATGGTTTTGTTAAACATAATGAAAGCAATAGTCATAAAATGAAAGCGGTGTCCAGTATTTAAATGTGAGGAACATCTTTTTAAAGAGGCCGCCCATCTGGTTCTTCCTACTCTGAGAGTTAGCATCTAGACTTACTAGTTGGGTAGGTGACTAGTTTTATTGTTTGTCTACCTTTAATCTTGCTTGAACAATTTATTTAATGGTGTGTTTATTTAAATATGCATTTATTTATTTTATGTATATGAATACACTGTCTCTTTCTTCAGGCACATCAGAAGAGGGCATCAGATCCCATTACAGATGGTTGTAAGCAACCGTGTGGTTGCTGGGAATTGAACTCAGGATTTCTGGAAGAGCAGTCAGTGCTCTTAACCTCTGAGCCATCTCTCTAGCCCTAATGGTGTATTTATTAAGATAACAAAATGCATTGGCTAAAACAGCTGAACTCACCACAAAATAAGAGCTGTTAGCTCATTTATGTTCTATTGTTTTCCAAAAAGGATTTTACTAGTTTTAAACTATAAATGAAAAAAAGAAAGTAAGACATGAGAGAAGTGAGAAGTGAGAGCTAAGGGGGTCAGAGGGCCCAAGTGAGGCTGGACACAGATGCCCGCCTGAAGTTTTCCCATGTGTTGTGTTTGACCCTGGAATTTATCTGGGGCAGCTGTGTTCTGCAGGAAGTGATGTTGTCAAATATGCTTGCTACACATGTTGCTGAGTAACCCAAGCATGTGGGCACCTGCCTAGCGAAGCCCGTTATGTTCGTTCCTTCAGCATCACCAGCTAGAATGTCAATTCCCAAGGGCTTTCCAAAGCTGCAAGAAAAGGGATGCTCAGGATCAGTTTACATAGTGGGCTACGGGACTAAAGATGATGGCTTTCCTTTAATATTCTAGTCCCTTGTTTACTGTTAGAATGAGATCTTGTTTTTCCCCTGGTGGTGTTGGTTTGACATTAGATTGGATCTGTCTTCCCCATTGCTGTTGCTTGTCCTGCTTAATCTGAACAAACCACCAGCTCAATAGTCAAGCCACCGGTGTTAAGTACGATGCAAATACTCCTGATATCAGTCAGTTTGGAAGCAATATTTACTTTAGAACGGATGTCACTTTCCCATAGGATGAAGAGGGGAAAAGGCATCAAATCGCTTATGATTATTAGACACAAATCTTCAAAGAAGCAAAACAAAGGTACCAGGGCCATTCTGTTTTCCTGTGGAGAAGGGAAAAGACACTGGTTATGGTTATGTTCAAAGAAACAAAAGTTAAATTTTGGAAGGCTTCTTTATTCCAACTTAATGTTTCCTGTTTCTTTACACACATTAGTATGCAATTACTTCAGACTTACTTAGCATCTGCTCCAAAAGAAATTAAATTTACCAAAGCCCAGCACATAAATGGGCACAATAAAGCAAAAGGAGTCTTGCCAGCACTCCTGAATTGTAGATCTTAGAAGTCCAGTGATCAACAGCCAGATACTATTTTCCCCATTGTAAAATATTGTCCCGTTCAAAAAAACCTGTGGGGCCGAGCAGTGGTGACACACGCCTTTAATCCTTTGGGAGGCAGAGGCAGGTGGATTTCTGAGTTAGAGGCCAGCCTGGTCTACAGAGTGAGTTCCAGGACATCCAGGACTACACAGAGAAACCCTGTCTCAAAAAAACAAAACAACAACAACAAAAACCCTTGTGGGGCATATGGGATAATGTCTTTAATAGTGATCTACCAAGATTCATGTTTGGTTTTCAAATTCTGAATTACACGGGCACCTTTTCTTTCCAATCTGAAATACACACTCACCCAACTTTCTATAAGAGTGTCTATGGAGGCATTTGGAAAATGTGTATCTGTGCAGACAATACAACAGGAGCAGACAGACTACGCTGTATTTATCTTCAGTGCAAAAAATGGTCACAGCACTTCAAGTTAGTTCAGCCTGTGTTGTACAGAAGAAACAGTCACCATGTCATCCATAGGTAGCTAGCCTTCCCAACTTCCTTGCCGGCTAGCTGGTTAGCCTCCTGTCAGATCTACCCATTTACTTCTTCACTGTGTAGATCCCTCTCAATTAGAACATGAGTGGCATGTAGCAACAACGGTCCATAGAACTAAGTGTTCTTTTAACCGTAACTTGGGGGTTTCACTAAATTGAGGATTACGTGTATGTCAGACATTGGGCAGTTTCACCGCTGGAAGTTTTCTTACTTCACTGCAGAGGGATTGATAACTTTGGCTTTTCATGAATTAAACCAGTAAGTCTAAGATGTCAAGACACACATTATCACAAGCTTTTCAGATCTAACTCAAAGACTAAACAATTCTCTACTAAGAGAACACAGTGACACTATTTTATAGCTGAAAGAGCCAGAAACGTCACCATCATCTGAGTTCTATCAGGGGCAGATATTTTGCATGCATCCCACAAAAGAATCAATAAAATCACATCGCAGCTTCATTGCAGCCCTAAGAGCTTCCTGACTGGATTGGCATCTGTGACAAGGAAGAGTCAACTAGCTGTGTTTAAGATTCTGCCAACTCAGCAGCAAAGGCTCTTCCAAACCATCATGGGTGGCCAAATGCTGTGTCAAAGCCAGCAATCTGGAGTGGCCCTGCAGAACAGAGAGGAGAGATGGAAAGTTTAATTAAAGAAACTCCTCAGGAGCTAGAAGATCACCCTTGTTGTTTAATTAAACTGTAGACATCTCAGAGAAGTGAGTATCTTGGTGATACATCTTATTTTTTAGGTACACTTTATCTGAGTTTTGGACTCTTTTCCACAAGCCCCAGCCAGCCAGATAATATGTCGTCTTTTTTCTCTCCATGAAAACTAAGCACTGTTCTCCAGACTCCCTCACTCTTCCCTTCCCAGACTTTTAAGGGTGATGGGCGAATGATATTTTTGCCCCCATTGTCTTTCAGAAGACTTCTTTCTCTGGCCCATTGTCAATGACGTTGAGAGCTCAGCTTTTAAAAGTCCCTTTGTCGTTGTGGGCCTGAACATTGCCTGAATGATGAGATGCAGAAAGGCAATGGTGGCATAGGCAAAGCCTTGGTTGATGTTACCAGCATGACTCTGCAGGCACAGATGCTGGACGGCTGGGCTGCTATCTGATCAGCAGAACCCTGAGAGTACTTTCCACCTTCTAGGAACTAGAATGAGGTTCTGTTGTCTGGAGAGGACTTCCTATCGTTTTAGCTTTTTATGCTCATTCATGGAGAACTGGAGACAATCCTGGGCCAACTAAGGAGAAGGAGGTGTCATAGAGCCCATTATCTGCTTTCTCCCCAGGCCCTTCCCCAACCCCAGTTGATCCCCTCTGAATTGAAATATACTCTACAGGCCCATCCTAGTTTGCTTCTTAAACACTCTGACCAAAAGCAACTTGGGGAGGGGAGGGCTTATGTCATCTTAGAGGGTACAGCATATCATTGTCATGGAGGAAAATCAAGGAGAAACTCACAGGAAGAATTGAAGTAGAGACCATACTCCTGGCATGGTCAGCCTTCTGTCTTATAGGACCAAGGTCCACCTGCTCACAGGTGATATCATGAACAGTGATGTGTTCTCCCACACCAATCATCAATCAAGAAAATGCTCCCACAGACTTGCCTACAGGCCATTCTGAAAGAAGCATTTCCTCAGATGTGGTTCTCTCTCCCTAGGTGACTGTATTTTAGAGTCATTGACAGACATACTGAAGCCCAATACACTGCTCTAAATTGGTCTGTGCTCTATGCTGGAATCCCTTCCCTTAAACCCATTCTCACAGAATGAGGTAGCAGAATGAGGTATAAATGGAGAAGGTGACCTGTGAGCCACTAAAAGGTTCAGCTATCCCACGTAATATTTTCTTTGGGTCTGCCCCAGTATTTCTGTACTTTCAATATTGACATAAACCCACTGGGAGAAAGGAAGATAAGGTTCTACAGTACACTAAGGTGAAGTTCAAATGTGTGACCTGGAAGTGAAGTCATTTACTCAAGCAATACCTAGTAACACTTTACAGGGCTAGTAAATCTCTTATAAAGGATCAAGATGTTCTTGGCTGAGATACAGACCCACCACAGCATCCATCAACCAATCAATAAACAGCCAATGAAAATGTGGTGTATATACACAGCAGAATACTATTCAGCTTTAAGAAGAAAGAAGTCTACCATTTACAATAACAAGGATGAATCTGGAAGACACTATGTGGAGTGTCTTCACCAGGCACTGGGAGAGAGGCGCTATGCTTATTTCACTTTACATGATTTCATTTACATGTAGAGTCTAATAAAGTTGAATTTATGGAAGTATAGACTAGATAATGATCACCAGAGTAGTAGTCGGTGGGAAGGGAAGAGAGAGAGGGAGTATTGTTGATCAGCATATAGAGTCACAGACAGGAGGAATGGGCAATAACACACTCCATATTCCAAGTAACTGAGAATTTCAAGTGCCTCACCATAAAAGATAGCGTGGGTGAGTGACAAGTGGTGCCAATGAGCTTCATGTAAACAATCCACATTGCAAACAAGTATCAAACATCACATGCCCCACAGGTGTACAGGTGTGATGTCAGTTAAAATAGTGATATGGGCTGGGAGGATGGCTCAGTGAGGAAGAGTACTTGCTTGCCAGCATAAGTTTAATCTCCAGTATTCACATTAGGAAAAAAGAAAAGCTGGATGTAGCTATGTGCACCAGTAACCCAAGTATTGAGGGAAGATTGCTGGTGAGTTTTTGGTTTAGTGAAATTGTCTCAAGAGACAGAGAGAGAGAGAGAGAGAGAGAGAGAGAGAGAGAGAGAGAGAGAAACATCTTACGTCTTGCTCAGTCCTTCACTTGTTCACATATGGATATATGTACTTACGTACTCACAAGCAACATACACACACCACCACCCAATACATACACAAATTATCTTGTTCTAATTCTATTTTATGACTTGGGAAAGTTTATTACAGCTGGGGAAGATCAAGTCAATAACAGCATTGTCGCATGAGAGGAGGAACTTCAGAACTCACACCAATCATGTTTTCAAAAGCAGAAAGTGAGATTCCATTTTTCTTGTGTGTGTGTGTGTGTGTGTGTATGTGTGTGTGTGTGTGTGTGTGTGTGTGAGAGAGAGAGAGAGAGAGAGAGAGAGAGAGAGAGAGAGAGAGAATAGAGGTACAGGCACATACGCTCTCAGTTTCTGTGTGTGTAAAGCAGAATTTGAGATTCCCTACATTTTTTTTCTTGTGTGTATATGAGTGTGTGTGCAGGTACACATGCGTGTGTGTGTGTGTGTGTGTGTGTGTGTGTGTGTGTGATCTAAAGGGCAAGCTTAAACATCATTCTTGAGCGTCATCCTCCTTGGTTTTTATGAGACAAGGTCTCTCATGGACTTGAGGTTGTAGATCAGGATAGACTAACTAGCCAATGATCCTCAAAGCTCCCCAGTCTCTGCCTCTACAGTGTTGTATATAAGTGTGCACTACCATGTCCTGATTTTACACGAGTGCTGAAGAGTCAACCTGTGTTCTCATGCTTGCAAGGACAATGCTTTACCCACTAAGCTGTCTTCCTAGGCCCTCTCTACACTTAAGCAACTCAGACAGACATTTGCATTTGAAGTATTGTGGACTCAGAACACAGGGTTTTAAGTGCTTTTCATAAACTCTTTATTTTATGATTTAAAAAAGTTTAGCATGGCTGGGAGAGCTCAGGACTACCGAAAGCACAGCTGGATGTGTAGCCGGAGGTAGCCCTGTGTGGATGACAAGGAGGCTCTGAAATTTTAATATATTCTAAGAAGCACTTTTGATTCTGACCACCCTGTCCTCAGCTGGTCAGTTTTAACCTCAGAAGGACTTCACCATCATGGCCGCTTTCAACAAACAGTTTCACCTTACCAGCCCGGCTCAAGTTCCTACCATTTCCTAATTAGGGTCTCAGTATACCATATATAGCTTTAAAAATCTTTTCTCCACGCTATAGCCCGCCACCTGATACAATCTGTTACTTTCATCTGCCAAAAGCTTTCAGTGACACTCAACCTCCAGGACATCCAAACTCAGCTCTTCCTGCGGTCGGCACACCTCCCCCTGGCAGGCTCAACTGCTGGCCTGCTATTTCATTCTCAGTTTCTTGCTTTCACTTCACAGATTAGTCATAACCTATTCTGTATTGTAGACCCTTCCAGTCGCCAGTAAAATTCATGGATCCTCTCTCCAAAGAAGAATGATTTGCGTGTGTATGTGTGTTTGCATGTGTGTGGGCAATGTGTGAGGGTGAGGTGCATGTGCACACGTGTGCACAGTATCTCTCTGAACCCAGAGCTTCGCGATTTGCAAGTCTCTGTAGCCAGCTTGCGCCAATGTCTCTTACAGGCTGGCCACACCCACCTGTCATTTATGTGTGTGCCAGGGATCCAAACTCCCGGTCCTTCTGTTGATCCTCATACTAGCACAGGTAGCACTTTACCAGCTGAGTCATCTCCCAGTCTCACCAAAAGAAGGTTTTAAATTTAAAGCAAAAATGCATGTCATTACAGATGATACAGTTCTAATGAGATGGAGTTGTGAGAAGATTGGAAAGCACGTTTGTGTTATGATGGCACTTGAGCTTCTTCGGTAAGTTGAGTTACAGGACAAACAGCAGCCCCAATCACCACCGTCACGTGACATTTGCAGAAATCAGCAACAGATGTCCTGTGATATAGATGTGTCTGGTTTTGATGGATGTGAGAGTCTCAGATGCTGCTGATATTGCTGCAGTTTGCTCACAACCATTTCTGGAGGAAATGTTATGTTTTGGTTAGCAGCTAGTGAAAAGCGAGAGTCTTCTGTTCCCTCACCGGGAGAGCTCTGCTCTATCCACCTTGCTCATGCGCCTTGCTGAAATGCCTGTCAACGCTCGATCGTACAGGAAGTCCCTCCCCTGCCACTTACCTAAAGCAGAAGCCCCTTTGTTCATTTTATCTCTTTATCTTACCTAGTTGGCTTCAAATATTAACCAAAACTAACTTAAAGTGGGAAAGGGTTTGTTTGTCTTGCAGGTTACAATCCATCATTGAGGGAAGTCGAGACAGGAACCCAAGACAGGAAGCAAAGCAGACTCTAGAGGACTGTGTAGCTCACAGGCTTGCTTTCCCTGGCTTGCTCAGCTACCTTTCAGAAATAGCCCAGGTCCACCTGCCCAAGGATGATACCACACAGCGAGATTGGCTCTCCCACACCAATCATTAAACAAGACCTCTACACATGATCACAGGCTCAGCAGATGGAGACGATTCCTCGTCAGTTGTGATCGCCTCTTCCTGAGTATGTATCACGTCAACAAAACCTGACATTAAACTATACTTTCAACTCATGTCGTTTATTTATCCATTTCCGGGCTCCCTAAAGGTAAGCTCTACTGCCCCTACCCCCTTCTCCAAGCTGCCCAATCCAGTTTCTACAATTATCCCTGGGGCCAGAACCAGTTAGTGGACATATCTAAGACAGACAGATGACAGGAAAAGTCTGAACCTAAACCAGATTTTTGGGTACACAAGGGTGTCTCTTCTGGAAAGAGATGCTTTGTTTTTAATGTCACTCAAATGGAACTTGTTCCCACAGGTTTTCTTTTCTTGCCCCACCCCCCGAAATAGGACTTGTAATGGGAAAATGTTACACACGTGAGTGTGTGCCCGAATGCCAACCCGAGGATTAGCTGTGAGAATCTCAGAAAGCAGTCCAATCTTTACAATGAGCAGCTGCTATTTTTGATTACTCCACATTAAAGTATAACAAATCACTTGCAAAAATCGCCTCTTGTCTGCTCCTTTGTAACTACAACCCCTCAAGTATCCCAGGCTCATGACAAACTTAGGATCCTTCTGCCTCCGCGTCCCAGCTAAGACGACGGTGCTCTTTTTTATAGACTCATACTGTTTTAAATGTAACCGGCCTGTGTCAGCAATTAGTGTATGTCAGCCAAAGGCAAGTAATGAAGATTACACAATGGTCTATCACATTATGCAGATGTAAATCAATCCTTTATTACAAGATATGCTCTACTGTGGAGAAGCTGCTTGGGGGAGCTTGTGGGTTTCATGGTGATGCCACATTAATTATTGAAAACAGGGGTCTTGAAGTTAGAAACATAGAGCCAGCTTAGAGGTGAATGGATAGGTGGCTTACACACACACACACACACACACACACACACACACACACACACACGTGAAGCCAGAGCATGGACAGCAATGAGATTTCCCAGTGGGAAAATGTTGACATAGAGAAGGCATCAAAGGCATATCCTGAGAAGCCCATAGGAGAGAAAGTCAAGGTGAATTGCCCAAATATCTACTTGAGTATCAGGCAGCTTGCTAGTTGCTTACACCATGACTGCATCATGAAGAGGAGGAAGTGCTATGAATTATTTTTTTTTAAAAAAAAAAAACAACACAAAATTAACCAGTAATGGCATAAAAATGCTAATTTTTATTCACAAATTATCTTGCAAAACCAAACACGTAGATGGAAGAGTTTGCAAAATACACAGTTTGATAAGGAAAGCCAGAGAGAAAATACCAAGGCAAACCTCGAGGGAGTTCAGGAATAACCCAGAGAGCTAAACCAGAAAGCTGGAGAGAGAGAGAGAGAGAGAGAGAGAGAGAGAGAGAGAGAGAGAGAG
>JANHMN010000001.1:219005493-219017773 GCA_030674055.1 Rhabdomys pumilio | reverse complement strand
GAGAGAGAGAGAGAGAGAGAGAGAGAGAGAGAGAGAGAGAGAGAGAGGAGCATATCAAATGCCTACCAGAAGAGATTGTTGACTTTCCCAAGGTGTCTGTGTTAAGCAAGTATGTGTGTGTGTGTGTGTGTGTGTGTGTGTGTATGTATATAAATTCAAACCACTGTATTTTGAACAGAAAAATAAAAACAAAGTAAAACAAAATGATGCAAGTAAAAAACCGTTACCTGTATTTTACAAACATGTAGTGATACACAAAACAAGCACTTTCCTTTAGTCTTGATCATGCAAGCGCAATTCCTGCTTCTCATGGGTAAACAAACGGAACATGGATGGTGGATGGTCTTTCTAAAGAGCAAAGAGCACAGACCTAGGGAACATGTGCTTGGTCTTGACAATGAACTGATGAGGAATGTTTTCACACTTCTCTTGTAGCAAAGTGCTCGTATTTAATTCTGTTTGTGTTGATGGGGTCTGGTTGTCAGGGCCCCAAGCCTAGCCTTCAGCATGGCCACCTTCCCCCATACCCACCCACGCAGGCTCTGAGCAAGGCTCTGCTCATTCAGGCTTCTTATGCAGTGAAGTTTGCAAACCATGGGGTAAAGAAGACACCACAGGCAGTCTGATGCACACAACCATTCAATCTTTCTAATGCTCCCTTAAGTGACCTGACTTATCATAAATGTGTCATTAGCTGGACCTAACATTTATTAGCTGGTAACCTGCTTTAAACAGAAGAGTCAGTTTGGAGATCAATCTGATTCCAGTGCCTTTGTCCCAGCCTCAAGTGCCTGGCAGACACATCCTAGGCTCTGCCTGAGCAACAGCTGCAGCAATCACAGCAGAGCTGGGGGAGGAGAAAGGAGTCTGGAGGATGGCTTCCTTCTCATCTTCAGTGGTAGAGGTGGGCTTCCTAGACAGCAGAGAAGCATAAGCCTCAGGACCCCAGCATGTGTGTCATTAAAGATCATCAAGCCACAGTCTGGAAAATGGTTATTGTGTAAATACATTTGAAACTCCCCTGGAATCTCAGTTTTCCCTTAACTTCAAGTTGGGGTTCAACTGTAGGATGAGTCACGAACTAGTGAGACAAACATATAAGACCCAGATATGATTAAGGAACAGGGGAGCCATCTGGGAAAGAAGCCAACGTGAGAGAAGCAGTAGCTTGTCTCTGTCATACAACCTTACTTTTAAGGGAAAGCGACCTGTGAGTGTTGCAGAGTATTCGATGCTGGTTTTTGTTTGTGTTTCCTGGGCAAAACAGCCACAGTCACTCATTCATTCAAGGAAAAGGCCACATCTCCAGGTTCTAAGAAGGTAACCTTACAAAGGACATGCAGAGGTTAAGGTGAACTTGACCCAGGAGAACTTGAACATACAAGAACCTGGGTGCAGAGATGGCCAGAATTCACAGAAAAATGCTTGTGCCTGGGCTGTGGAATGTGGCAGGCCGGGAGGCTGTGGGGTGCTGGTGTATCCATGGCCCTTCAGAAATTGTGCTGTGTGGCCCCCATTCCCACCAGCCTTACATGGCCCTGTTCAGTCCACTGTCTCCCACTATTCATGGTTATTTGATCTCAAATCAGATCACTGGGTAGGTGGAGCAAAGGGAAGGGCAGAAGCTCCAGTCTGCACTCTGCCCCCGCCCACCACCTTTTACTGTATTTTTTATTTTGCAAAGTAGCTTCCAAAGTGAATCTGATGGCTTTCCCAGATGCCTGGCAACCACACAGGGCTGCAAACACTGGGAAAAGTCAAGCGAATTCTCACGCACATTGGAAAGGTTAGGTATGACTACAGGAAGCTAAGGAATGGCGAGGGAAACTGAAAATCCTTAGCTACTTTAGGAAGAGGGAAGGCTAAGACTTCTCCAGTCTTTGCTTCTCTCCCACTGTTAAAGAGAATATGCACCTGCAAGAGCTGGGAGAGACAGGCAGAAGAGCACTCCCAACAGACAAAGAAGTCAACCTTCTTGTAGAAAAGGACTCAGCAAACCACACTGCTCTCAATCACAGCCAGGGTCATGACCTCTAAAATAACCAAACAACATGGCATAATATGGCTCCCCAGTCCACACTAGATACAAATGTAAAGACACTAACTTGTCTTGGGGTCCTCTGCTATGTTCTTTCCACAGGCTCTTCCTGACGGTTTCCGGGGTTTCCCTCACACACACAAGTTCCTACTGTCTCCACAGGCCTTACCCTCTGTTGCTAGCCTAGGTTTGCCTCTGTGCAATGCCATATCCAAGGAGGAGTGGGCTCCGAAGAGTCTAACAGATGGTTAAGTCGTGGCATCTGAATCCTGGTTGCCTGTGAGAACTATCCGGGACGCTTTGTAATCACACATGTGGGAAGGCTGGGGAGATGTCTCAGTTGGTCAAGCACAAGACTTGGGTTTGAACCCCTGTACCCACATGAAAACCACAGGGGAACCCTAGCATTGCAGAGGGGAGGACAAGTGGATCCTCCCTGAGGTTCACAAGATAGCCAGGCTAGTGAACAGCAGATATACAAGTTTAAAAATAAAAGAGTTATGAACAAGTAAAGTAATGATCTTGTGGGGATCCTGACGGGATTGGGGCCTGTCCTCTTTTGGGTACTTGTGGGACCCTTTTTCTCCTGCTGGGTTCCTCATCCAGCCTTGGGGTGAGAATATGCCGGGTCTTTGTGTAGCTTGTTATGCCATGTTTAGTTGATGTCTCTGGGAGTCCTGCTCTTTACTGAGGGGAGGCAGGGTGTGTGTGTGTGTGTGTATGTGTATGTGTGTGTGATGGACCTAGGGGAGATGGGATGTTGAGGGGTGGTGGGCACTGGGAGGGGGGAGGGAGGGAAACTGTGGTCGGGATGTAATATATGAGAGAGAAGAATAAAAAAAAAATGAAAAAAAAAACAAACCCCAAACTCCCAAACCCACAACACTCATGACTACCTCCTATGTCAGACCAAACAATTCAGATCTCAGACTGGAACTCTGATACTTGTTAAGAGAGGATGCAGGGGCTAGAGAGATGGTTCAGTGGTTAAGAGGACTTGTTGCTCTTCCAGAGGTCCTGAGTTCAGTTCCCTGCACCCACCACATGCTCATAACCATCTGTAACTCCAGTTCCAGGCGAGTCCGATGCTCTCTCCTAGCCTCCATGAGCACCAGGCATTGGGAACGCACATAAAATAATTTTAAAAGCAAGAATCGGTTGCAAATGTCAAGAGTCAGTGTCCCCCCCACCCCCAACTCAGAGTTAAATCAGTGATTCCAAAACTTTCCTCAAGTTCAGCTCCCTTTTTTTTTTTTCAATGTCAACGTTTTAAGAGCCTATTTTGGGAAAGCTTTAAAAGAAAAAAAAAAAAATCTAGCACCCAGACTTCAACTTGAATTAATTAAATCAAAATTCCAGGGGTGGGACCATGCATCACTTTTAAATGTTTAGACAAATTGGGAAACAGTGAGTTAAATACAATAATCTCACCCATATGGTGGGATCTGGAGGGAGGGGGATGGGACTTAAAAGAGAGGAGGCTTTCTAAGCCAGGCAGAAGAAATCAACAGAGTTTGGCTAGAGCCAGGTCAGTGGTATTAACAACTCTAAAGATAGAACATGTCAGCCAAAATGAGTGTGTGTGTGGAAGAGAGAAAGTGGGGTCAGAGAGGAAGGGCTGGCTGAGGGGGGATGTGTGAGACACCTCACAGGAACAGCTCGTTCTGTTTGGCAGGTTTACCCCCAAAGGAGAAAGAAGACATGAGCTGACACCCTGTGACATTAGCATCTATCCCCTGTCCTTCCCCTGGCCAGGCTGCGTGCTCCAGCTGCCTTCTCGATATGATTTGTCTTCCTATTTAGTTTCCTACTGGGACAGAACACGTTCGTCAAAGTGACACAAGTGTCCACTCTGCTTTAGAGGTCTTGTTTCTCACCGCAATTTAATAAGTTGTCATTTTGGTTCATGTGGCAGCCTCTTAGGAGCCTTTGTGATTCGAGTCTGTCACCAAGAGACTGAGTCTTCATAAAAATCTATTTCCCAAGCTGGCAGGTCTATTTGGACAAGGTGTCACCACCTCCAGATTCCCAGGACAAAGCCCTTTTTCACAGGGTGGGAAACCAGCGGGCAGGGGTCAGTGTTCTATTCTGCAAGTTACTAGTTTACTGCTAGGACTTAAGAATGACAGTCTATGCCTGTGGTGGAGGCAAGAGGCAGGTGGATCGCTGAGTTCAAGGCCTACCTGGTCTATGGAGTGAGTTCTAGGACAGCCAGGGATACAAAACAACCAACCAACCCAACCAACCAACCAACCAACACAACCCAACCAACCAACCACAACAAAGAGAAGACAATCTACACGCTCCAACCATGTCTGTGGTATTTATTACCCTTTCTGCTTCATGTCCAAGTGCTGGAGAAGAGTTCTGGAGGCCCTGTGGGCTACTCTTATAGACAAATGGTCTTAGGAATGCAGGGGTCCTGGAAAGGGATTCATGTGTTTAGATTAGAAGGGAACAGTGAGTTTGAGATACTCACAATTGCCAATCAGTACAGGAAGTGATTTCAATATTTTAAGGACACATAGACACAGCCCAGGCTTCTACACAACAGCTGACTATCAGCTCTGGTCTTAGGTAGCAAGTAGTGGTTAATTAAATCATGTGTTTCCATGGCTGATGGCATTCCTCTATTAATAATGTAAATATTAATAATATGTAAAACATTCAAGACTGTCCTTACCCAGCTCTGTGATGTCACACCCATGAGAGACAAAAATCCCTTTTACCTTTTACCACATACCCTAGAGCTGGCTGGTTCTGGCTGCTGGGGAGGGTGGAAGGGAAAGGGGTGTGGCCTCTTTGAAGGATTAGCTTTAGCTTTCACTTCAAAAGAAGTAAGCCAACACAACCTTCCCCAGCACTTGGGAGATGGGAGTGGAGGGGAGATCTTTGAGTTTGATGCCAGCCTGGTCTACTGAGTTGGTTCCAGGATAGCTAGGGCTACATAGAGAAACCCTATTACAAAAAAAAAAAAAAAAAAAAAAAAAAAATTAAAACAGAAATTCTCACTTTTTGCAACTGTGAGCTCCAAGGAAGAAATCCTGCAACCATATTCTAATACAAAAGGCTCCAAAGCCACTGGTCTGATATCTGTGGCAAAGTAGCCCCGTCAGAAGAGAACAAACCTCTGCTGGCCACTAAAATGGGGTTTCGAATGATTCCCTAACACAGCCACAGCTGTCTCATCATTATTTGTCACTAACTCTCCTTCATGGACCATTCTGCAGCAAGTGACTGAGGACCAACCATGTCACCTCGCCTTGTTGCTGTGGCACTGTCTCTCCGAGATGTGTTAGACAGAGGCCTGTGACTGATGAAACACCAGGTCTAAGAGTCCCTGCTGATCAAGTATGACACTACTGGTGAACAAAGATGCATACTAGGTCAAGACACTCACGGTTTGGGGTTGAGACCTTTCCTCCTGTCTTACTCTCTTCTTCTTCCCAGATCTTAAACTTTATTGAGATGTGTGTCCTTGTTCTATTACAAACACTGTTAGGAGGTGTATGCCACGCCTTTAATCCCAGCACGTGGGAGGCAGAAGCAGGCAGGTCTCTGTGAGTCTCAGGACAGCTAGGACAGTCCTTTATCTCAAAACAAAACCAGAAACAAAACCAAAAACAAGCAAAAAACCAAAACCAAGAGGAGAGCATTAGAAGTTGAATGTCTCTCAAAATCATTTACAAACTCTCAGTAATACCTGAGTTATTTGATAGCATCTGGAAAAATGTGGTTAGGACGAGGGTTACCCACTAATGGCAAAAATGTCTAAGCAATGGACGTAGAGACCTATCATGTTACCTAAAACAATTTAAACCAGCCAGTATAGCCCAAACATTTGTTTCCAACTTACTATTTTGGCGTCATCTTCCAGGCACTGCAAAAAGCTCTTGGCTGAGAAAGAATAGAAAGAATTTCACTACACAAAAGGGAAAAAAAAATCTATTATCTCTCGTGTGTCCCCAGTGAAAACATCATGTGAACTCCAGCTGCCAGCAGCCCCTCCTGCCAGCTGGTTCAACCGGCTAAAGGGAGAATGTTAATAAACATTCTAATGAATGGAAGCGGGTGGGTGGTAATTAACATATGCCATTAGTATCTGTCCCTTTGGCCAGACATGGCAGACAGGCGGAAAACATACATACAAATGAGCGGCTGCTAGGACAGTGGAGGGACAGGAGGGGGACGGCATCATTGTGAGCTGCTGGTGATAGCTAAGGCACAAGGCCACTCGGCAACAACCAACCCAGGGCAGACCTTTGTGCCCACAATCCTGTTCTGTCAGCATATTTTCACCCATTTAGTTTTCTCTCACTTCAAAACAAAATATTTTATTTACCTTTATTTTATGTGCATTGGTGGTTTTGCCTGTGTGTGTGAGAGAGTGTCAGACCTGGGAGTTACAGATAGGTGTGAGCTGCCATGTGGGTGCTGGGATTTGAATCTGGGTTCTCTGGAAGAGAGTCAGTGCCTCTAACCACTGAATCACCTCTTCAACCCACCCCACCCACTTTTTTTGAGACAGGGTTTTCCTATGCATCTCAGACCAGCTTAGAACTGGTTCTCCTGCCTCAGCTTCCTGAGTGCTGAGACTATACATCCAGCTTTAGGGTGTTTGTTTGGTGTGTGTGTGTGTGGGTGGCTATGCATTGAATCCAGGGGGCTAGTTCTGTACTGTAGAGCTATAATTTCAGCCCTCATTTTTGTTTTCTAAGAAAAATACCAACAGTCATTTTTCTTTCAGATTTAATTAATGGGTACAAGACTGTAATTTAGCTCTGCTTCTTCTTCTTTTTCTTCTTCTTCTTCCTCCTCTTCTTCTCCCTCCTCCTCCTCCTCCTCCTCTTCCTCCTTCTCCTCCTCTTTCTCCTCTTCTTCTCCTTCCTCTTCCTCTTCTTCTTCTTCTTTTTGAAACAGGGTCTGTGTAGCCCAGGTTAGCCTTGAAATCCCTGTGTAATGGAGGACAACTCTGACCTCCTCTGCCTGCCTTCACCTCCCAAGCACTGACTCCACATAGAGCACAGCTGTGCCCAGTTTATGATGCTCTGGACATTGAACCCGGGGCTTCCTGTACTGGAGACAAGCGCTGTATCAATGAAGTTACACCCCAGGCTGGGCTGGTTTTAAAGCATCACTTTGGATGTTTGTAGAGATGGAGAGAAGGTCACAGTCACACATGTCCTCTGCCAATCGTATCTCTCAAGCTTTAGATTCTCCTTTCTATAACAATATAGGTCTTACCAAACGCTCAGCAATGCCATCTCACAGTACAGTGGAAGGTGAGATGCAGAGACACAAAGGTTTCTGTGGTACTTCTTGCCAGTGGGAAACAGAGGCCCAAAAAGACAAACCGAGTTCCTAATCCACAGGCCTGACATGCTGACTCAGTCAAACTGTTCACTCTCCTAGGTGATGTCACTCTCCTAGGTGATGCCACTCTCCTAGGTGATGTCACTTGCTTCTTTTACCTTTGACCATGGTTTGAGTAACTGTTCTCATATGACTTTGGTGAGAAAGAAGGAAGTTCAGAAAAGGACATCACACTCTCTCCACGTGTGCTGACCTACTGGGTTCATACTGATTTAGGAAGAAACGGCTCATTTCAGAGAAACCAGAAGCACTGGAAGTGGGTGCCATTTACCTGTGAGACACCATGAAAAGTTAAAACCAGAAACCCTTGCAAAAACAAAGAATTCACACAGAAAGAAAAGATCCAGAAATCCAAGAAATTACAGTAAAATACAAGTTGACAAGAAAGCAGCTACCACAAGTATGTAGGTGGAAGGCTCCAGAAGAGTCCCGGGTGTAATTTAACAAATAGTTTCCCGGTTATAATTTGAGTGACTGCCGTTGGGTACCTGTGGATGGTTAAGGTTGGCTCAAGCTTCTCTTCACATTGTAGTCGAAGAAAGAAGGCAGAGAAAAGTACAGAGAAAGTAGTTCAACCTACTTATCCAGTAGTTGAAGCATTGCATTTTCAGAAAATACATGTCAGTGTGTCTTCAGTGTGCGACATCTGCTTACTTAACAGACCCACGTACATCTTTATCTGTGGCTCCTCATGCCAGGCAGCTCGTCTGTCCACCTGCACTGAGTTATAGCATAAGTTACTCCATTTGGTGATGGGTGAAAACAGCTTTTATGGAGATCCTATGGGTGGAGAGCTAGGGCCATGGCTCAGCTGGCGAAGGCTCTGGCTGTATAAGCTGAAGGCCTGAGTTCTGTGTCTGTGCCTGCTTGCCTGCAGTATGCAGCACAGTCCAGAAGCCAGAGAGACCCTGCCTTGGCAAGGTAGGAGGCGAGACTAACTCTAAAGTCATTACTTCCTTACATATACTTAGTCACCTCTCTCTTTATCTCCTCCCTCAGGTTAATTAATTAACTGATTAATTAATTAGCTAAAGAATTGATGAATTTAAAGTGAATCTTGTGGGTGGAAGCGTGACTGTTGCTGAACTTGCCAATTGGTCAGATCCCATGACAAACTTAGGGTCCAAGAGATAACAGTTTTCTGTTTCAGAAGAATAAAAAGAAAAATTAAAAAACAAAAAAGATTGAAAATGTCACTTCTACTATAGGTTTGTGGGGTTAACTGTGCCCTATGCTGCTCCAGGTAAATGGTTTCTCTTCATATATCACGAAGGTTGACAGGCCAGAAAACATAGATGAAAGTGTGTATAATGACCCTGGAGGCCACATGGTACAATACTCTGGTTTAACAGGAACTGGGATGGAAAGCCAGCCCTGTTTGTCTTGGTCAGGATGCCTGCTGTGTTGAATCACCATGACCAAAAGCAACCTGGGGAGGAAAGGGTTTATTTGGCTTATGCTGTTCATCACTGAAGGAAGTCAGATGTCACTGCTCATCATGACAGGAAGTCAGGACAGGACCCCTGGAGCAGGAGCTGATGAGAGGCCACAGAGGGGTGCTGCTTACTAGCTTGCTCCTCATGGCTTGCTCGGCCTTTTTTCTTAAAGAAATCAGGACCACCAGCCAAGGGATAACACCACCCACGATGGTCTGGGCCTCCCTCATCAGTCACTGGTTAAGAAAAAGTCCGAAGGACTTGCCCACAGCCTGATCTTACAGAAGCACTTCCACAGTTAAGGGTCCCACCTTTCAGATGACTATAGCTTGTGTCAAGTTGACAATAAAATGAGACAGAACACTCTCTCTCTCTCTCTCTCTCTCTCTCTCTCTCTCTCACACACACACACACACACACACACACTAACAGCAAAAATAAAAATTAAAAAGTAAATCTCAATTTGAGCAGAAACTGTTTCAGAAGATGCAGAGTAAAAAGGAAGATGGAGACATCGCTTAGGGGCTTTCCTCATTTAGGAGCTACGGTGATGGCGGTGCTTGTACAAGGGTTCATTCCTGGTATATTGATCATGTGCCATTAGAAATGACACGCTCATTATCTCTGTTCGTTTTCTGTTGTTAAATAACTGAATACCACAGGCTAGGTAATTCTTCAAGAATGGAGTTTTACTTAGAACGCATAGAAGCAGGGAAATCCAGGAGCATGATGCCAACATCTGCTTGGCACCTGGCGAGGGCCTTCTTGCTGGTCTCGGCACTGTGCAGGGTTCTGATGTGGCACAGGACGTCATACCACAAGACAGAACAGGCTTGCTGCTTCTGCTTCTTTTTTCCCCCCTTTTCAGTAATATCATTAATTCAATCACATGACTCCCTCAAGACACCATCTCACCCTGATTGCTTCCCACAGGCCTACCATTAAACACTCTTCATACATGACTGTCAAGCTGCCTGCAAGTTGTGCAGAGAGCTTTCCTGAGATGTCGACTGTATCATGATAGGCTTTTCAGTGACACAGCTGTTTGAGTCATCCCTGCTCCTATAAGTTACTCCTCCCCCATACTCCTGTTGGCAACTCCAACTGAAACTCATTGGTTCACCAAGTTGGAGTTGGATGCAATCATTACTTTTGTCTGTTTTTGTGCTGGATGGTTTTGTGTCAGCTTGATGAAAACTCAAGTCATTTGAGAGCGGGAATCTTAGTAAACAAAAATGGCTTCATAAGATGGGACTGTAGGCCAGCCTGCAAGGTATTTTCTTAATTACTGATTAATGGGGGAGGGCCCAGTGTGTGGTTCTATCCCTGGACATGTGGTCCTGGGTTCTATAAGAAAGCAGACTGAGCAAGCATGAAGAACAAGTCAGTAAAAAGCACCCTTTGATGGCCTCTACGTTAGCTCCTACCTCCAAAGGCCTGTCCTGTTTGAGTTCCTATGCTGACTTCCTTCAGTGATGAATAGCTATATGGAGGCATAAGCTAAATAACCCCTTTCCTCCCCAACTTGCTTTTTGTCATGGTGTTTCATCACAGCAATAGAAACCCTAACGAGGATATCCATTTCTGGATTGAATAGGTGTATATGTATGTCATCTCCCCAAGCAAAGTTTGTCATGTGACACCCATGCACCTGTGATCTGTGTCTACTAATGTCTGTTAGTAGTTCAAAAACCAGAACGATCTACACATATGTAACCCCCCCCCCACACACACACACGCACACATGGTATAGTTGTGTAACAATTTCCTCAAAGATTATAACATTGCATCCTGCAGGAAGTTCCTTAAGAAGAAAGATAAACAACTCAAAATAACTTCAGGAAGTCCCTGAAACTGACCAGATTCATTAGCCCCACCCCCACCAGACCCCGACAGGGTAAGGAGAGACTGAGAGTCCCCTTAGATGAACAGAGCTGAGCTACAAAGACTTTCCAAGGAGAAGAGCTGCATAGAATACTCTGAGATCAGCCCAGCTGACTGGAAGAAACAGAAGCCAGTTGTGCTGCTTGGAAGACGTTTAGACCAACTGCAACAACTGGAAAGGACACTTTCCAACTTATTGAGCTGCCTGCAGACTGTGCAGTGTGCTCCAGGTTCCCTTTGTGAGCTGTCACCCATGTTGGGTGGACTTTGGTGGTAGAGATGTCTTTGAGCCATTTCTGCTCCTGTAAGTAATCCCTCACTAATATTCCTTAAAGTGACCCCAATAAAGTTCATTGGTTCACTAACTTGGACTTTCATGTTCTCTGTCACGGGATCCCTATCTAAGGTGAGTAGACATGCATACTGTGTTTACCCAGGAAAAGTTTTGTCACATAACACACACACACACACACACACACACACACACACACCATTATTGGGGGGAGGATATTTACCAATGTCTGGTCACATTTTGAGTTGTCACAACTCAGAGGAAGAGTGCTACTGGCATCTTGTGGGTAAAGGGGCCAGGATGCTGCTGAATATGCATGGTACAGGGTCTCAACAACAAATTATGCAACATGAACTAGCCATGGTAGCAAGGCTAGGACGTTCTGATCTCTCTGGATATGTATTTTTGAACAAATTTGCACAGGTCTGTATTGGTCCCTGGGACCAACACAGAATAGAGCTCACTCTAACTTTCTTCTGCTGCTTTTCTGTGGCTGTCACGATCTGCAGCGTTTTCTATTTGCTCAGTATATAGCAAAAGTAGTTTCAAATTTCCTGACTCAAATCCTGTGAGAGACAAATTCACAAGAGAGAAAGAGAAAGAGAGAGAGAGAGAGAGAGAGAGGTGTTGGTGTACACCCATGTTAGCTCTAACAGTAGTGGTACATTAGTCAGGGTTTTCTAAAGGAGAAGATCTGGTAGAATGACTATATCTATATATTAAAAGGGGGGTTATTAGACTGCCTGAATCTCCCAGGAGTACCAATCTGGAGGCCTGAGGAATTTTGGAGAGCTGCTGGTTTCAGTCTACATTGGAATCCCAAAGAAGTAGATTCTGATATTGGTGAGGGAATGCTGCAGCAACAGGACAGATCAACTTGCCATCAAGAGTGAAAGCAAGCAGGCAAAGAGCAAAGTTTCCTTCTTCCTTGTCCTTTCATGTGGGCTGCCATCAGAAGACGTGGCCCAGATTTATAGTGGATCTGCTTTAAATAATCTGATCAAGAAAATCCCTCACATGTATGCCCAGCAGCTTAGGGTTTAGTTGATTTTAAATACAGTCAAGCTTACAATAGAGATTAGCCATTACCAGTATCTACTTCAAACACTGTTTTCCAAAGTTCTTTTCTTCCCACCCCTTTCTTGTGGCACATCTGCCACTTGTCACATTGCTGGGATTCACTGGCCACTGCTGGCATTCTTCTTACTTCCTCCCTCCCCTTGTATACAGCAAAACTCATTCTTTGGGTTGGGTTTT
>JANHMN010000001.1:218992265-219004867 GCA_030674055.1 Rhabdomys pumilio | reverse complement strand
GTGTGTGTGTGTGTGTGTGTGTGTGTGTGTGTGTGTGTGTGTGTGTGAAGGCAAGAGGTTTTGGCTCACCCGGGTAGAGTCGGGGTAGGTCATTTTCATAACCGTAGGTCATTTTCATATGCTCAGCCTTCATCAGCAAGACCTCTTACTACAGTAGGTAGCAAATAAATGCAGAAACCCATACTGACCAAAGTACCAAAATAAGTGATGGAGAGCTTGGCTCTAAGCATGACAGTCATGTCACCCCTTCCAAGGCTCAAGGAATGTCACCAAAGAGGAGATAATGTAAGAGCTGAGGATGTGTGGATGAGTAACAAAAACACATCTTTGGGACATGGAGTAGCTATTTCACCCATGAACTGGCTACATCTGTGGTTACCTGCAGAAGACGGATGTGGGGTTGGGCCTGTTGACATTTTATCACAGATGGAAGAGGCCCAGGAGACCTGATTCTCCCCTGAGGGACTATTGACAGTTAATGGTTCTTTGGCACAGGGACTATTTTCTTCAGTGATGTAGCCATTGATTCCACATGCTACCCATGCTTGGGCAAGAAACTCCAATTAAACTCCGTGGGTCACACACACAGAGTCATGAAAGCAGGGAGGGGATCTGCTGGGCTGAAGGTTTCAGTGGGAGAGGCAGGGGTGAGGGTGGGAAAGGGTGAAAATGACTGAGATTCGTGGTATAAATCTACATAGCTGAAAATGTTTCTAAACATAGGAATTTCAGAAGGGTTAGAAGGCAAAATAACTATTACTCTTTTCTCATTAATATTTTTAGTTAAGACCATGTGATGAGCCAAATTGTCCTCATTTTTACCTTATGTGACAGATAAATAGGAGAGGTGTCTGATCTCATTAGGGAAATATTTTTGTTGTTGAGTTCTTCCCATCAGATTTAATTTTGTTAAAACTTCAATTATAAACCCCATAAATCCATACAACCTGCCAAATGTAAACTGTATTATACCCCACTATCCTAAAAGTGAAAAATGAATTACTTCAGTGTCATTAATCTCTCCAAATGATAGGACTCTAGGAAGCCTCCCCCCCACTCTATTTCCCAGAATACCTGAGAGAGAGACCAGTGTCAACCCTTTGTTAAGTTTTACTAAAGCTTAATGTGTGCCTATTTTAGCTCAAAATAAATCTAAGTTAGAATATGTTTTGATGGTCATAAAATCGGTTTTGCATAAGCATCGGGTGCATATGGCACCTAGCGATGGCTGATCTTTTTATGTTTCTGATTTTCCTCAAAGGGAAACCTGGGAGTCGATCATATGAGTTCTATTACACATTATGGGTTTTTGATTTAGAAAGGCTAAAGTCATTTTGGCATCTCTCTATTGATTTTGCTGTAGGACCTGGGAGGAGTTAGAAACATTGGACGGTAGCCAAACCTGGGAGGGAGGCAGTAGCTTCGAGATTCTGCTTCCCTTGTGGTGTTACTTCTGTTGTTAGTTTCTTTCTTTCTTTCTTTCTTTCTTTCTTTCTTTTTTTTTTTGTTTGTTTTTGCTGTTTGTTTGTTTGCTTGTTTTTTCTTGGTCTTTTGAGACCTTATTTTGGCACTGGAGCTCCAAACCCAGGGGTTTGCCCTTGAGCGGCAAGCACTCTACCATTGGGCTTGATCAACCCTCATCTCCACTCCTGAATACAGCTGGTACCTACTGGATCTTTTTGACTGGGGTCAGTTCCAAGATTCATGGGGGAAGCTACCTCGTTAGAATTACGAGCCAAGCTATCCAGACAGGCTTCCACTCAGAGCATTCCGCTCCAGATTCTCTTTCTCATCTAAGCATATCTAAGTTATTTTAGCCAATTTGCTCCAGAAGAAGCAAGCTCCAGGTTCCCACGATGGACCACAGTTCTGGGATCACAGGAGCAGCTTCCTGAGAGCCTGAGCCAGCAGCTCTCCCGCCCCAACACAAGGGCTTTAGAGGAGAGTGAGTCAATTCCAGGAATGCAGTGAATTCTCCGTTTAGCCTCAAGTCAGTGACCATCAGCAGCAATGAGTACTAGGGCTCCTGTCTCGTGCTGTTTGCTGTGCTGTGGCCGGTGGGAACAGACCTGAGGAAAGCACAGGCCAGTTTGAATTCAGCAGGGAATCCCAGGACCAGCTACACACCATTTTCAAGACCCAGCCATCCATGATGCTACAAGAGTGTTAACACTGCACAGAAGACTGTGTGAACCATTGTCTGGCTTTATTTGAACATCATCTCTTCAAGCGGAAGCTTAAAAAAAAAATCAAGCCCTAAGGCAGAAGTAAAATAATAATAATGAATCACAAGATTAAAGAATCTATTGTCTTAGTTACTTTTGTGTTGCTATGATTAAGTGCTGTAATGGAAGATACTTAAGGGAAGGGTTTATCTGGGCTTACACTTTCAGAGGGGATGTGGTCTACCATAGCAGGGAAGGCCTGGAGGCAAGAGCATGAGACTAGGTGATCATATCGCATGGACAGTCAGGGAGTAGACAGACAGGGAGAAAACAGGACGTACAGGCAGCTACAACTCAAAGTGTTTACTTCCAGTCTTGCTTGTTTACTTCCTCTAACAATACTCCACTTCCAGAAAGTTCCACAACTTTCCCAAACAACACTATGAGCTGGAGACAACATGTTCAAACCCATGAACCCTCTGGGAACATTTGACATTTAAACTGCACAGCAAGTATGCTCTAAATTCTTCAAGAAATGTTTAACCAACAGGACTGGAAATACAGTTCGGTGATACAATATGCACCTAGCATGCACAAGATTCTGGGTTCAATCTCTAGTCCCTCCAAATAAAAATGGAATGACCCAGAGGAAAGAAGTTTTAAGTATCTAAATGGCTCCTGGTATTAACTCCCAGCACGGTAGACATTGTGAGCAGTCAATGAACAAACATTGTACATAAGTCTAAGTAGAACATTCTTATACATCACTGCACCTAAATTCAAGGTATGACATAGCATTTAAGTCTTCCTTGTTCTTCCCTGTCTCCCAGACACACAGTTCTTCTCAGCTCAGAAAGATTGTAGAACCATGGAAGTGGATGGATTCTGGGTGAGTTGGTTTGACTTGTAAGGGCAGTACTCTAAAACAAATCCCAGCAGAATGGAAAAATTGATAAGGAAGTCTTTTAAACTGTCTTATGTTTGCCAGGCAGTGGTAGCACAGGCCTTTAATCCCCGCATTCCAGAGGCAGAGGCAAGTGGGTCTCTGAATTCTAGGCCAGCCTGGTTTAGTTCCAGAACACAGAGAAATCTTGTCCTCGAAAACAAAACAAAACAAAACAAACAAACAACAACAACAAAAAAAACCAAACTAACAAAAACTTCTTCTGTGTTCCTGCAGTATAACAGCATCAGCATCAGCTTCAGACTTGAAAGCCAAGGGAAGAGCAGAGAGCTATTCCTGCAGGAGAGAAAAAACCATGGGGACTGAGTAAAAGGTCAGGACACAGCCGCTTTCCCTGGGGTTTCCATGGGGTGTCTGGAGGCTCTTGACCAGGAAGGTCTTCTAAGTGTTGGAATTGGCATCTGGATTGACCTAAATTGTCCAGTCACCTGGCCCCAATTATGAGGCCACATGTGACAAGAACTTCTTTGGACACTGGAAAAAAAACCCAGCACTTCAAAGTAGATTCTTCTAAGCCATTAATGCTTCCTTCCAACATAATTTGAGACCCTTCTAAGTCATCAGACATTTCTATTGAAGTTCCTGGTTCCAAGAACATAGAAATTATAAGTTACTTTATGAGTGATAACGAACAAATCCTTTCTTCTATAGAAACAAGGGAGCTATCACTTGCTTAGTGCTTGGCATCTTCTATTCCTTATTTCCTCTTATAATTTCCATTATTATTATTATCATTATTATTAATTTGTTTGCTTTTTGAGACAGTGTCTCTGTATAGCCCTAGCTATCCTGGAACTCGGATTGTAGACCAGGTTGACCTTGAACTCAGAACTCCACCTGCCTCTCTGCCTCTTGAGTGAATGTCATCACTGCCTGACTGATTTCAATTATTTTAAGCAATCTCATGAGATAAACTATTAACACTTTGATTCTCTCCTTAGAGATAACTTTAAGGAGGGATGGTAGCATATAACTGCAATCCAGGTTTAGGCAGGAGGATCTAAGTTTGAAGTCAACCCGGGCTACATAATGAGACCCTGCATAAATAAATACGTAAATTAATTAAGGAGGGAAAGGAAATGGAATTTTATTTGGGAAAGGATATAAATATGCCTTTATAAGTGAATATTTAAAGTGCTACATGGGGCATCCGGCCTGATCCACAAGCCCCTATAGTAATGTCTTCATTTTATAACCACAAGTGATTCACGATAATTTAAATTATAAATGTGTATGACTTAATCTCTTGGGGTGTCATGCCAGTGAACAAATATCACAGAGACTCACAACTTGCTGTTTCTTTAGATCGGTTCTCAGCTGGCAGAGTTTTTGACTTCTAGACTTTGTATTTTGTTCATCGCCCCTTCATCATAACTTCTATAATGGAACTTGAAAGACGCTGCCAAAGCTACATGGCATCGAGTTAAGGATCATATATTTCTATAATATTTGTTTAAGAAAAAAAAAGCAATCCTTTGTTCAATGGGAGCTACCGCTCTGTGTGCTTTTAAAAACTTACTGTTGTCATTGAGTTGGTTTCTCCCTGCAGGAGATTTGCTCCATACCCAGGCCCACACTCACTCCTATTTCTCCACCTTCCTTTGTTTTTCCACTCACAGGCAAAATCAATATTTAGTTGACATTACAAGGAACACACTATGACAGCTGAGATCTGTAATAAACCATGATGACAGTGTCCTGGTTAGTTTTACGTCAACTTGACACAAGCTAGAGTCATTTGGGAAAATGTCTCCACCAAATTGGCCTAGACAAGGTATCGGGACATTTTCTTGATTGATGATTGATGTGGGAGGGCCCAGGTCACTGTGCATGGCCCCACCCTCTGGCAGGTGGTCTTGGGTGTCATAGAAAGCAAACTGAGCAAGCCATGGAGAGTGAGTTCATGTGCATCCTTCCCCCATAGTCTCTGCTTCGGCTTCTGCCTCCAGGTTCCTGCCTTAAGTTCCTGCTGAGACTTCCCTCAGTGATGGACTGCAATCTGAGAGTTGTTTCCTTCCCAACTTGTTTTTTGGTCTTAGTGTTTTATCCCAGCAACAAAAAGCCCAACTAGGACCGTGGCTACTGTTTTGGTTGCTACATTTCTTGCTGAATCAGTTTTACATGGTATGGTGAGGCCTTTATGTGTTTCTCACCAGCAGATCTCCAAACTGTGGAGTTGCATAAAAGTCCCTCAACCTTCGTGCCTTTGGCATCCCAACAGTTTCGTTCATCTTCTGGAAGAGTTACAACCTGGTGTCTCTTCCCTGCTGGGTGACGATAGGAAGTTCTCTGGCTGGATGGATTGACAGAGGTGTCATAGTCCTGCATAAGCTGACTTCCAGGCACAGCTGCTGTGATCAGCTTCACCTTCCCAGAGGTCACTTGTGTTCCAAATTCCCAGATGGGCTCTGGAGGCAAATGAAGTTTCTCTTCAGCTTCACCCACTGTTGGCTAAGGAGTCAGCCTTCCTAACTGTTGGTAAACCCCACACCCGCCCCCAAACACACAAAACCATCCCTGCTAGGCTGCAAAATTTTACTGCCATGCTATACAGGTCGTTTTATATGTGTATTCTCATGTGAAATTAATATGTCATTCTTTTTTTAAAAAATCCTCTGAACCCAGATTTTCGGTTTTAAACTGATTTTTTTTTTCAATGTTTTCCCTAATCAAAATTATCTAAACCATTATCTGCACCAGTTATCATTACAGTCTTGACTTACACGGTCTAACGCGTCCTAATCCATAATATGAATGGCAATATGGTTAGCTAGCATGAGCCATTCTCAAGTACATTAATATATGTTCAAAACAAATAAATTCAGGGTTCTACCAGTACTGTGGGTCCATCTAGGGGAAAGTGCAAAGCTGGCCCAGTGCAAGAGGAAGGTCCAGGCACCTGGAACTGCTCTTATTTCTTGTCTAATGAATGGCAGACTTGAGACAGTCTTTCAATCTCTTGATTTCTTCTCAGATTGACCACGAAGCCCTATCAACTCAGCTTAGTCTTCTGCCATCGGGTCACCCAGCCCCTAGTTGTAGACCTTGCTTGAATCTGATGGTTCCTGACTCGAGCTCCAAATAGGGAGATGCACTGGTGGAAAAAAAAATAGAGAGGTTGGTATTCAGGCCTGCTCCTCTGGCAAGAACGGCTACTTGGTAAGTAAGCAAACTTTCCATACTGAGTTCCAGAAGTCTATTCGATCCACAGGGAATGAAGAAGGGCACTAGGGAAATGCAGGTTCTCTCCTCTGCTGTGGAGGGTGAATGGGGCTTCCCAGTCATAGACCCTGCACAGTTTTCCTACCAGAAATCGGTGTTATTTGTAGGAGGCAGAAGCCATTCGTAAACACAGTTTGTTCCAAATGCATCATTTAAATAGAAATGGCCCCACGCCAGCATTACTTCAAGCATAGGAATTCTCACATCGTTTGTCCTAACCAACAAATTCCACAAGACCAAATTTAGCTGGGTGAGACCAGCACGATGCTGAAAATACATCCCCTGCTGTTTTATTTGGTATTGTTTTAATAAAGGAGGAACAGATGCAGAACCAGAAAAAGAAGGTTAAATTTTGAAACGACAAAGGTCAGTATTTAAAGTCAGAGTAAAAGACACAAATTTGAAATAATTAAAGTCATTGAAATTGAATTTTGGATATTTACAGGACTTCATTGATGTGATATATTTTTGCAGTACATATTTTCATGTAATATTTTTAATTTATATCATGTGTCAACTTAATGTCAAATAGTATTGTACATTATCAGACAGAAATCTTACCAAGTACCCTTTTACTTCTTTATTCATATCTTTGTACTGTTTGGCCTTAAGATATGTTACTACTATAATAAGTTGCAAATCCTTTGGAATAAGTTATTCATGCATTTACTATTGATGGCATGTTCAATCATTTGCATAAATCTTTTTCTGAGGTTATATATTGCCTGAAAGTTTCCATGTATACTACACACAGCTTGTGAATTTGTTCAATTTTGTTTAAAACTTTTTTTTTTTTTTTTTTTTTTTTTGGTTTTTTGAGACAGGGTTTCTCTGTGTAGTTCTGGCTGTCCTGGAACTCACTCGGTAGACCAGGCTGGCCTCGAACTCAGAACTCAGAAATCCGCCTGCCTCTGCCTCCCAAGTGCTGGGACTAAAGGCGTGCACCACCACCGCCCGGCTATTTAAAACTTTTAAAAGTTTACTTTTATTTTTGAAACACATTTTATTGAATGTAAAAGTTCACAATAGATTTTCTCCATTACTTTAAAGATGATAACCCATTGTTATGGTTCAAATGTGAAGGGTCTTAAAAGGCTTTATGCTTTGAAAATTTGGTCTCTACCAGGGATCCCATAATGAAAACCGTTGGATCATAAGGGCTCTCTGTCTGAATCAGGGGATTCATCCCTCAATGAAGTCATAGTTTGGTGCCATCATATAGCAGGGCCTGGGTGAAGGACATAGGTCACTGTCCTGGTTTGATTTCTAGTGCTGTGATAATGACTATGACCAAAAACAATTTGGAAAAAAGTTTGTATCTGTTTACGGCATAGAGTTCATCATGAAATGAAGCCAGGGCTCGAACTGGCTCAAACTGGAGCAGGGGGCACAGAGGAACATTGCTTTCCAGTTTGTTCTCCATGGCTTGCTATGGTGGTTTGAATATGCTTGGCCCATGGGAAGAGGCACTATTAGGAGGTGTGTCCTTGCTGGAGGAGAAAGTGTGTCACTGTGTAGATGGGCTTTGAGGGCTCCTAGTGCTCAAGCTCCACCCAGTGCAGAAGAGAGCCTCCTCCTGGCTGCCTTCAGATCAAGGTGTAAAACTCTCAGCTCCTCCAGCACCATGTCTGCCTGCAAGCTGCCGTGCTTCCCACCATAATGGTAATAGACTAAACCTCTGAAACTATAAGCCAGCCCCAACGAAATGCTGTCTTTTATAAGAGTTGCCTTGGTCATGGTATCTCTTTACAGCAATGAAACCCTGACTAAGACACACACCCAGTCTACTTTGTTATCCACCCAGGCCCACCATCCAGAGTCCAACTATTCCCTGTGGGCTGGGGTTTCCCACACCAATCATTAAACAAAAAAATGCCCTACAGACGTGCCTGCAAGCTAGTCTGATGGATGGACTCTAGCTTTAGTCAATTTGACAAATAATTAATAATAATAATAATAATAATAATAATCAGAACAGTCACTGAGGGAGTTCATTGGAAGGGTAGGTCCTATCCCTGGCCCTTTCTCTTGACTGCTTCCTAGCCACTATAAAGTGAACAGCTTCCTTTCACCATAATGTATGGATACACTACAGGCCCAGAAACCTAGAATCAAGCAAACATGGACCGATACCTCTTAAACCATGAGCCAAAATCAGTATCTTCTTTAAACTCTATTTATCGTAGTGGGGGAAAAAAAAAAAAAAGAAAAAAGAAAGAAAGAAAAAAAAGGAGGTGGGGGTGGGGATGGAGTCTCTGTAATGGCCTCAGGCCCAGGCGCTTTCTGACAAGAAACTGCTGCCTCTGTGCTGTTGTTCCTGTGTGAGTCTCTTCTCCAGCTGCTTTTTTCTTCACAGTTGGCTGTCAAAAGCTCGCTATGCTTTTCTTAAACGTGACTCTGCTTGACTGGTTGATCCCTTTGATGGCCCTCATTAAAGGTGAAGGATTTCAATAAACTATTTCTTAAAGTATCTCTCTTCCTTTTCCCACCCCAGTTTTCGGCTTCCTGAATGACGCATGCGCAGTCTGCTCCTGTGTGCTCGACCATGCAGTAACAATCTCTTCATTCTTTTTAGGCTTCCTGTCTGTCTTCTTTCCAGTCGTCCTTTTGTTACTTTGTCTCCAACCTTACTTATCTTTTTCTTTTGTGGCATTTGATTAGCTGCTTATTCGGAATTTTTTATTTCAGATATCAGGCTTGTCATCTTTATGTCTTAGCTGCTTCTCTTTGTACCAGCCTTTTCTCTTCTCCAGGCCACCACTGTGGTCCTGATTTCCTCCACTTTCTTATATGTAAAGCGAATAATTGAAATAGATGTTTCAATATTATTGTCTGTTTATCATTTCTATAATTTCCTTCACTCTGAAGTGTGGGTTCTGGGAATAGAACTCAGATCTAGCACCTTGACCTCACTAACCATCTCTCTGGCTCTGCCTGACAATTCTTGACTAAATGCCTAACATTATGATTCTACATTGTAGTCGCTGGGGTTTGCTGTGTTCCCTTAACTATTATTGGGCTTTATTCTGGCACAGCATTAACTTTTAGATGTCAGTGGGTCTTTTCAAGGCTCACTATTAAGTTTCGCCATAATGAAATTTGGTTCAGAAATCATTTAGCTGTGTAACTATAATGAATTGAATAAGAAGAGTTCCCTTTCTGGGGGACCTAGGTCTTTCTCCTCTGACTTGTGGAAACAAAGTATCTGAAGCCTGTATGACCACAGATATGTATTCAGCCAAAGGATCCTTCTGCTGATGTCTGCCTACCTGTTCCCCCCTCCCCATCACTAGAGATATTTCTCCTTTCCTCTTCTCCTTCCTTCCTTCCTTCCTTCCTTCCTTCCTTCCTTCCTTCCTTCCTCCCTCCTTTTCTCCCTCCCTCCCTCCTTCCTTCCCTCCCTCCCTCCTTCCCTCCTTCTCTCTGCACCTCCATGGTTCTGGTGGCTCAGGTACTACCTTTATCTAGATGTCTACACCCACCCCCATCCCAGTCTGACTGCTGAGTTCTTTCCCTTCTTCCTTGGACTCCAGCCTGGAAGCTGCCTTCAGGCCACAAGCTGGGGCAATTACAGGCTCACCTTTCCTTCACCCGAATCATGTTTCTGTGAGGCCTGTTGTGTAACTTCTGAGAAACGTTGTTTCTTATATTTTATCCAGACTTTTAGCTGTTAAAGGCAGGAGGTTAAATCCAGTCCCTGTTTATCCACCCAAGCCAGAAGCAGAAGTACTTTGATCCCCTACACTGAATGTTTGTGGTTGGGGAAAAAAATGACTTGAAAGAAATTTAGTATCTTCCAAACTATTCCACCAGGTCATCTCTGGCTTTTCACCACTAATGAAACGTGGCTGGTCACTTCACTCGCTTTTATATATTTAGGGCCACCGTGTAACCTTTCCTTCCCTCCTTATATGACTGTCTTTACAATCACTAGTATAGAGTCCTTGCTCTTTCTCATATTAACCAGGAATGAGCCACAGGAAGCATGTGATAATGTATAAAACCTAATTTATATACAGCCTGAGTATGGTATGGATTTAAACAATAGACATATATAGTTGTTTACCAAGTGTTCATTTCTACTGGTGTGATAAAATGCCCTGATAAAAAGCAATATCGGGAATAGAGAGATGGTTCAGTGGTTAAGAGCAATGGTTGTTCTTCCAAAGGACCCAGGTTCAATTCCCAGCACCCACATGACATCTCACAACTATTTGGAACACCAGTGCCAGAGGATCCAATATCCTCTTCTGGCCTCCACTGGCACCGTGTACACATGTGGTACACAGACATATGTGCAGGCAAAAATCCCACACACATAAAAATAAAAATCAACTTGTCAACCCTGAAAACATAATACAAGTTACACTGTATGAACCAAACAGGTTATATTTAGGACTATTAGGAATATACATATATACATATATATTCAATGACGAGTAGTGGGAGCGAGAGGAGGCCATGAATTTGAAGGTGAGTGAGAGTTTGTAGAGAGGAAAGGAAAGGGAGAAATACTGTAATTACGATCTTAAACTTTTTAAAAAGTAATTGAGAGAAAAGGGAATTTTATCGTATTTTATAATTCCATGTTATGATCTGCCATTATGGGGACCTCAAGGCAGGAACTTTAAACAGCTAGTCACATCACATCCGCAGTCGGGAGCAGAAAGAAAAGCAGACAGACATGCTCGCCTTCTCCCTGGGGCTTAACACTACCTCTGTACTCTTATGGAGTTTAGCACCCCCTGATTAGGATATGCTGCCACCCACAGTGGGATGAGTCTTTCCATATCAGTTAATGTATTAAGAGAAGCCCCAACAGACCTGCCCACAGGCCGACCCAGGGTAGATAGTCCCTTAATGAGACTCTTCCCAGGTGATTCTAGGTCATATCAAACTGATCAAGAAAGCTAAACACCAAAGGCAGAGATGGGTTATCTGCTCTGGATCCCTGTCCCCTGCTCCTGGACAATATGGTTTGGGTGCGGTTAAGATATGCTTTAGCTTAACACTGGACACACAACTTAGGCTAGGACTCAGTGTTGCTGTTTCAAGAGTGGGCAAGACTCAAAACAAAAAACAAAAAACAAAACAAAACAAAAAATAAACAAACAAACAAAAAAAAAGAAGAGTGGGCAAGACTCCTTAGGGTGTCCCTCCCCGGCGGTTTCTGATTTCTGCTGTGGTGATCTGTAAGGGTAGAGATCGTGGGCATTGCTGAGAGGAAAGTAGGTACGTGACAACAACACAAGGAATGTGAAGCCAGGAGCTGCAAAACATTGCATGATTGCACGACCTCACCTCTTAGATTCAGCTGCCTAGATTCACTTTTAGATTTCCCAAGAGCCTATCATTTTCCAATTTTGCTTAAATATGTTCAAATTGGCTTTCTGTCACAGGTGGGTTTAGGAAAATCTTTTAACTTTGAACATCAAAGTACAGGTAAAATGTAAGGGTGAGTGCCTGTCAGGACAAGTGGAAAGCACACTGTTTCCCCTCAACGTGGGGCTACCTCCATGTGCAAGATGAAAACTGGTGTGTGAGCAAATAGAGCTGAGTCTTGAGGTAGGCACCAGGCACAACCCAAGTTTGTAATACTAGGATGCTAATGTATGCTAATGATATGCTAATTAGACAGCCCTCACCTACAGACTCCCATCACTTCTAGGTGCTGCCCAATGCTCCTAAATGGGAATCAGAAAATGACAGAGCTACTTCATGCTGACTCAAATACAGGCCCAATTTTCCTTTCCATGTCCTGGGAGCATGACCTTCCAGAGTCCCCGAACACTGCAGATGGGATTGAATGGCGTCTATCTCCGGATGATTCTACTCCATTCATCCCTATGGAAGGTTCCATCCATTCTTCCAGTGTATCAGTTCTGCCCTGAGCAGTGACAGGCAGGTGTGCATCTAGGGGCTTGGAGAAGGGACCACCACACCGCATCTGAACACTGGCGGATTTGTTAGGAAAGAGTTTTGCTGCTTTGTCTTGATTTGGCCTCCATTTCTTGGTTGTCCTTTGGTAGAGATGCAGACTATGGATGAAATTCCTTGGTGAAATCATTTCTACAAAAAGTCCCTGGGTAAGGCAGTGGAGCTAAAGGTCTCCTACTTCTGATATGCCCCAGACGCGTTTCAAAAAAACTAAAAGAAGTCACCTTTCTTTTTGCAAAATGCTCCCAGGTGCTCAAAAGAGTGCAGGAACACACACACACACACACACACACACACACACACACACACACACA
>JANHMN010000001.1:218981058-218992255 GCA_030674055.1 Rhabdomys pumilio | reverse complement strand
ACACACACACACACACACACACACACACACACACACACACACACATCGATGTAAAATTAGGCTAATGTTCTTTGCTGTGTCAACTGTACAGCCAGGTTACAAAGCTGTGGTAGGGCCGCATCACTGCTAGAACACAGCAAAACGTGTGGACTTTTGTTTTGTTTTGGTTTACATTGGCAGTGTCTCATTTATATAGCCTGACTGGCCTGGAACATATGTGGGCATGCACGTGCATGGATATGCGCATGCCTGGATATGCGCATGCCTGGATATGTGCATGCATGGATATGCGCATGCCTGGATATGTGCATGCATGGATATGCGCATGCGTGGGCAGACATTCGGAGGGTAGAGACAGCTTTGTGGAGTCAGTTCTCTCCTTCTATCTCTGGGGGTCAAACTCAAGTTATCACATTTGTGCAGCAAGCACTTTTACTCACTAAGCCACTTTGTCAGCCCTAAAATACATTTTAAAAACAAACCTTCGGGCCGTGGTGGTGGCTCAGTGGGAAAGGTACTTACTGTGGAAGGTCAGAGCTGAGTTTGGATCTACAGTACCCATGGAAAGGCATGGCATGGCAAGACTCATCTGTGACCCCAAAACTAGGGGACAGAAACAGATCATTGATTGTTATACTTGCTGGCCAGTCAGCAAGAATCAGTAAGTTCCAGGTTCAAGACCCTGTCAAAAATAAGGTGGAGTGCCGCTGAGGATTATAATGGCCTCTGGCTTCTCCATGCTCACACATTCTTAAACACACACAGAGGCCACCTACACACATACACCACACAGACGCACAAATTAAAAAGTATAACTTAAAGAATTACTATCGTTGGGCAGTAGTGCCATGCACCTTTAATCCCAGCATTCGAGAGGCAGAGGCAGGCAGATCTCTGTGAGTTCTAGGCCAGCCTGGTCTACAGAGTGCGTTCCAGGACAGCCAGGGCTGTAAAGAGAAACTGTCTTGAAAACAAACAAACAAACAAACAAACAACATTTAATATCACAGGGAAGATGGCTATAGGCAAAGGGGAAGACCAGGTGAGGTTCGGTCCTTTTCAGGCACCCAGAGCACAGGTTTGCTTTGAGCACCCTGAGTAGATGATGCCCCCAATGAAAGGGCAGATTCAGTTGCCTCTCTCTCCTGCCCCACCCTAAGGAATGGCCCAGTGACGCTGAGGCCTTTCTCTTGCTGGATATCTGTGAGTCGAGGCGCCGTGTTGACCAAGTAGGTCAGATAAAGGACTGCAAAACTATTGTGTGAATTACCCAGAGGATGCAGCCAACATTCCTAGGTGTGTTTGCAAGGATGGCCGGGAGGATAGGTGCCAAGTGAGAGGTGCTGCCACAGTGACACTCTAGCAGGAAGGATTTAGATGAAATCCTTCCTACACAGTAGGACACATGCTGTCACACAACAGAGGGTAAAGCCTGGGCTCAAAAACCTCCAGCTGGCTTTTAAGACAGGATAGCATTTATTACAGCAGAGATTGCTTTCTGGTAACTCAATAGTCTGTCAGTTCATAAACTTGGCTCATATATTCTTTTAAAATTCTAGAAAACCCAAATATTGATTACTTTATCCTTCTGAATAAACACTGTATCTTCCAAATTGTCATAAATTTCATGAGACACACACTCATAAAATTATTGTGTCAAGGACTTGAAAACAAAACAAATAGCAGAATGAGTTAAAGGACGAAATCAACTATATTTGATGACAAAGTAAAGATGCTTAGCTTTGTCTACAATTAAATAAAAAAAAAATGAAAATTAGAATGTATGTGTTCCATCAGGTGCTGTCATCTTGACAATTCCTAGAGGGTTTATTTACAAAAGCAAGATTTTGCTATGTGAGGTGGCACACACCTTTAATCCTACCTAAATCCAGAGACCAAGGCACATCTCCATGAGTTCAAGGCTAGCCTGCTCTACATAGCAAGCTCTAGGCTAGCCAGGGCTATATAGTAAGACCCTAAGACCATATCTTAAAAACAACAATAACAACAACAACCACAAAACACACCGGGATCTCAGTATAACTTTTTAGAAATTCAACTGCCGTCATGTATGTAAGACCTGGGTGAGCATAAATCTCAGTGAATGCTTGCACATGTCTACCATCGATAGTGTCTTTTTGTATTTATAGTTAGAGATTTAAGGCAGAATTACTGACAGCTTTTTTAAGACCCCAGTTGTTTCAATTTGTAAGAATGGCTGACTAAGTGCCTAAGTGGGGACGAATGAGGGTCAGGTGGAAAGGGTGAGATGAATTATTCAACCCTAGGGCATCTACATAACTTACCCACCTGCTGGAAGGGCCCAGCTGGGCCTACCCAGGTTTAGTTCTGTCACATGGTGAGACCCTTGCCTCTCACAGGGTAGGAGGAGCCAGTCTTGTATCCAAGACTAGCTGTGGGGAACCTAAGGAGAGCTCTTTGGCATCCACATGTCCTGCTCCAGAAACTTTCTGCCGACTCCTGGGGCCAAACCTGGCATATGACTGGGCACCTGCTCAGCTCACATTTGGACTCTGGTCCCTGCTCGCCCTGGAACCCAGCCCCAAACCACAGCTGCCTGTCCTGGAGCCTTGCCATCAGCTTCCTCCTTGCCAGAATTCTCTCTTTCCCCCCCGAGGGCTGGAACTCGTCACTACATTCTTACCTAAGCTGCTTCAAGGGTCCTGCTTTTAGCCTGATAGCCCAGAGAGGCCCCACCTCAGTGTAGCCATCTGCCTGTTGTAAATATTTCGTTAACCAGAAGCCCAAAAGGTCATGCCCCTGCCTCTTTAATTCCACCACCTACATGTTTAGAGCCACCAAACCCTGGAGTTGTCATGATGTCTTGGCAACGAGCTAGGGTCTAACATGGTCGGTCCCTCTCTTTCCTATCCTTTTCCTACCTTATTTCTTTTGTATCATTTTAACAGGATGATATGAAGGCTCAGGAGATTGCTGAGGTAGCAAAGCTGCTTCCAAGCCCGACAACCTGAGTTTAATCTCCAAGATTTACGTGGTAGAAAGAGATCTGACTTCTGAAAGTTGTTCCCTGGCTTCCACATGTGAGCCATGGCAACTGCTCTCCCCACCACACAACCGATAGATACAATAGAAAGTTTTTCTAAGGTTATGAAAGCAGGCGGAAGCCTCATCTTTCCTGGAAGGCAGTCTATGTGGATGCTGTGCCAAGACCCTCTACCAGCAACAGGTGTTTACGGTACAGACACTGGGCAGGGGCTGCTCCTCTGTTCCGGTTCAGGCAGAATCAGGAAGTATTCCACAGTGACAAAGGTCATCACAGTGCCTGGAAACGAACAGTTTGCAGCTTCACTTAATTGTGCGGCTATAGGACAATAAAATGTATATATCATGGTCAACTCCTTGTGTTCCCTGTATCCAACAAGGCTTGGTCCTGAAAACCTGACTGGATCAATAAGGGAATAAAGAAAGGACAGATACACAGACAGACACACAGACAAGCAAGGATTGGGTGGTTGTACTTGCCCCAAACCCTCCTGCAAGCTCAGCTCCCTTATTAAGTGCAACAAGGTGTGTGTGTGGGGGGGTGAGGGGCAGGTTAGTTGGCCTTCTTAGGAGGTCTCTGTAGAGAGCATCCTGAGTCGCAGTAATCCTGGAAGGGAGAGGTGCAGCTGTTAGTTTTTGCACACACTGACAACTTCAGCACAGGGACCAGAGGAAGGCTTTGATCCGGGTCAATAATACACATTCACTCATGGCATCTTCTGCTCCCAAGCTATGGGAGAGGAAAGGGAGAGACTACTGTAATCCATCCTTTAGGGACAGTGCCTTAGTTAGGGTCACCATTGCTTTCATCTTCAATGAAAATCAGGACAGGAACTCAAATAAGACAGGAACCTAGAGGCAGGAACTGGTGCAGGGGTCACAGAGCGGTGCTGCTTACTGGCTTATTCCCCATGGCTTGCTCAGCCTGCTTTCTTATAAAACCTAGGACCACCAGCTCAGGAAGAGCACCACCTGCAATGGGCTGGGCCCTCCCCATAAATAACTAATTAAGAAAATGCCTATTTATCCTTTGAGTAAAGGAAGGTTACTGATAATTGAGTTGATTTTATATCCAGCCACTTTGCTGAAGTTGTTTATCAGGTTTAGGAGTTCTCTGGTGGAAGTTTTGGGGTCACAAGTATATTATCATATCATCTGCAAATAGTGATATTTTGACTTCTTCCTTTCCTATTTGTATCCCTTTGACTTCCTTTTGTTGTCTAATTGCTCTGGCTAGGACTTCCAGTACTAGATTGAATAGGCAGGGAGAGAGTGGACAGCCTTGTCTAGTCCCTGATTTTAGTGGGACTGCTTCAAGTTTCTCTCTATTTAGTTTGATGTTGGCTACTGGCTTGCTGTATATTGCTTTTACTATGTTTAGGTATGGGCCTTGAGTTCTTGGTCTTTCCAAGACTTTTACTATGAAGGGATGTTGAATTTTGTCAAATGCTTTCTCAGCATCTAGTGAGATGATCATGTGGCTTTTTTTTTCCTTTGAGTTTGTTTATATAGTGAATTATGTTGATGGATTTCCACATAGTGAACCATCCCCGAATTTCTGGGATAAAGCCTACTTGATCATGATGGATGATTGTTTTGATGTGTTCTTGGATTCGGTTTGTGAGAATTTTATTGAGTATTTTTTGCATCAATATTCATAAGGGAGATTGGTCTGAAGTTTTCATTCTTTGTTGTGTCTTTGAGTGGTTTAAGTATAAGCATAATTGTGGCTTCATAGAACGAATTAGGTAGTGTTCCTTCTGTTTCTATTCTGTGGAATAGTTTGAAGAGAATTGGTATTCGGTCTTCCTTGAAGGTCTGATAGAATTGAACCCACACACTTATGGTTACTTGATCTTTGACAAAGGAGCTAAAACCATCCAGTGGAAAAAAGACAGCATTTTCAACAAATGGTGCTGGTTCAACTGGAGGTCAGCATGTAGAAGGATGCAAATTGATCCATTTTTATCTCCTTGTACAAAGCTCAAGTCCAAGTGGATAAAGAACCTTCACATAAAACCAAATACACTGAAACTAATAGAAGAGAAGGTGGGGAAGCCCCTCGAATACCTAGGCACAGGGGAAAAGTTCCTGAACTGAACATCAATGGCTTATGCTCTAAGATCAAGAATTGACAAATGGGACCTCATAAAATTCCAGAGTTTCTGTAAGGCAAAGGACACTGTCAATAGGACAAAACGACAACCAACAAATTGGGAAAATATCTTTACCAATCTTACATCCGATAGAGGGCTAATATTCAGTATATACGCAGAACTCAATAAATTAGACTCCAGATAACCAAATATCCCTATTTAAAATGGGACAAAGCTAAACAAAGAATTCTCAACAGAGGAAACTAGAATGGCCGAGAAGCACCTAAAGAAATGCTCAACATCCTCAGTCATCAGGGAAATGCAAATCAAAACAACCCTGAGATTCCACCTCACACCAGTCAGAATGGCTAAGATCAAAAACTCAGGTGATAGCAGATGCTGGTGAGGATGTGGAGAAAGAGGAACACTCCTCCATTGTTGAGGGGATTGCAAGCTGGTACAACCACTCTGGAAATCAGTCTGGTGGTTCCTCAGAAAATTGGACATAGCATTACCTGTAGACCAAGCTATATCACTCCTGGGCGTGTACCCAGAAGATGCTCCAACATATAGCAAGGACATATGCTCCACTATGTTCATAGCAGCCTTATTTATAATAGCCAGAAGCTGAAAAGAACCCAGATGTCCTTCAACAGAGGAATGAATACATAAAATGTGGTACATTTACACAATGGAGTATTATTCAGCTATTAAAGATAATTCATGAAATTCTTTAGACAAATGGATGGAACTAGAAAATATCATCCTGAGTGAGGTAACCCAATCACAAAAGAACACACATGGTATGTACTTGCTGATAAATGGATATTAGCCTAAAAGCTTGCAATAACCAAGATACAACTCACAGAGTACATGAAGCTCATGAAGAAGAAAGACCAAAGTGTGTGTGCTTCGGTCCTTCTTAGGAGTAACAAAATACTCATGAGAACAAATATGGAGACAAAGTGTGGGACAGAAACTGAAGAAGGGGTTATCCAGAGACTTCTCCACCTGGGTATTCATCCCACGTGCAATCACTAAAGGCAGATGCTGACGTGCATGCCAGGAAGTGCATGCTGACAGGAGCCTCTCCTTAGAAATCTGCCAGAGCCTAACACATACAGAGGCAGATGCTCACAGCTAACCATTGAACTGATCATGGGGTTCCCAATGGAGGAGTTAGAGAGAAGACTGAAGGAGCTGAAAGGATTGCAGCCCCATGGGGAGAGCAACAATACCAACCAACCAGAGCTCCTAGGGTCTAAACTACCAGCCTGGGAGCACATAGAGAGAGACCTGTGGTTCCAGCTGTATATATAGGGGAGGATGACCTTGTCAGGCATAGGTGGGAGAGAAAGTCTTTGGTCCCATGAAAGCATGATGCCCCAGTGTGGAGGAATTCAAGGGTGGGGAGGTGGGTTGGGGCACATCCTCATAGAAGCAGGAGGAGGGGGAATGGGATAGGGGATTTCTGGGTTGGGGGGAGATGGGGAAAGGGGATAACATCTGAAATGTAAATATCTTATAAAGGGAAAAAAAAATGCTTTACAGTTGTATCTTATGGAGGCATTTTCTCAATTCAGGTTCCTGCCTTTTAGATACATCTAGCTTGTGTCAAGTTGACATAAAACTATCCAGTCCAGAAGGGGATGCCTGAGAAAAAGCTGAGCTATTCCCTGACTTCCATGGGGCATTTTGGAGGAGGGGACACTTAAATAAATAAATTTACTGTTGGGAGCAGGTGAAATAACAATATTGCATCAGCCAACTAGATCCTGGGGAAGCTGTTTCCCCAGTGTCCCCAACATGGCTGTCTACAAGGAATTGCACTCTTCCGGAGGCTTTCAGGAGATTTTGCCAAGCCTGAGTTGTGGTCACATGCTCCCTGAGGCTGAGGGGGTCCCAGAGGGTACCATCAACCAAGACATTCACAGGTGGTGAACACCATGCGTGCCTTGACAGAAGTGGACGACTGTTAATTGCTTACAACTGTGTGGGGTGATTCTGCAGGGCCTGGTCCAGAGCAGGCATCAGTACACACTCACAGTTCCTTCCCACTGGAGGCTTGTGCAGTGTGTAACATGAACATGCTTATTCCCTGGGGTTGGTGGATGCCTTGGGGTAGGTCCAGGGTTTCTTTTGTAAAGTGAAAACATGCCCCTCTTTCCTGCTGCCCCTATGTCTCTGGAGGGACTTTGATGGAGAGAAAATGGTCTTTGGGTTTTCAATCCTTCCCTTGACTCTTCCTTTCAGGAAAGTGCTCCTGTGGGAAACAGAGAAAGGAACAGTAGTGTGGACCAGGAGAACCAGAGGCAAGCTGTGCCAATCAAACACCAATGGCACGTTGTAGCTTTGTTCTCAAAGCACTTGAATGAACCCTATTAGTGGGGGGTGGGGGGGTGGGGGGGGGCCTCTTCCACAACTGAAGTTATGAGTAGATGGGTATTTATTTTCACATAGCGATTAAAAGGTAGATAAAATTCACAAAAAAGCAAGCCACACAACTTAAGACACAGCGAAACAGAGTGGATACAAACTACAATTATAAAGAAATATGTCTATCTGATTTTAGACACGCCAGAAAACTAAATAAAATAGAAATTCCACAATTTAGGTGGAGGAAGCCAGGCAGTGATTGTGGGCACTGGAGGGATTTGTTTGTTTGTGTGTTTGTTTGTTTTTTTTAATGCACTGACATACTAACCTACAGTTTGCTCACGTGTTTTGGACTAGGAAAATGCCCAGATTAACCCCTCATGTTTCTCTTTGCTGTAGATCTGCAAAAACACAGGGGTGACTATGGTTGGCTGAATTTTCTGCTATGAAGAGGCACAGAGTGACAGGCACCACCAAACTGAGAACTGAGAAAGGATGCAGACTGTGGCCTTCCGGTTTAGAGGCTTGCTGCTAGAAGCCACAGAAAGGGAGGGCTAGCCATGTGGACAGAGATCATAGGAGTGCGTTCCAGCAGGAAGATGTAAAGAAGTGTTAGCTATTAAACAACGACAAATAATTTGAAAGTAAATTTCGATCATTTTAATAATGTATTTGTGCTTCCATAACAAAATACCTTTGACTAGGATGTTTACAGAACAGAGACTTGTTTCTCAGCTCTGAAGGCTGGGAAATCTAAGATCAGAGCACCAGCAGATTTGGTATCAGGTGGAGTCCTCTTCCTGATCCATGACACAACCCTCTTTGGAGACCCATAGCTCATTTGTCATTGCTTGGGAATTAAGACTTCAACACACAGATTTGAAGAGACATAAACAGTCTACACATGTACTAATACTTTCAGATTACAACAGACCTCTGCTTGGTGTTTATTACTTATTTATATGTCTGTGTCTATGTGAGAGTATGCACATATGTATCCAGGTACCACTGGTGGCCAGACGAGGGGTCTCAGATGCCCAGGAGCTGGAGTTACAGGCATTTGGGAGCTGCTCAGCATGGGTGCTGGGAACTGGGAACTGAACTCTGGTCCTCTGCATGAGCAACAAGCACCCTTCACCACTAAACCCTCTCTCCAGCCCCTAGATAATAAGTGTCTAAGAGTCTGTTCATTTCTACATCATTATAGCACTCACTTGGAGAACAATTCCCCCAAGATTCAGTATTGCCTGGGCATAGGGACTACAGAAGAAGCCAAAGACCTGCCAAGGGTCCTATGTGTCTCTCAGAACTATTGAGTCAAGATCTCTGAGGGCAGATCTTGGAAATCTGGATATCCTTAAAGTCTGTAAATACAGTAATTTGGAAAACCATTAAGCTACAGTGTGAAGGACCAAACTGCCAATGTATACCTCCCCTTTTGCCTCTATCCAGGCACCAAAAAGCACATTGAATTTGGCTTGGGCAACTCACTCACCCGCCGGTGGTTCGAGTTACTTCATTTTCAATCTGAACATCTTGCCCAGTCATAACCATGACTAGACAAAGAATGCCTTTGCATAGTAAACGCTAAATAATTATTTGAATGCCTATTATCATCATGATTATCAATTGCCCCAGCTCCAGATATTTCCAGCCATAGCTGCCATCCTGTCTCAGGACCTCCCTGAAGCCCCGCCTTTTCTCCTATGCATGATTGTATGGCTCTCCTGCTGACCCTAGCTCACAGTTTAAAATCCTGAATAAAATCAGCTCGTATAAACTACCAAGGCCTAGAGAGAGGAGGCAGAATAGAAATGAGGAAGATGCAGAGAAATCAAGAAGGTGCCCAGGCATCCATCCCTCCTGCATTCCGGAGCCTCTGGCAATGAAAACACAGCACAGAGGCTGCAGCAGAAACCCATGTAGCTAGCGGTGGGAAGGGCAGCTGGTAGAACCGCAATCACACAGACCCAGAGAACAAGCACACTATTAAAAGTTTAAACGTCAGTATATTGACTCTGCATTTAAAAAGTAACCCTAACTATAAACCTAAAGGCTGTTTTCTGAGGGGAAGTGCACCCTTAAAAAAAAAAAAAAAAAAGAGAACGGGTAAATACAAGATGGTTATGGAAGATGAATATGATTGTATTACTATGTACATGCATAAAAAAAATCTCATAATGAAACTCATTATTTTCTACATATATATGTTAAATAAAAAATGCCTATAAGTATAGATTCGAAGCTATCTGAGCCAAAAAAAAAAATTTACCTTAATTTATAGTACTTAAAATAACAGAATTCACTGTCAACTACAAGGCTAAAAGTACATGTAATTTTTAATACATGAAGACATTTGCTGGCATATGTTTTTGTTGATGGAAATATTTCTCAGTAAAATATATGTGTGTGTGTGTGTGTGTGTGTGTGTGTGTGTGTGTGTGCTTGTCTGTGTGAGTACATGTGTGCCAGTGCCCTCAGAGGCCAGAAGAAGCCATTGAATCTCTTCGAATGGATTTACAGGCAGTTGTAGTCACTTGATGTAGATGCTGGGAACTTAACCCCTGTCCTCTGCAAGAACGGCAAGTACTCTTAACCACTGAGCCACGTCTCCAGCCCAGTATTCATTTTATAATGTTTAACATTTCTATTTTAGAGTAGTTTTACGCTTACAAAGATTTTGTGAAGACAATACACCTTCTTACTTAGTTTCCTGGCTCTGTCTCCTCACGTTTCCATATTCAATTATCAAACATAAGAATCTGATATTGGTACAGTCGTGTTACCTAAACTCCAGCCTCTGTGAGGTTTCCCACAAATGCCCTGTTTAAACTCTAATTCAATGCTCAGTCTGCATTTATTCATCTTGTCTTCTTTAACCCCTCTGGGCTTTAATGGGCTTCAGATTTTCTTTGTATTTGATGACCTTATCAATTCTGAGATGTACCAAGCAGATATTTAGAAGAAAATCCCTCGATTGCACTTGTCTGATGTTTTCCTGTGGGCTCTGAGAATGCAGAGATCAAGCCCTGAATTCCTCACCTCATCTCATCGGAGGGATCCCTGTGAACTCGGCTTTTTACTGTTGCTGTTGGCCTGATCACCTTGCCCAAGGGTACTTGCCAGATCCCTCTCTGCTATGAAGTGATTCTTGCTCCTTTTCTATGCTGTATTCTTTAGACGAAGCCAGTAAGCATAGATCACCATGCTGAAAGTGTAGGTGGCAGAGGAGTGGGGGTTGAGCCCTCTCCTGCAGAGGATGTTAACTGTGTAGTTTGGATGTGTTAGATACGGAAGACTCACCTATTTTCCCTTGTGTCTATAGCATCTTTATGCTAAGTGCCGTCTTACCTCTGGGTTACACATTAACCTCAACAGCTGACACTTTGTGTTCCAGTCTCTGTGCTCTTCAGTGTCTTCAAGTCAGCAGCAGTAGCCTCACATTCATTGTGACTTGGCATAGCTGGCTCATAACACATAAGACATTGTCATGAATGTCTGTGTATGTTAGTGTGAGTGAGTGCGTTTATGTATTTATGTGTGTGTCTGTGTCTCTGTGTGTATGTGTGAATGTATGTGTCTGTGTCTGTGTGTGTCTGTGTATGCATGTGTCTGTATATATGTGTGTGTATGTCTCTGTGTGTATGAGTGTGCTTATTTGTCTCTTTCTGTGTGTGTATGTGTCTCTGTGTGTATGTGTG
>JANHMN010000001.1:218964743-218981048 GCA_030674055.1 Rhabdomys pumilio | reverse complement strand
ATATGTCTCTCTGTATTTATGTGTGTCTGTGTTTGTGTGTGTGTGTGAATTACTTTCCTCTCCACTAATACCCTATGGGGTGCAAACCATGATACTAAAATCTCATTTTGTTCTTCCTTTACATGTAATTACCGGTGACCTCCAAGATCATTCAGGTAAATGTAAGATCTCGAGTCCAAAGCAGTCTCTGCAGTAAGTGAGTCCCTGCCACCTAGTCCAAGACTCCAAATAACACTGGTTGAAACACTGAAGGAATCTGGCCAGCTCAAGCCTTTCTGTCTCTTGAGGATTCAGTTTCTACATTTGCACATCCCATAAACACTTTATACCCACAACGTCCAGATCACAACTTGTCACAACCCTGCCAACTCTTTTTAGATGTCCCCTCTTTGTGTCTGGCATCCGTGTGAGCTCTGTCCCCATTGGTTCTCCATATTTAACATAGTCATCCGGTCCTTAGGCTGCACAGCTTCTGTGACGTGAGCGTCTCTCAGCTCTGTTGAGCTCTCTCCATTCCTGCTCTAACCTCAGAGGCAGTCTACAGTCTCTGAAGTTAGATTTCCCCAAATTCAGCTCTTGCTAGCTCTAATACATTGAGCAGGGGACTTAATATGCCTTCATCTTTTCAGTTTGTGTTGAAGTTTGAATAGGAATGACCCCTACAGACTTGTGTGTTTGAATGTTTGGCCCATTGTGATAATTAAGAGGTCTGGCCTTGTTAGAATAGGTGCGACCTTGTTGGAGGAAGTGTCACTGTGGGGGCAGGCTTTGAGGTCTCCTATGCTCAAGCTATGCCCAGTGTTCTACACAGTAACCTTTTGTTGCCTGAGGATCAAGATACAGAACTCTCAGCTCCTCCAGCAACATGTCTGCCTGCACCCTGCCATGCTTCTCACCGGGATGACAATGGACTAAACCTTTGAAACTGTAAGCAAGCCCCAGTTAAATGTTTTTCTTTATAAGAGTTGCCTTGGTCCTGATGTCTCTTCGCAGCAATAAAACCCTAAGACAGTTTGTTATTCAGAAACTTGGGAGGTTTTGAGTAGTAGAAGTAACTAAAACAGTTTCAGACACTGAAAATTTGGTCATCTGAGTCAAGGGTATCCAGCTGGATTTAGGAGTCTATCACGGACTTTGTGCTCATGACCAGTCTCCCTTTCTTCCTCCTGGCCAATTTCACACAAATTCTTCCTTTATGAAGGAAAGATGGCTGCCAGAGTATCAGTCCTGCAGTGGATGCTTGCAAGAACTCTAGCCGCCCCCTTCCTTTTTTAGCAGAAGTTCCATGCTTACAGTCAGGATTTAATACCTGGCCATTAGAGATGGGTCCAGATGCACGGGCTGCATCCATATAACAAGCATGGGAGAGGGATGAACAGAACCCGGAAGGTTTTTCCAGGGCAAGAAGTGAAACAGCCACAGGGTCTTCAGGAGGAGGAAGAGTCAGGTTCCTGTTCACCTCCCTTATGGCTTCCCTCTATCCTTGGGGGGTTCCCTCAGTTGGGGGAGGCCTGGCTGCCCGTCAGCTACTTCCTCACGTTGTTGCTGGGGAGAGGTTTCTTTTTTTTCTCTTCTTTTATTCTTTTTTTTTCTTTTTTCTTTTTTTTTTTTTTTTTTTTTGGTTTTTCGAGACAGGGTTTCTCTGTGTAGCCCTGGCTGTCCTGGAGCTCACTCTGTAGACCAGGCTGGCCTTGAACTCAGAAATCCGCCTGCCTCTGCCTCCCAAGTGCTGGGACTAAAGGCGTGCGCCACCACTGCCCGGTGGGGAGAGGTTTCTAAAATGTAGTTTCTTTATCATAAAATATGACCTTCCTTGAAAAATGATCGACTCTTGTTCATGGTTAAGTCCTAAATTCCAGCCCAGTATCTGACACAAAGTGGAGTGTTGGGAAATCTGTGGAATGAATGAAGTCATCCTATGCTAGGACACATGATGAGTCACCTTCCAGAAAGGGAAATGAGCCCGGAAGAAGCTGAATGAATTCACTGGACTCCCTGGGGTGGGTCAAGCAGGGTTAGGATTGGGGCTAGATCTGGAAGGAAAGGGTGCTTGGAGGCAATCCCAGGATCCCAGGAGGAAGCTCGGAAGGGAAAGACCAGCAGCCGGCAAGGAAAGGAAAGCTGGTTCCCAGAGCCGAATGCACAGGGGAACTTGAGCATTGCTCACATTCTAGCAGAGGAAGAGATCTCTGGATAAGGTAATGACCTGCTCGCACACTCCTGGAGACCGTTGACCACATTGGCCTCTGGGAATAAATACAAGTTACTCACAGGCCTCTTTCAAATTCCAGCTCTGATGTTGCTGCCTCCATGGGTTGTCCTTTGGTCTTGCTAATTAAAACAGCCTTGCTCCATACTACCCAGTTACAGCTTCTGTATAGCAGGGAGAAAGTTATTATACATATACACATACATATACACATACATATACACATACACATATACATGTATATGTATATTAGTTGTTATATCTGGTTTTTCTATTTGCTTATCTCATTTCTCTCTTCTGCCATGAAAATGCCTTGACTACTCACTCTTAACCCAAATCTTATCCCAGGGGCGACAACATAGTTCAGTCATGGGTCTCTTGTCTAGCATATGCAGGGGCCTGTGTCTTATCTCCAGTGCTGTGCAAACAATAATAATTCTGAGTTTAATTATAAGTTGATGACATTGTCTATTTCAGCGTGACTTCAAAATCCCAGTCAATATTTATTGACCCTTTTCTCTGTTTGAAACACTCACTGGTCTCAACAAAGAGTAGAGGTAAAGACAGAGCACAGACCCCTTAGGAGACACAGCTCTTTGGGGAGGCAGAAGATGGGTCATAGCTGAGTCTAACTGAGCTGGGCAACATGCCAGGAGAAAGCAAGAGCATTCAGGGGAGGCCAGGGAGACCAGGGTTGTCCAAAGGATGAAGAGAAATGCGTCCATATTGGTGAGCAAAACACAAAACTCAGGAAATGCCTGTCTTTGTTTTCTTTCTTTCTTTCTTTCTCTCTCTCTCTCTCTCTCTCTCTCTCTCTCTCTCTCTCTCTCTCTTTTGCTAGAGTTTTGTTCCACTAAAATTATGACAAGTTCCTTGTTACATTTATCTGGCAATCAAATGACTGGAAAAGATCATTTCACCAAGATACGCTGCACATCTGAGCTGAGTGTACCTATCAATAGTTGGTTTTTGTCTTTTCAGAAACAAAATATGTTGGAAGTCAAGAGCCGAGCATGAATGGCTGTCTGTGTGGTTCTTAGCTGACCTCCACACAGTAACAAGCCAGTTGTACATGTGACGCCCTGGCCCACTGTCTCCCCAACCGGCAGAAACATGAGGACATGTCCTCTCTCAGCTCCTCTGGCTGCTCTCTGAATTTTTCTGACTTTATAAAAACAAAAGAATGAAATATAAATAAATGTTATCTTTCTATAATGAGAAATTACTCTCCAAATGGAGTCTCGGTGGGACTTTATACTGTTGCTTGATTTTCTTTTCTTTTCTTTCTCTCTCTTTCTTTCTTTCTTTCTTTCTTTTTTTCTTTCTTTCTTTCTCCTATTCCTTCTTAGGCTGACCTTATCACCAACCTTTCTCAAATAAAGAGTTTACCATTCAGGAAAATCTTCACAGTTTTCTGGTAGTGGTAAAAGAAATGACTTCAGTCAGTTCTCCAAGAAAAACAAGTAGCAGGCTGGGGAGCTAGCTCAGTTGGCAAAGGGTTCTCTACGAAAACACAATGAGTAGAGTTTGGAACTCAGCAGGCACTCAAAAGCTAAGATGGTGGTACATCTCTGTGTCCCCACACTGAAATGGCAGGAACGAGAGAGGAGAGAGAAGGCTGGTTAGCCACCTAGCTGAAACCACAAGCTCCAGGTTCAGTGGGAGATTCTGGTCTTAATAAGATGGCAAGCAAGACAGGAAAGAACCTGAAGTTAATCTCTGACCTCTATCCATGTATACATATGTATAAGCCACACAGACAGATGGACGGATGGACAGATGGACAGATGGACAGATGGACAGACAAGTTGCCTTGTAAGTAAAGTTAGATTTTTAAAACAAAACAAATGTCATGGTGGTAGGCCCTGTAATCCTAACAGATAAGAGCAAAAGGATCAGTAGTTCAAAACTATCCTTAACTACATAGTGAATTTAAACATAGTCTTAAGACTATTTCTCACCATCTATAATAGTTAGGTAACATGTGTTACAGATGACAGATATACACATATATATGACATATACATATCATATATATAGATCATAATACATGTTTCCATAGACAGTAGATAGAAGATAGAAAGATACTACTGAAAATACATCCCAAAGAAAGGAATCCTTGAGACCCTAGCATGTGGACTATATGCCTTTAAAAATGCCTGTGGTTAGGTTTCTAGTGTCACATGCTGAAGTTAATTGAAGCTAGGTTATAAAAAAAGAAAACAAAGGGAAAGAACACGAGGACACTTTTACAGAATAACCAACCAAGGATCGGGTGGCCATCTCACACTTACCATATGCTCAAACGCATTCAGTTTGTGCAAGTCCAGGACAGTCTGTCTCCAACCGGACATAGGTGTGTGCCCAAGCTCATTTGCAGTAGGTTTGTTTTTCTTCTTCTTCCTTAAACTCAGAACAAATTTCTTGTAGGCATAAGACTTGACATACTAATTGTGTACTGGGTAGACTTGGTGAGCTAGCTCAGGGTGTAGCCTGCATTTATTGTCTCTATGTTATACTAAGTCACCTAGATTCCCCACCTGCTCCATTCCTCCACCCTGGAGAGAATGGAAGGACTGGGGGGGGGAGGGGCAGGGCTCCCACCATGGACCCCTGGCTTTTCAGTAGATCAGAAGGTAGTAGCTCCACGTTCATTTACACTGCCTATTTTTAAGAGAAAAATGCTCCAATTTGAGTTGGGACCCTCATGAAATCGATGGTTCGAGAATCTCCCTGTCTTGTCTTGATTACATTTGCCTTGGGGGTTCTCTGAACTCCTCTCTTGGTTCCATCTCTTCTCCCCAAATCTCTTAGTGGAGCAAGAGCTCCACAGGCTGGTTGTGTTCAGAACAGGAGATGATCCCAGACTACTAGGAGAAAAGAAAATCTTGGCTGGATCAGTGATCTAGGCTGAGCAGTGTCCCCAAGGTTCCTTGGGGACAAAGCAATCTAGATCTGGAAGCTGTCTCAAGCTCCTTGGGTCTGGCAAGGAAAAGCAAGTATCTGTACCTCCACATTTTCCTGTCTTCTTCATATATCTGCACTTCCACACTCTACACCTTCACACCTCCACACTTCACACCTCCTCACTTCACACCCCCTCACTTCACACCTCCTCACTTCACACCTCCTCACTTCATACCTCTGTACCTCCACACTTCACACCTCACTTCACATCTCCTCACTTCACACCTCCACACTTCACACCTCTGCACCTCCACACCTCCACACTTCACACCTCTGCACCTTCATACCTCTGCACCTCCATACTTCCACACCTGCGCATTCTACACCTCTGCATTTCTGCATTCCTCATCTCTGCATTTCTGCAAGTGACACAGCATGAGTCCCAATGTGAGTATGAGAGGAATAATGAATTAAATATGCCCAGCTTCACCATTAATGTTGAGTCCTTATGGTTAGTCCCAACATCCTCTTTCAAGGCAATTTCAGGGGCAATTCCAGCAATGGAGTCCTCTTTGGACCCCCTCCTCTCCCTTGCCCCTATCCAAAGAGCCAGGGTGAGAATGTGCTCAGTGACTGACTGGACAGGATCAAACTTATTGACGTCACATGATCTCCAGGTACCTGGCCATAAGTGGGACTGGTTTGGTTCATTGCAGGTGTTGCTATCGGTTTGGCAGCATTGAGTCTGTCCAGAGAACTTCAAAATGTGAACTCACTTCAGAGCTGTGGACGGGGGAATGCACCAAGCCTGAAGCAGGCTGAGAGGCTATTTAGCTTGTAAGGTTCAGACACAGGTTCAGGACACCTGCCTCTAACAAAGCGGCCTGCTATGCTCTCTTATGGTTTGAGTGGATCTCTATGTTGGGATTCTGGACCATGGCCAGGGGTGATGTGAAGCTTTAGGAACTGGAGTTTAGTCAAGAAAGAGTTTCTCATGTAAGATATTGACGTAGTTCTGTGGGATCCTAGTTAGTTTCCTTGAGCGTGGGTTGTCGGAACAGATCAAGACTGGCCCTCCTCTGTCACTGACTTCCTATTTCACTGTGTGGTCTTTTCTTAGACACTGCTATGGTTATGTAGTTTGACAAGTGAGAGAGCCAAGGGGGTCCAACAGAGGCTGAACTGGGAGGGGTACTCCAGGTTCCACAAGCAAGCTAAATAAACTTTTTCCTTTATACATTGCTTGGCATCATCAATACCATTCAAGAAATGGAGAAAGACTCACATAGGCCTTATAAACGTAATTTCTCTCATTATTCCCAGAAAGTAGTACAGGCTAAGCAAAGATTTTGCAAGTAGGAGCTAGGTAAATCTACCTGAGAAAGGGTGGTCCTATTCAGGGTGGGACACAGTCTTCAGGAATTCAGACTCAGGATTAGCTCAAATTACTGGGCAAGCTCAAATCCAGTCCAAGCAGGATTAAGGTCCCAAACAGACAACTCAGGTGATGGTTGACGGTATCAAGGTTATATTTAAGGATTCCATAGGCAATGAGAAGTCTTGCATGGGAGGCTGGAAAGATGGTTCAGCATTTAAAGAATACATACTTCTCCTGCAGAATGAGTTTTCATCCTGGCACTTTGGTAGGGCAGCTCACTATCATCTGTAACTCCAGTTCCACTGAACCCTTCTGACCTCCACAAACATCAGGTATGTTAACAGTGAACATACATACATGCAGGCAAAGCATCATACATGTAAAAATAAAGTTAATATTATTTTTAAACAATTTTAAGAAATCTTGAATGAGAAGATGAAACATGGTAGAAGATTCTATAAGGATCTATGTGTTCCAATGCCAGAGCTGAGGGGACACGAGCGCCAGTTGGCAAGAAGGCATGCCCACCTGTTGGCTAGGCTTACATTAGCCACAGTACTGATGGGCTCTGGGCTCTGAAGGTCCAGGACCAGTCTGTCAGGCTGCTTAGCTGCTGCAGGAGGTGGGAGAAAAGGCTAACACAGCATCACTGCCTAAGTTTATCCATTGTGTGTGAGTCTTGGCTCCTCCTTCATATGAGGAAGTATGTCAGTCTAGGCTAGCTCCACTATAAGTGTCAGAAACACGACTCTAAGGTTTAAAGTAATAAAGAAGTGTGTGCATCACAGAAAAGGGTGGGAGAGAAACTGTAGGAAGGGATGGATCCAGGGGCTCATGGTACAATTCAGGATTCTTCCTTCCCCATTTCCTCTCCCCTCTGTGTGAGTTGTAGAAGCCAGTTTGCAGTCAGTGGCAGCTGCCAACCCACACAGTTATAAAACGCTGCCAGGACTTCTGACTTTACACCTGTTGGGAGCTGACTTTAAGCAGAAAGTGGCTAGAAAGCAGCTATCAACTTTGCAGCCATCTGGAGCCATTTACCCTGATGAGAGACTTGGTTTTCAACAGTCTACAACAGCTGAGCACACTCTGATAAATAGCTTGTTTATCCCACATAGCTTGTTTTGCTGCTTAGTGACCCCAGCTGCATGGTGCACGTGGTAAAATGTTTTCACCTGTGTTCTCCTTCGTGTGCTTATAAATACCCAGGATTTCCTGGTAATAGAGAGAATAGAGTCAATAGGAGTCAGAATGAGAGTCGAGTCAATACAGACAATAGGACAATAGGAGTCAATATTCGTCAGTAGAGAGTCAATAGGAGTCAGTATGCGACAGTAGAGAGACGATAAAGGAGACTTGAGACTTGAACAAAACCTCTGTCTTGTCTCCATTCTTCGCGACCCTGACCTGTGGACCGGAACAGCAGCACAAGCCAGGCAGGCAGAGTACGGAACGCAACAACACCCACAGTCCTTTACTTCCTCTGCTAATGGAGAGTCCCTTCTTGCAATTTCTAAAGTCAAGGTTTGATTTGATTTGATCTCAAAACCATTCGTTGTACCTGGGGAATGAGGTGCTGTGATCCGCCACGCTCAGATCACACTGGACATGCCCAGACATCAATACTGATAAATAAATGGTTCTCTATGAAAGACAGTTGTACTATTATCCCAAAAAAGGGTGGTGGGCAGGAGGAAACAAAAAGTGATTACTTGATATTCTGCTGGGCAAAGTGTACCTGCCTGGTTTGGGACAGGAAGAAACTTGGAGTGGGCCGATACCTGTTAACATTTGGTCATGGTTATACCAGACAAGGATTCATAAAGTCATGGTGGGAGGAATGGATGCAAAAATCTTCTAAGGTATTTGTTTAATTTCTAATTGTGGGGGTGGGGTAGGTGCACATGCAAACAGGTGCCCCCCCAAGGTTAGAAGAGGGCATTAGGTCCCTAACGCTGGAGGTACAGACATTACTGAGCATCCTGAAGTGGGTGCTGGGAGCAGAACTTGGTGCTTTTAACTATTGAGGCATTTCTTTACTCCAGTAGTATAAGGTTGTATACTTTTTCACCTCCAAAGTTTCACTGAGTGATTTTCTTAAAGATTATATTACTGGATATTGCTTAATAAATTCAGCTGTTTAATTAAGGAAAAATATTATCTCCTCCACAGGTGTATAACCGTGTGAAACTTAAGCAACTCCCCTGTAGCAGGATATTTATTCTGCTACATTGTATTGGCAGTGGAGCTCCGTGATTAGGCAGTAGAAGAGGAGGTGGAGCTGGGAGAAGAAGAGAGGAAGAGGGGGGGAGAAAAAGAGGAAGGGGAGGAAAGAGGGGGCAGCTATGGAGAACCACGGAAGGGTCGAAAGCTGTCCTGAGTAGCAACTTCTATCAAAAGGTTAGATATCGGGTAACAACTCTAATTGTGTGAGCATCTTTTTAATTGAGCATTTCCAAATATATAAATCCTTTAGATAATCTTTAAGCTTTAAATGTCATTCTACCAGGTACAGCAGGCATAATGGGAATAGTCTGGGCTCAGCCGAGCGTTGTGGACAGTGTGGTGGATTGGCAGAGCCAGACACCACGCTAGTGTCTTGTGGGGGCCAGGGCTAGGGTTTCTAAATAGCCGGAGCCTGGGTCCCGAGTCAGAGCAGCAGGAAAATGGCCGCTGCCCAGGGAACAAGCCAGACCAAGAGCAGAATTCTAAATATCTCCCTTTACACTTGCCTTCTAAATAAAAACTAATCCAGGGACTGGAGAGATGGCTCAGTTAGGAACATTGGCTGCTCTTCCAGAGGACTGGATTTGATTCTCAGCATCCACATGTCAGCTCAGGACAGTTCATAACTCCAGATCCGGGGATCTGACACACTCTTCTCATTTCCTCGGGTACCAAGCACAGACAGACAAACATGCAAGGAAGACACCCATACACTGAAAATGAATGTTAAAAAAGTAAGTCAGATTGTCTTAGGTTAAACATAGTCTTCTCCAAACCCATTGTTTATTTTATTCCTGAATGATTGATTGGGCAAATATACCAGGATGTGCCAAGGCAGGATCATCCAGTGAGACAATTACTCTGAAGGAATAAATCAAAGGCAACATAGATGCTGGTCACAACAGTCACATAGATGTGTATCTGTGGCCTTAAACCTATGTTTAAAATCTGATAGGAGCAATAGGGAATTTTGTGATCTCCTGTTATTATTTATTTTCTATCTCTGTGCATTTTAAAGTTACATAGAGCACTTATATTATCAAAATCCTGTCCCAGAACTATTAACAAGAGAAAAACAAATGCTTATCGAAATAAAGAAAGGAGGTATTTTGGACCTGACTCTGCCTCCTGGATGCTGGGATTGAAGATGGACACCACCACCCAGCTTCCAATAACTGAATCTTTTAAAAAAGCCTTCACGGAAACTGCCAGTGAACAAGTATAAGATCTTAACTGTGGAGTGGAGAGATGGCTCTGTAGCTAAGAGCACCAAGCTTTGGTCCCAGCACCCACTGCCAGTGACTCACTAATACCTGTAACTCCAGCTCTAGGGGATCGAAGTTGCCAGTCATCTGCTAAATAATTGAGGCTAAAATAATCAACCAACACAGTCAATGGGTGGTCTCATCTATTGGCCATGGGATGCCAGGACCAACTTCAACTCTGCACATGTAAGACACACTGTTCCCTGCAGACTGTTGAGATGTCTACAGCCCCATCCTCACACATGTAAGCAGGTGGCTGGAATATTTCTCACAGCTAGAAAAGAGTTTCAGCCGGGCAGTGGTGGCGCACGCCTTTAATCCCAGCAATTGGAAGGCAGAGGCAGGCGAATTTCTGAGTGCGAGGCCAGCCTGGTCTACAGAGTGAGTTCCAGGACAGCCAGGGCTATACAGAGAAACCCTGTCTCGAAAAACAAAAACAAAACAAAACAAAAAAGAAAAGAAAAGAGTTTCAGAGACTTGCAGCTGATCACTGGCGATGATAGCCTCACAAGGGAGGCCAGGTTGTGGCCAGTTCAAGCCTTTATGAAGAAGAGAGATCATATCAGAGGTGGTTCCATCTGCTGACACCTCCCAGTTCCCTTCCAGGAAGAAGCAGTGGGCATACCTTTGGCAGGGGTGGTCACACCTCTACTACTCTTATCACAGTTACGATCACATGATGGTACACTTGAAATTCTGCAGCTGTATTGAAGCCTTGACAAGCAGGTGCTCAAGTTTAATGAATATCTCCATATTTGAGAAACATTAAAGATAAGAATATTGTTTAAATTATATGCTGAGTCACTGGAAGCATAATGTCCTAGTTTGTTTCCTGTTGCTGTGAGAAACGCCAGGACCAGAGAGCAAGTTGGGAGGAAAGTGTTTATTTTCTTTCATCTCACAGTTCATCATGCAGAGAAATCAGGGCAGGGACTGAAGGAGGGAGCACCGAGGAGCAGCTTACTGGCTTGCACCCATGGCTTACTCAGCCCGTTTTCTTATACAACCCAGGACCAGTTGCCCACAGGTGGCACTGCCCACAGTGGGCTGAGCCCTCCCACATCGATCACTAAGCAAGAAAAATTAATGCCCTACAATTGTGCCCACAGGTAGTCTGATGGAGGCAATCCCACAACTGCGAGTCTCTTTCCCAAGTGACTCTAGTTTGTCAACAACTAATCGATACATGTAACTACCTTTTTAAATGAATGTGTTCCTTTTTCCTCTTTGAACCTCTATCAAACAAGGGGCTTCAGGTGGTAGAACTTTCTACAATAGCATTTCCTATAAGAGTTCCCAACAATATAATTTCCTATTAATTCTACAACATTAAAATTCAATTCTTCTTAAGGCAAACAGATGACTTTGGGGACTTAACTCACACAGTCTTCTCTGTGTGCAGATGTCAGGTCTGAGAGTTGTTGTCATCTGGTTGTTTAAGTGACTGGAGCTTTAATGACATAAATGCCACCCGCCTCACTTCCACGGGGCTCTTGGCTTAGCAAAGGCCATCTCTGGTTTCCTTTCAGCAGCGAGCATTTCTGCATACCCTGTGTTAGATTCTCGCTATGATGAGACCTTATGAGTAACAGACATAGACTCTTACATATACCATGTAAACTTTATGGCTCTGAGGAGGAAATATCTTTTCAAAAGATATTTATTACCAACCTCTAAGATTGCAGCCTTGGCTTGAACCACAAGAAGTAGCTCTAAGCATAACGGCCGACCTTGGTTTCTAAGGATAGATTTGTTCTAAGATCAATTTCAGGCTTAACTATAAAAGTACGATTAGGAAGAATTAAACTCAGCTGCAGTGCAAGCAGGGCCCCGGGAAGAAAAGTCTTCAGAATGTGGCAGCCTGTTGTACCTTCTCGGACTGAATCTCAAAAATGCATGGGAACTGGGAACAGAGGGAAGGGGGCCCTGATGGAAGATGCAGGAGAATGTGCGAGGAGTGGAAGGAGGAAGAAGACTTTTGCAACCGCCAGACCTAGCTCTACTAAAATGGAGCATGCAGTCTGCCATCAGGATGGACTCCTTAAAGTCCAGTGGGTCTGAGGTCACCTCAGGACAATGACTATTCATTCCTGCTGGCCGCAGGACTTATGGTGCTTAAAGTACTGTGCCAGCAACTAATGATGGTATTTTTAATAAATGAATGTGTGTTTTATTCGATCAAGAAGAGCTACTTTTTACTGGTAAGATGAAATTCCCCTGGCCAAGTTAGGAAATGGGCCTGTTGGAATCACAAGTGTGAAGAAGTGAACACAGGCATGTTCTGATTGGCTAAGACTAAGACCTGGGCTCCAGGGCTTCAGTTCCCTTACAGTCACAGCAGGCAAACAGCAGCATGCAACCTGAACCAGAGAATCCATAGCCCCAAGTTCAGTTCCCAGCACCTACATCACGTGGTCCCAGTATAACTCCAGGGCTTCTGACATCCCTCCTAACCTCCAGGGGCACATGAGCATGTGTAGTCAAGTGGACACGCACACACACACACACACACACACACACACACACACACACACACACTCATAAAAGCAAAATTTTTAAATTTGCAAACCTATCTGATGACCCACTGGGCAATGGATCAAAGCAATAACAACTAGAGCCTGTTTTAGAATATTTCCTTATAGCACTTAACATTCAAAAGAGCCATAAGCTCATAAGTGCTTCCCTTACAGAACAGCCCACCACCCAGAAATATAAACTGTGTGGTTAATCTTCAGGTCAACTTGGTTGAGTTTATAATCACCTAGGTGATGGTTAGGCACACCTCTGAGCATGCCCCTGAGGATGCATCTAGTAAGGATTAGCTGACAGGGGATGGGGTAGGGAGTGCTGGGAAGCCTGCCCCGAATGTGAATGTCATCATCCTGGGGTCTGGATGGGATAAAAGTGGGGACTGGAGGCACAGCATCTTCTTGCTTCACTTTCTGCCTGTCACAGAGGATGTAACCAGGTACCTCTTATTCCCGCTGACACAGCCAGAAGCTGTCCCGGCTGCTATATGTTACTCACCCTGATGGACTGCATTCCCTTAGTCTATGAATAGAATAAACCTCTCCTCCCTAAAGTTGCTTTAGCCAGGTATTTCATTAGCAATGAGCAAAGAGCTAGCACATATGTATGGATAACAGTTACAGTATTATTATATATTATTATTATTACTAAGATATTACAATATTTTCCGGTTAAGCTGGCATCTGAAAGATAGGGTGACATGTCTGGCTCTAGAGTTCCATCGAGATCATTACAGTATTTCCTGAAGGAAGCTTCAAAGCCATTCTTAATGCACAATGGAAATGCCCGAAATAATATCCAAGTGCAGAGTCCCAGCCTCCCTAGTTTTACATATCCTTTAAGAACATTAATGCTTGAAACCTTAAAAAGAAAGACACTTGTGTGGAAGTCAGGCAGACTCTACCAGGCTCCTAGTGTGAGGGGCATGGTAGACAATCCGTGGGAGTTTCACATTCTGTGGTTTACCTCCTCTTCCTGAGAATGTTTCCTTCTGCCCAGGGACACAGTAGTCCCAGCCCCTGGAAAACATCTTAAATTCACTCTTGTCTTAGAATTCTTAAGTAGTTTCCATTGGAAATTGTGGCATGGTTACTCAGAGCCACAGATTTATCTGCTCCCACCCCACCCCCAGGTTTGTCATGCAGCTCTGTCTACCAACACCAGACATGAATAGATTCCAGGCTGCTCTGAGATACCGAGGTGTAGGGCTATGAGGACTTCTCCAGCACTAGAGGCCATGAGTACCACAAATTCCCAGGGACAGATGAGCTCTGCAGAAATGCCCTCAGCCATGGCAGGCGTCAGGATGGGCATCTGTTACTATAATGCCATCAGGGCAAAATGTAGGACTTTTGACATTCTTAACCTTATACACTGTGGGTTTGTTTTTTTTGTTTTGTTTTGTTTTGTTTTGTTTTGTTTTGTTTAGCATTTTTCTCTTTACTCTCGCTTTTTGTCTACTTGTTTCTATAAACATAAAATATTGTGTACAGCCACAGCACACACGCGCGTGCGCGCACACACACCTATGTGAACAGGTGCACACATACCCTGACACGCACACAAAGACAAAGAGGCTTATGTGCATTACAACTCAGCCGTGCATCCAGCAAGGGCCCTCCATGGCTGCATCACAACATGGTAGAGAGGCAGAGAAGGAGATAGATGGCCATGTGCAGAAAGGGCACGGGACAACCAGAGGCATAGAGAAGAGCTTCACCCACTCTTATCACAACCACCCTCAAGGGAACTGACCCACTCCCTGGGGAACCACATTGATCCCTTCACTAAAACAGTTCACATGACCTGATTTCACTCCACTGACCCCATCTCTTAAAGAGATCTCTCTAACCCACCACACCAGCGATGGAGCCCATAGACATCTGAAGTACCAGCCACATCCTTGTGGCTACTATATGTCAAGTGTCATCCTTATGTTGGTCAAAGGAAGACGCTTCCTACCACCTGTCTGTAGCCAGGGCTTGATCCTGGGTTGGCTGTTGGGAAGGGGCATGATGCAGCAATGGACAAGCATGAACTCAGGGATCTGAGAGAGATGTTGGTAGATCAAATAAGGATTGTTGATGTTTGGATGATGATGCTTCTCCTGGGGTGAACCTTTGACACTGGGGTATGGCATAAAGTCAGTTGTACACTCTCTCAGGACCATAAGCAGGCAAGCTGGACGCATCTCTGACTCACATTATCTTCCAGAGGCCGTGACTACTGGGAAAGTAGATGTGCATGGAGCTAATATGTATTTTATGAGCGAGCAGTACTGGAACACTGAGAGATTTTCCTTTGACTCTTGTCTATTTCTGTGCTCCATCCAGCTACTTTAACAAACCATCTTCCAAGATCTCTTACAAATGCTTCCGTTTCTGCACTGGTCTGCATGAGTTCCCCTCACATGTGTGTTAAAGATCACTGTCCCCAGCTCAGCAAGATGTACTAGAACCTTTAGCGGGTGGCTTTGTTCATGGGAATGAAGTGTTGAGGTCCTTGGAGGCATGGCCTTGAAGGATGTTGTGCGGCCCCAGCCTTTTCCTTCTCCTTTGGTTTTAGACAATGCATGAGCAATTCGCTATGCCATACAGCAAGATCAAAAGGAACTGAGCTAGAACCTTCAAAACCATGAGTCAAAATAAATGGGTTTCTTCTTTTGTCTCATTACTAGGACCAAATCCAGGGCTTCATGCATGATGTCAAATGCCGTTCCACTGAATTTCACTCTCAGCTAAACAAGGATTTCTAGCAGGTGTGGTAGTGCATGCCGATAATCCCAGCATTCTGTAGGCTTAGGCAGGAGGAGTGGGAGGGCAATGGTAGCCTAGGCAACACAGTGAAGAAACAAAACTATAACGAAGTGAATGTTTTCTCTTTAGAGGTTAGTTACCTCAGGTAAGACAAAGCTGAGAAATACAGTTTCTACAACTTTCCCCCAGTGGCACTGGCCAGAACTAATGTTCCTTTTATTTGTATTTGGATCTTGTGACCCTGTTGCCTAGACAATATGGTACTGCCTACTATGAATTAAATCCAGTTGCTCCAACACGATTGTCAAGACTACCATGGAACATCTCTGGTTTCCAGTGACTCTAATCATACGTGCAGGAGTGGTTAAAGGAGGAGCCTGACCACTTGTGACCTATGGAAACCATTGCTCATGACATCTCGCCTAACAACAGCATCCAGTTTTGTTTGGTTTTGTCTTACATCTCAACAATACAAACTGAAACAGCACCAGACACCACTAAAAATATACTTAAATTTCCTGAAAAAAGAAAACCAGACAAATATTTTTGACAGTTATGCTTGGTGGTGCACATCTGTAAAGCCAGCATTTAAAAGACAGGAGCACCCAGGCAGAGTGATGTATATCTTTAATCCCAGTACTCACAAGGCAGAGACAGGCAGAGCTCTGTGAGCTCCAGGCTAGCCTGGTCTACAGAGACAACCTCCAAGACAACCATAGCTACATAATGAGACTCTGTCTCAAAAAACAAAACCAAAAGACTGAGGGAGGAGGATTGCCCCAAATAAGAGGCCAGCCTGGGCTGTAGAGTGAAAGACCTTACTCAAATATAATACAAAACAAAATCTTAAGAAGAAGCAGAAGAGGAGGAAGAGAAAAAGAAAGGAAGGAAGGACAGAAGAAAAAAGAAAAAGAGAGAGAGGAAAAAAGGAAGAGGGAAAAAAGGAAAAGAACTGAGTTATAATTTGCTCACACACACACACACATACACACATATACACATACACACACGTACACACACACACATACACACATA
>JANHMN010000001.1:218938984-218964516 GCA_030674055.1 Rhabdomys pumilio | reverse complement strand
GGGGGGGCATACTCTCCCACATACCTAGCAGCCTTAACTCATGAAGGCAGTGTCCCTAAAACCCAATGACTGCTTTATGGTCCCACTTCTCAACATTTTGCTTAGGGGATCAGAGTCTCAACATGAGGTTGAGGGACATTCAGATCAGAGCAGCAGAGACAGAGCATGGCACTGCTGTCACTCCGAGAGGTGGAGGACCATCAGTTCAGCTGCTGGCTTATCCTCTGATAGATAGTGTGGTGGTTTGAGTAGGTTTGTCCTCCACAGGCGCCTGTGTTTGAATGCTTGGCCCATGGGGAGTGACTCTAACAGGAGGTGTGGCCATTAGAGACCTGTGTCACTGTGGGCTTTGAGGTACCACACTCAAGCTCCAACCAGTGCAGAAGAATTTGTTCCCTCCTGGCTGCCTTTGGAGCAGGATGTAGAACTCAAGCTCCTTCTCCAGCACCAGGGATGTCATCCTGCCATGATGATAAGGACTGAACCTCGGAAACTGTAAGCCAGCCCCAATTAAATGTTGTCCTTTATAAGAGTTGCCTTGGTCATAGTGTCTGTTCACAGTAATGAAACCCTAACTAAGACAGGTAGCAATTCCTCCCTCCCCCAACCCATCTTTCTCCCTTTCTTTCCCCGTGTGTGTGTGTGTGTGTGTGTGTGTGTGTGTGTGTGTGTGTGTACACATGCACATATTGAATGACCCTTTCACAGGGGTTGCCCAAGACCATTGGAAAACACAGATGTTTATATTAGGATTCATAACGCTAGCAAAATTACAGTTATGAGGTAGCAACAAAATAGTTTTATGGTTAGAGTCACCACAACATGAGGAACTGTATTAAAGGGTCACAGCATTAGGAAGGTTGAGACCCACTGGTCTAGACTGTCTGGCCGGTGAGTCCAGGATCTGCCTTTCTCTGCTTCCAAGGCTCAGAGATTATAAGAGGCTGTCACTCTCCCTTCCCCCTCCCTTGACTTAGGTTCTGAGAGCTAACCTAGACTCTGAGAGCTAACCTAGACTCATGCTTATGTAGCAACTGCCGAGATTTCCCCTCAGCACCCAGGTTTCATTTTCATCTTATAGGATATTGATGCCCGGGTCTCAGTCCTGGCCTCCAACACAGCGGATCACTGGAGCAAGCCAGCAGCCACATTTACAGGTTCCTACTCTAGAGCTCCTAAGAGAAAGGGGCTTAGAGAACACAGAACCAGGTCTGTACATGTCACCTCTGAAAAACCACCCATTTTGAGGATAAAAAGTTGAGGTAGAGCCAGAGCTCAAGACCTGAGTCACTCTGGGAACCTGTGGGTATGCTCTGGAGGTGGAGGTCGAGGCCAAGAAGCAAGCTGACACCAGGAAGGAGAATGGACTGTTCATAGCTTTGTCATGGTTTCTTTACAAACAGAGTCACTGAGGATCACGGAGCAAGCTAGCAAAAAGAGGAAGTGGCCTGGAGAAGGACCCATGGGAAGCTGTGGGGTACAGGGTACCATGGCAATCAGGGAGGCTCGGAGAAGGGCTCAAGTCACTGGTTACATTTCTGGAGTAAGGTGAGCTATCTGTCCCCTGTGCAGTAGGAGCCCAGCCGTGACATGATTGATTTCACACCCTGGGAAGGAGTGTTTATGAAGAGGACTGGCTGCTTTTGAAATACGAGGTCGTGCTGTGGCTGACTGCATACCTTCAGCTATTTATTTTCTGTGAGCCAATGACATTAAGTCTTCAACATCAATCAGAGAGCAGAGTGCAGTCCTGTGCTTCAGATGGAAGGATTTAGCAAGGAGGAGAAGGGGCAGGGGTGGCTGCACCAAATCCTGGAGGACACTTTGGAAAGAGGCACACAGAGAAAGAAGGTAGCCCCAATGATCCCGAGCTAATGCTCAGGACAAGTAAATACAAAGACTCAAGATCCTGCGGAGGAATGAGATGTGCCAGTGGCCACCTCTTACAAGGGCAGCAGGTGAGTGCCACTGGTCAAAGTGTTAATGCAACTGCAGAAGAAAAAAACACAGGGACCTCAGCCACAGCCCCTGGGAAGATGCTGCCTGAGGTCCACGGCTGTCTGGTCTTTGCTTTCCTCTGGTGAGATCAAAAACCAAACTCATTCCTAAGTGTGTTTTAGAGCCCCACGCAACCCCAGAGCAATTCCCCGGTGTCTAACAGAACTCCTGCAGGAGAAACATCTTCTGTGGGTACAAATATCTCAGGATTTTCCTTAATCTCGTTTTAACTTTTCCTCCTAGAAGTGTGACCCTGTAAAGGATCTCACTATAAAAGTATCAACAGATCAACCGTGAAATGAGTGTCTCTGGAACATTCTATGAACCTACAAAAAAGGCTGACAGCGAAGAAAGCACGTAGACCTGTCCCCCAGAAGGCCAGGGCTCTTAGCTTACCTAGAATGAAGGCTAGCTACCTAGCTCATAGGATGTCTTCCATATGGACTTTAAGAATTGCTGAAATAATTATGGCCTTTAAGAAATATCAGATGAGAGCCTCCCAATACTCAGGAAGCAGACCCTTGCCACCATGCCTAGAGCCCACATGATGGGAAGAGAAACTCCCTACAGTTGTCCTCTGACCAACAAATGTGCACAGAGCAGTGTGTATGCCCGCTCCCATACACAAACAGGTAAATTAAATGTAATAATGTTTATTTAAAGGTATATCAGATACTGGAGAGAAGGTGAGTGGGGGAAAGGCCAAAAACATCGATACAGAAAAGCCATTCATTTCAACAGGGCTCAGGAAGATGCATAATTCTGTTCCTGGTTTTATGCCTCTTTAAATAGACATTTTTAGTAATATAGAAAATCAGAGAGAAATATGAAAAGTGAGCCCTCAGATATCCTAACATGTTCCCTTTTCCCTTTATTCCTCTTATTCCTCATTTTCCCCTGAAATATTTTGTGTTAGCTTTCTGTTACTATAACAAAATGCCCAAGAGAACTGACTTATAGAGAAAAAAGGCTTGTGTGGGCTCAAAGTCTTTGGAGTTCCAGTTTGTGATGGTGGATTGACCCCATTGCTCTGGGCCTGGGGTAGGCAAAGCATCAAGATGGAAAGTACACGGAAAACCACATTTGCTCACTTTTTGGTTAGAAAAAGACAAAAGAGAGGAAAAAAAAAAAAAACGGAGGTGGGAGGAGAGATCTAACCTATAGCATATTTTAAAGAAAAATCCTGGTTATTTCATGATCCCATCCATAAATATTTCAGAATATATTTATAAAAGTTGGATTCATTTGCATTTTGACAGAAATTTTCATCTGAGGGGAGGCATAATGTATACTTGTGTAAAGCTTTAAAGAGAAAGGGAGGGTGGGGATCCAAAGTTTTAAAAAGAAAGAAACGTCCATCTGAAACAGAATGGAAGGAAAAGGCAAAAGAAGGGAGGCCTTAGGGAGGCGGTGCCTGGGAGCATTGGGCTTGTGGCTCCACCTACCTGCTTGCTTGACTGGAGGACCAAGGCTCCTGGTGTCTGCCGAGCCTCCTCCCCCCACCCCCAGATGCTGCCCTTCTCCAAAGTTGGGAGGGTCTCTGATTTCACTTCCTCCCAAAGTAAGAGGCCTGCGGCTGCATCATCCTTTAGACAGATTCCCCTTTTACGCAACTTCTGACTGGAGCTGACGTTCACTGTTGTGACCGCTGAGCTTCACTACCACCATCCCTGCACCGCGGGATGGCACCGCAGCCAACTGCCCAGCCATGAGTAAGCTGAAAGTTCTCCTTCCCCGTAGAGAAAAGCTGGTGGACCCAGTCATGTGGGGCAAGTCCTTCTGTCACCGAGGCAGACTTGGTTCTAGCTTCACGCTTTCTTCTGAGTCATTTAATGTCTTTGGGGCTCGGTTTCCTCACCTGTAAGTAAGAAATAATAAACTGAGCCCACACTGAGTCGTGGTGAGGTCACTGTGTGGAAGTGCTGCGTAAGCAGAAATGGTTACAATGAAAGGTCTTGTTGTCTTTTCTGCCTGCGATTCCGTTCTGCCTCCCTCAGCATTTGGCCTGAGACATGTGTGGGGGCAAAGTGGTGACTCCTGGATTTGTGTTCGCTTGCCGTTACACCGCTTCCTTTAGCTTAGTGTCTACTTTGGAGACTCAGTGTAAACTACGATTTGTCAAAAAGCCAAAACAATTCTTGTCTCTGGGACTGAGTTCTGTGCTCGGTTCCTTGGCTGCCCAGGATGACTAGATGTATGTTGACCGGGGTGCACATAGCCCTCTGATGATGGCACGGAGGAAGCGGCCTGACTCACCCACTCATCATCCTGCTTAAGGGGCTCAGCTGTCCACCTGGGAGGTAGCCATGTTGGTGTCCTGATGCCTGAGTCATGAGTAGCTTGAACTTTCCCATTACTCCTCAGCCCGACACCCACAGAACATGGCTCCCTGTTCAGTGCCCTTAGGCTACTCTGGAGAGGGCAAACGAGGCTCCAGCGACAGCTCTTGGCTGTGTGAGTAAACTTGCTCCGGAGGAGGCCGCTCATCTAATTGAGTGTCCTAGGACATCATCTCACGGTATTACTACTGAGGACCAGGAGTGGAGTTGGGGGAAGGGATTACATCATCATTATTATTGTTATCCACTTATCAGATGATTACTAATTACACTGCAGTGAAAGGCTTGCACTCTTTATGAACATGAGCTCATCGGCCTGTAAAAGGCCTAAAGGAGGGCAAGAAGCAGCAGACAGCAGTTTCCTCATGAGCAAGCCGACTTGCTCATGGAAGCCTGCCATCTTTCTTTCTTTGTCTGGCCACTGGCTACTTCTCATTTTTGGTAAGTCTCCCACCCTGCTAGCTGGAGTTTGCAACTCTTCCTTGAGTTTGTGCCAAAAGAAAGGAGAGAGAGAGAGAGAGAGAGAGAGAGAGAGAGAGAGAGAGAGAGAGAAAGAGAGAGAAAGAGAGAGAGAAGGAGGGAGAGGAGGAAGAGGAGGAAGAGGAGGAAGGAAGGAAGGAAGGAAGGATAAAAAGGAAGAAAAAGAAAAGAGAAGAGACAGTTTATATCCAGGCCCTGTGATGTAGCCAGCTCACCTTGCAGATGGATACACACAGGAAGGGAACTTCATAGGAGCCCAAGGAGCAGCAGTGGGTAGGTGAACTTTATCCTTCTAATTTATTTTTTATTGTATCTGCGTGTATTCGAGGTGCATATGCATGTACACACTCATGTGTGTGCTCTCGTGTACGCATGCGTGTGGAGGTCAGCGTTCAGTGTTGGTAGTCGTTCCTCAGTTGCTAGACATTTTGTTTTCTGAGACAGGTTCTCTCACTAGAGCTCACCAATTCAACTAAGCCGGCTGACCAGCAAGCCCCAGGCCTTTTGCATGGATGTTCAGCTGTCGAGGACCAGCTTGGGTCCTCATGCTGTGGTTCATGGCAAATGCTGCATCAGCCGAGTCATGTCCCCAATCCCAAGGTGTGAATTATAATGATGTCCCAGGCAGTTGTTGATGTTTCTGATTGGCAGGAGACAGTGGAGAGAGGTTTGGGAAAACACATCATTTTGTTGCCAAGGTCAGAGAGCAGGACCAGAGTTTAGCACAGGCTAAAACAGGAAAGGAGGACAAGGTGAACAAAGGCTTGGCTCCTGCGAGGGAGGGTTGTCACGAATTGTCAGACCACCGTGGAGGGCAGATAGGAGCTAAGAGATGATGGGTTGGTGATAGATGGCACTGGCCCCTTAACCGAGGCTGTTTAGTTATGCATACCTCTTGCCTCATGTTTAAACCTAAATACAAGGACCCTGTATGTAAGGTCTTCATGTTGGGACCCTGAAGATGGACTTGGTTGGAGAGGGCACTGGACTCTGTGCTCTTCTTCCTGATGTGGCCACACTGGATTCCTCTCTTTGCTGCTTTTTCACCGTTGCTTATCTTTTTAATTGGTCTTTTGAGCACAGTGTTCAGGTCTGGCTTGTTAGGGCTGCCAGGCTCAGACTCTAAAAGCTCAATGGCATCTTATTGAACAAAATGTACCATCCCATAGCGGCCAGACCAGCCTACGAGGTTAATAAGAACTGACAGGGATGGAAAAGAAAAGTACAAACCTGAGGCAATAAGTGTCTTATCTCAAGAGAAATCAGTTCCTTAGCTGCCGGATAAAAGAGAGAGGCAAACAGGAAAAGCCCCGGTGACTTGTCCTGCTGGTGAAAGTCCTGGGCTTTGCTGTAGGAAGTACCCACCCTCTTCCAGGCTCCTTACCCAGTAAGGTTGTAGCAGTCTAATCTTAGAGAGACAAAGCCCAGTCTCCTCAGCTTTGGAGCTGATAAACACCAGGCTAAACCCCGGCACCACTCAGGCAATGATTAGCATGCTCAGGAACTCAACCAGCACTGTGGTCAAAAGGGATAAGAACAAACGCATTTTTTTTTTCCCCAATGCCATTGTGAGCAGCCCGAAGCACCTCTTGTTGGAATTTAACCCAGTGAGATCAGCATTATCTCCATTCATGTTTTTATGGATTCAAGTAGACAACAGCGGCACATGACCAGCCTGACCTCTGGACCTAACTACTGATCGCAAGCAAGCTCCAGGCAGGCCACTCACTGTGAAGTCTGTGGAGGCACAACAAAAGGCACAGTGATGTACTTCTTACTGGTTAAGAGACACACGCATTCCCCCCAAATTTTGCCATTCGACATTGAAATGGCTGAGCTTTAAAGGGAAAAAAAATTGCTTGTGAAAACCACTAACTTCTCTAATTAGTGACAAGTACGAATTAACAGGAATAGTCACCAAAAAAAAGATGAAGATTTCATGCAGAAAATTCACAAATTAATGCACTTATGGTCCTCCGTGCATGTGAGCATAATGGGTTATAGGCTTGCATGAATACCTTCACTTACAGCCGTTTGAATGATTTAAATACATTAACAATATAAATTTCAATCAAATATTTGTAGAAATCCATGTGCCCAAAATAGATAGAGTTTGGATTTGGAATGGAGGAGAACAAGGACAGAAAAATCGATGATGAGGAGATGTGAGGTCACAGAGGACTTTACGTATAACATCAGAGAGCTTGAACCAGGGTTTGGGACCTGGAAGCAAAGGTGATATAAATCAGGTTTGCATCTTAAAGCAATCGGCTCAAGTGAGGATGATGGATTTGGGTGGGGCAAAGGGGAGGCTGAGGAGGGAGACAGACTGATCGTTAGGAGGTGCTAAGACACTCTAGGTGAGAGACGATGTAGCCAGAACTGAAGCCACAGCTCTGTGACAGGAAAGCAGAAGGGTGTAAGCCAAGAGCTATTAGAGAGGCAGAGAGGACAGGATGAGGCTATTGATTGAATGGGGTAGAGGGACTGAGGACAAAGGAAATGTGTCATGGGGACGGTAAAATAGACGGAGTTTCCCTTACCAGGGTAGGCAACAGATGCTGAGCTAACTCACCTTGAGTCTGAGATTTGAATCCTTGCAAAGAAACAGAAGTTAAAAAAAAAAAAAAAAAAAAACCAAAAACATGTTAACTGAGTACAGTACATAGAAACAGATAAGCAGCCAGAGGTTGTGGAGGTGGCTCGAGCCTTTAATGCCAGCACTTTAATGCCAGGAGGCAGAGGCAGGTGGATCTCTGGGAGTTCAAGGCCAACCTGGTCAACAAAACCCAACCAAGCAGAGCAGTTAGTGCTGCAAGGAAAGCATGTAGCTTTGGAAATAAGAGGCTATGTCTGAGGCTAGTCTGCAGTTCTTAGAGAATGAAAGTGACTCTTTCGGAAGCGACTGGCTTGGAGAAGCTGGAAAGAGAAGGAAACAGTTTACATATGGAATAACATGAGCCAGATAAGAAGGGCAGATGAGAGATTTGACAGGAGGTTAAGGGATGGAGAGACCCAGGCAGATCAAGGGCCTCCAAGGGACATTAGTGTAGAATTATTTTATGCTCATGAAAGCCAGGGAGAGGCTTTGACCAGAAGTGTGAAATCATGGGAACCTGCACCGGATGCTTGCTTCCTTCACGTCTTGTGACAGGGACTCTGACTGCAGGGGCTGCTGGGAAGGCTCTGTCATCCATTCCTTTGTCTATCTCCTCCCGGTGAATATCACTGTGAGTACAAAGGAAAATGCCAGTGGCTGCTACAGACCACAGCAGTGAGGCCATGTGGATGATGTCAGTCCGAGTCCCCAAGGCTGTTCTTCCAACTTATTTTGGAATCTCTGGTTCGTGGTTTGGGAGTATATTAATTGGCAGAAATTACAAACATAGCAATGACTCCATCTTTACTTAGGAGTTTGTACAGAGATTTTTGAGAACTCTTGTTTAACATTTGGGATTGTATCTCATTCCTATAGCTTTTCTGGGCAAGGAAGATGCTTCTGGTCTGATGATGTGAACTGGTACAGGCGCATGTGGACCCTGTCAGGCACACCAGGGGATTGGTCGTCATGATGCAAGCACTGAACTTTTTTTTCTGCCAGGACAAGGCAATCTGTGCTTTCCTAAATGTTGTGAATGTAGCCAATGGGGTAAAACCTTATTCAGCATAGGCTGTTACTCGTGCCATCTTAAGTCTAACCACTGCCAATGGGAAAACCATGAGATATGGGTCTGCAAAGGCTACAATTTTCCAAATCAAGGACTTCCTCTGGGCCTCTCACTTGGTTTATTTTCTGTCTGGCTACATCAGACTCTGTCCTTCCTGGTGCATATATGCATGGCTAGTTTTCTACATCGGACTATGTCCTTCCTAATACATATATGCATGGTTAGCTTTCTGCATGGGACTATGGATATATATATCATTCTACATCAAACTGTCCTACCTATGTCTAGTTTTTACATAGACACAAATACACACTGTATATTGGAGAAAAGAAGCAGAAAACCATTTGCAGTGTCACGTTCTAGAACTTTATTTCAATGTGCTTTCAACACTTGAGACAACAAAAAGTCCTATTCCATTTAAAGTCATCCCTGAAATATACAGAAATTTTCCTGGGTTCCTAAAGAATCCAAAGTGAGTAGACTCAGCCAGATGTGCACACATCAGAGATCGTTTAGAAGAGTCTGGGGACTGTCATCATCAGGCTTGCCAATTATAAAGGAATACCCCTGAGACCACTGGCATCGAGAAGATGACAAGCAGAGTCTCTTACTAGTGAAGCCAAGTTGGCAGGAGCAAACACAGGATGACTGGAAAGGAGCCTGAGGTAGTTTCACAGGTAAAGATGCCTGGCTGATGATCTGAGTTCAATCCCCAACTCCTGCATGGTGGAAGAAGAGAATCAACTCTTGAAAGTTGTCCAATACATCCACATTTCTGTCATCACTTGAATACGCATGTGCATGTACACGCATGCACGTGCACACACACATATACACACAGACACACAGAGAGAGACATTCTCTCACTAAATAAATGCACATAATTTATAGTTTAATGTGGAATTAGAAAATGGATCATAAGCACCAACCCTGCATAAGTAATAAAGAATGCTCAGAGAATCAATAAACCAAGCAATAAGTTTTTTGCTTTTGTGTTATTTTAAATGAGAACCATCCCTTTCCAGTATTTGAACAGTTAGTGACATTGTTTGGGGGAGTGTCTTAGTTACTTCTCCATTGCTGTGAAGAGACACCATGAGTAAGGCAAATTATAGAAAAGTGAGTTTATTGGGCTTACAGTTTCAGAGGATAAGCCCATAGCTGTCATGGTGGAGAACACGGCAGTAGTCAGGCAGGCGAGCAGTAACTGAGAGCTTACATGTTGAGACAACAGCCACAAAGCAGAAACTGCTATCTAGGAATAGTGTGCACTTTTGAAACCTCCAAGCCCACTTTAAACACTCCTCCTCCAATAAGGGCACACCTCCTAATCCTTCCAAAACAGTTCTACCAACTAGGGACCAAGCATTCAAATGTTCAAGCCTGTGGGGGACATTCTCATTCAAACCACCACAGGGAAGCTACAGAACCCTTAGGAGGTGAATTATGATCTTAACATGAACATTTATGGAGGATTAAACATCTATTTCTAATTATTCTGTAGCTCCAAATTGCTAGGAACACAGACCAATGTTTATGAACGAAGGCTTGTGCCTCAAATAAAACATTTAGGCAAGCTAAACTATGGTCTTACGGAGGGCCAAAGTTAGGTTAGATCTAATCAGACAGAAAGGCGAAGCACTAAAGATCACACATTGTACTAGGGTTGTGTTCCTCTTTTTATACAAGTTTGTAATTAATGGACCCATGGACGCAGCTACCTGAAACACTGGCACAGTTCTAGGAAGTTACTAACTCACAACTGAAGGATCCATTCTAAAATGTAAGTAGCACCCAGATGCCTGGAACGATTTGCCTGGCTGCATGATTTGATTCTACACTCCATGCGTGTTTTATTAATCCATAAACTTGAGAAATCAGTCCTTTAAATTGTCTCTGAGTCAATGTTTATTTCCTTCGTAATCTTGTAGTTCCAAGGATTTTAGGAATGTAACCCCAAGAATTTCTTTTCAAAGATTTTGTTAATTATAAAAATGTTTTTTTTTAAGTGCCAGCAAACAGATAAGTCAGAAGCTATTTGATGTAGTATTCTCCTGTATATTAGGCCCCTTCCATTATTACCGGTTTTATATAATCATTTATGATATGTCTCTCATATGTATGTAATATATCTGAATATGTATGCATTTACATTTATACTTTAAATAAGTGTTATTTATACTGGACATCGTTTGGAGTCTGGAAAGGGGGAGGCAATATAAATGAGGACTCACAAGAGTAGAAACCGAGGGAAAGGATTTGATAGTTATTATTGTATATTATATTATAGTATATATATTATTATTGTATAGTTAATATTGTATATTAGCAAATACATCTTTGAGTTGCTTCCTTGTGTGTTGTATAGAGATTACTTGTTTTGCTATAGGAATTTTTTAAATCAACTACTTTTCATTACCTTTTAACTTTGAAACAGGGTCTCATGAATTTGTGGAGAATAACCTTAAACTCACTCTGTAGCCCAGGCTGCTCCTAAATCTGTGATCTTCCTGCATCAGCTTTTCAAGAGGCTAGGATTACAGACCTGTACCACCAGTCAAAAAATTTTTTTTAATTTTTAATTTTGAAATCATTGTAGATTATGTAAAAAGTACAAAAGAGAAAGGGGCAAGGGTACCCTTCCCCCACATGCTGCTTACCTATAGCACCACATGAGAGGCAGGAAACAGACACTGAACCAAGAGAGAGTGACAGGTGCTACCCACTCCTGGTTTGTAGCTTATGCTGTGCACTCACCAGATGACCTCCGTGGGTTGACCTCACAAGTTGTGAGCTGACTGGACGAGGCACACTATGAATCTCCATTTAGGACTTTGCTCCTGGAAAGCATGAGACAAAGAAAAAGTATTTATGTTGTCCTCAGCTTCAAAGTGTTCCTAGAAATCTCATAAAAGCACACAGATTCTGCAGACATAACGTTTATGGGGCAGCCAAGAGACCAGGTACCTAGACATTAATACTCAGTCTCAAATTCCACCCAGGAAGAAGAACGGAGGCAAGTCCCTCCTAAACTCCTGGCATTTTAGCAAACCAAAGGACCAGAAAACACTCACCTCTTGGTATTTACTCTGGATCGTCCTGGGATGCCTGGCAAGCTTCAACTAAGGCTACATTTGTCTTACTTTGCATTACTTTTTAGGACAATATTATTGTATCACATGTTTTAATTTCACTGACCTTAGGTCAGCCAGTGAAAGAAAGCAGAATATTAAATACCCAGTTCGTTTACATTTTGAGGAACATGGCAATGACTGACTACTGCTGTTACCTTGGATGTGCAAAGGTTGGCTGGCTGGTCTGCTTCCCCGTTTGAACTTTTGTGGTCTAAGTGTTTGATGTTGCATCCTAAAAGGTAAAGATAAAAAGAGGGGGTGGGGGAAGGAGCAAAGAAATATTAGGCAACCTTCACAGAGGAACCTTGAGAGAATGGAAAACAACAACAACAACAACAAAAACCCTGCGGCATAAGTCTGCGCCCAGGACTTGACATCTGTCTGTTCTACGGATTAGTCACCTACCCATGGACCGTCTGGGATTATCAGGTTTTCTTGGATTATCATGTTTACTTGCTTTATCTTTCTAGGAAACCGACAATCCTCTTGAGTACTGAGACCACATTATGTAATTAAAAAGAAATTCATAGAACACCTGGCTCCACCCCTTTCCATCATAACATGTCAGCAGTGACACAATACAATGCTGATGTCGGTTCACTATGTAGACCAGGCTAACCTTGAACTCACAGCGCTCTACCTGCCTTTGCCTCCTCAGTGCTAGAGTTAGGGGTGGATACCTCCATGCTCAGCTGACTGGGTTGAGACCCTGTGGGAGGCTATGTGTGTGAAGGGAAGAGGATGCATGCAATAGCTTTGTCTCCTCATTCAACTAGGCTGTGGCCCTAATGTCCTCTCTTAAGACCCTTTAAACTGTTCTTTGGGATGCTGCCCAGCATCTACCAGACTGTTCCTCTTTACCAGCCATTCTGTCCTCTAAGGGCCTCAACGTATCTGTCCTCTTTGATCTTTATAAGATAATATTAGCTATTATTAGACCTGTTAGCTATATATGTGTAATGATACATATTATTATATGTTAGATCTGTTAGTTAGATGAGGAAATTAAACTTGCCTGAGATGTCACGGTGGTGAAGAGCAAGGCCCAGGTTGAAGCCCCAGTCTGTCTGAGCCCATACACGATGCTCCTTCTCGCTTTGGGATACTTAACCACAAATAAACCAGCAAACATTTCTCTTTTCCTAGTTAAAAATTCATTATTTTAGTTACTGTGTCTGGGTGTTTTGCCTGCAGATAGGCCTGTGTACCATGTGTGTGCCCGGTACCCAGGCAAGCCAGGAGTCCCTGAATTCTCGGAGACTGGGTTACAGTCTTGTAAGCCTTTGTGTGGATGTTGGGAATCACACCTGAATCCTCAGGAAGAGTGGCCAGTGTTCTTTACCACTGAGCTAATAATAATTCAGGCCCCACCCCTGAATTATCTAGATGGTGAAGAACTGGGTATAAAACGAAGACCTCAAGTTTGCTTTTGGGTTTTAGAACACTTGACAAAAAGTTTGTACTTCCCACCATGGATGTTGGAATTTGAGCTATATTCAGTCGGCAGACAAGCTTGGCTAAGCATGTTCCGAAGGACTGGTGAATGGAGCAGGGTTCCGGAGCACACAGCAGATCCACTGGCCGCTTGGGTGAGCGCTGTGGAGACGGACGCCGCTCATCCTGTGCAGTCAGCGCTCCTCTAATCCCTGCAGAGCCCAGCACTGTGCTCAGCAAATCGCAACTGTTCATTTGCTCGATACTCATCTCTAACCTGGGAAGTGGGTTCTACTATCATACTTACAATGACCATCGCACTCTGTCACACCTACTGAGCCACGACGCCGGGACGTTGCTGGACCCCTTCCACACGGCTAATAAGTTTCCACAGCTAATAAAATTCAATCTCAGATCTACAAGACTAAAATCGATGGACAGTTCTTCCAGGTCGCCAAAGGACTGCAAGCTAAGTTTCTTCTGGAAAGCAGCAGAAATGGCACGAGGATGAGGGTACAGGCTTGTCTCTTTAAGGCCTTCGCCTGTCTTGTTTAAATACTCTTATAATTACCGTATCTCCTTATATTTCATTTATGTCCCTTACAAGCACAGTCTTCCAGCTTTAAAAGCATTTTTTTTCCTGATCTCTTATCACATCAAAGAAGGGAGTCTTGTCAGGTAGTGGTTGCTAGATTTGCCTTTTTCATGATGACTGTTGTAGATTAAAGCCAACATATAACGAGTAGCACTTAGAGCCTGGCGCCTGTGCAGGAGGGCTCTAGGACTGGCCTGCCTGCCTCTGGAGAGTTCTAGAGCCTGGCATCTGTGTTCTCCAGATTTCTTGGGTAATACAGGCAGGGTCCAGGGCTCTTTATCAGAGGGAACAGACAGGGGCTGTTATCAATTGTCGGGGAAGACATTTTGGTAACACAGAACCATAATGTCAAGTTAAAGGCTGCCTTTGCCTTGTGATTTCATTTCTAGGAATCTAATCTAAAGATAGATTTAGATATGTGTATGGAGACTTAGACATCTGTAATACCAAGGGAGGGGAGGCAAACCACTTAATAGATGAACAATAGAGAATCGTGTCAATCAATTATGATATACCCATAAAATGGGTACAGTAACAACTTTATGTTGTACAAAAATATTTAATGACATGGGAAAATGCTTTTCATTTATTTTAATCTTTTTAGAATTTTATTACAATTCTATTTTATTTATCCCCCCCCCCCCCCCCGTGTGTGTGTGTGTGTGTGTGTGTGTGTGTGTATGTATACCACACTAAACATATAGAGGTCAGAGAACACCTTGCAGGATTCAGTTCTCTCTACCATGTGAGTCCTGGGGATTGCTTTTATAACAAAGACAGGCCTGGAACAACCCATCACCCCACTAACCTATGAACTCATGGAGGGATGAGCCTACTCACAACCCAATCACCTCTCAGATATCACAATCCTGTTACTCCGGGGACTGTGTTTACAACATGAAGTTTGAAGGCTCTGTTTTAGCCCATCAAGGCCCAATTTCAGTTTCTTTTCTCTAGATTCCATACCCCCTTAGTTTTCATTGTACTTACAGGGTTTGTTTTGTTTTGTTTTATTTTGTTTTGTTTTGTTTGGAATGAGCTTATTTTTGTCTACAGTTACAGAGTTTCTTGCTTCTTAGATTTTGCTAATGCCTTCTCATGATTCTTTGAACAAATTGCTTTGTGTTTCCTATTTCCTTGGCCCGATATTTGCTTTTTTGCTTTACATGAAACTACTTTGTATGTTGTTAAGCATCTGGTTTGTGTGCCCCCCTGTTGTGGCCTGAGCTGCCCCACGTTGGGGGCCAAAATGTTGAGGACCACTCTGTCGATGTTGGAACCCGCACTGGCAAAAGCCTTGGGGACTAAACTGTTAGAGCCAGCACTGCCCCAAGCTGCTCCAGTCCGAGGGTCAGGGTTCAGCAAGAGAGAAAGTGAGGAGAGATGTGAAGAATGGAGACCAGACAGAGTGTGATTCAATTCCGTTTATTCTTCAGTCTCTCTTCCTAGTCCAAGTCCCAAGTCTTGAGTTCCTAGTCCCTAGTTCCTAGTCTCTAGTGCCTCCAACTTCCAAATCTCAAGTCTCATTCAAGTGTCTAATTCCTAATTGCCTGTCTTAAGTCTCAAGTGCCTACTCCTAAGTACAAGTGTCTAATTCCTAGTTCTCTTTCCAAGTCTTGAGTGTCTAATAATTTCTTCTGTCTGCCTCTCACCTTTTATATGTCTCACTTCTAAGCCACACCTTTAAGTCGTGCCTTTAAGTCACGCCCTTAGGCCTTATCTCTAAATCATACCTTTAAGTCTTACATACCCAAGGGAAGATCCTGGGTATCTAAAACAAGGTATTATCAGAGTGTGCTCAGCTGTTGTAGTCTATTGTAAACAAGTCTCTTGTCAGGGTATATGGCTCAAGATGGCTGCAAGGATGATAGCCGACTTCTGTCGGCTCCCTACACCCACCGGACAACCCCATGGAAGTAGCAACCTCAGAATGTGACTGTATTTGAAAGAAAGGCCCTGGAAGAATTCATTTAGTTAAAATGGAGACATTAGTGGGGGACCCTTAGCCAGCATGACTTTGTCCTTATAAAAGGAGGTTAGGATGAAGGTCCAGAGTGAAGACCATGTGGAGGAAAAGACTGTCCTTGGTAAGCCAGGGAGGGGTTCGAGAAGGAACCCTCTCTTACCTTAACCTTGGACTTGAAGCCTCCAAATTGAGAGAAAATAAGTTTCTGTTGTTTAAGCCACTCAGCACCTGGTATTCTGTTACCATGACCTGATAAAGCATGCAATCCATTCTCATGTGTTGAATTCTTTAATATCAAAAAAGTTGTTACACATGATATTTTAAAAATGACACTATATATTCCTGATGGCTACCTTTGGCTCATATTATATGCAGGGCATTGTCTGAGAGGCATTAGATTTATTGTATTATCGTATCCTTATGCCAGCCCTTTAAGGTAGCTATTATTGCTGCTATTCTAGATAATGAGGCTAATTTTGAGAGATCAGTGGCAATCACAGGACACACAGCTAGGGAGGGTTGGAGCTTAAACTCAAAAGTAGCTTTTGTATCATACACAGGATCATGGAGAAGTTGGATGACATCACCTCCCAATGGAAATCATTCAGAACCGCCACGCCCAGAAGCATGCAGACAAAGGAGAGAGTGCTCTCCCAGGGAGAAAAATAAGAAACATTGTTCTGGGTACTGTGATCCTGAGGTCCTGAGCCTGGTTCTGAGCAGTCACTCTGTAATTTCCAAGTTGCTACCTGGGGTTCTATGGGTCCTGGAAGAACTACATATAGGACATTGGCTCTGATGCTGCTGTGTATTCAAATGCTAAATACAGTAGCTCAAGACCTGGTTGCTCCAAGATCCTCACTATATCAGCTTTTGTTGTGTAAACTTTGCCCCCCAAGTTATCTCTGATTGGTTAATAAAGATGCCTACAGCCTTAGCTGGGCAGAAGTGAGATAGGCAGAAGTGAGATAGGCAGAGTTTCAGGTCCCGGGCTAAGGGTCTCTGGCAGGGTCCACCCAGGGGAAGAAGAAAGGACATGGAGAGAGGAGGAAGCTGCCATGAGGTAGGTAGACCATAAGAGCATGGCCATGAGGGCCGACCTGTTAGAGCAGAAGAGACCCAGGCAGAACATGCAAGTGGTATCTCAGGGTTGTTGACAGGGAAGCAGACAAAATAACATAGAGGGTTGATATCTTCCCTAGTGCTTTAAGGCTTATTACAAATATATAGGTTTTTTTGTGTCCTCTATTTGGGAACTATATGGACTAAATGGAGTAGGAAACCTCCAAATAATATTTAGCACAACAACTGCCATCCCATCAGCTTTCCCCGTGGCAGTACTAGACCCTGTGTTTACATTTACAGTTATTCCATTGATTTTCATTTACTTCAGATCAGATTTCCTTCTCAGTTCAGAATTAAGAAGCAGTCAATGAAACTTAACACAGGGCTGGGGCTACATAAACAGACTTTGAAGTAAAATCACCCTGGACTATAGGTTGTCTTGTCTCTGTCACTAGGCAGCTTTAGTGAGGACTTTCTTTCCTGGGGGTTCCCTTGCCTTTAAAGATTTGTTTTAAATTATGAGTTTGTGGCGGGGACAGGGGTGGGGGTAGTATGTGTGCTTGCAGGTACCTATAAAATCCAGAAGAGGGCACCAGATCTCCCTGGAGTTGCAGTTTTAGGCAGCTGTGAACCCTCTGGGTGCTGGGAATGAGCTCAGACCCTCTGCAAGAGAAGCACTCACTCTTAACTGCTGAGCCATCTCTCCAGCCCCCTTCCTGGTCTTTAAAATGGAGTTAATTGCAGGTAACTTTGATGACTAAATAAAGGGATGCATATAAACTATTCTGCATGGGTCTAGATTCAGTGAGGCAGCTTCAAAATGTCGACTCTAACAGAAAATACAAGGACAGTAGAGAGAAATTGACGGTTCTATGCCTCACGTGTGCAGAGAATAATGTCCACTATGGGAAAACAGGTCAAGCTACTCTACGTGGCTTTGTAACTGGCAGCATTTGAGACCAGAAAGTTCCAGAGACTCATGTCTTTCTCGACCTGGCCCCATATCACATTTACTGGTTTTTTCCAATGACGTCTTAACAGCCTTATCATTCAATCAGCTCCAGACAAATGGCATTGACTTTGAAAGTTTACGGTCTGGGTGTAGTTACTAAATGGCAGTGGACCTAGGAAAGGCAGCCTCGAGCAAGTTTCCCCCTGAGAGTTCTAGATGCTACCTCCAGTCAGCAATGAGAACTCTCAGCTCCTAGAGAGCATGTTAAACTTTACCTTATTCCCTGACTCTCCGCTGGGGTTAACTACAGCACCTTTAAATTATGAGTTTGTGGCGGGGACAGGGGTGGGGGTAAATGGCAGTGTTCTGGGGACAGGCCAGCTGTGTTGATGTCATCATTATCATCCCACCCTGCTGGCTTCAGGAGGGCTAGTCTACGGCCTCTCAGCCCATTTTGGTGCCATGGGCTGCTTCTTACCTCTTTTGCTTTCTTGCTTGTTGGACCAAACTTTATCAACATCAACATGGTTTTTCCTCTTCTGCCTTCTTCCAGGTGGGCTTCATGATTGGCAAAAGAAGCATAATGATGGTCTGATGAGTACACAGTCTTATCATAAGAGTGTTGTGTCAAGCAAGGGCCTGGTACAGCTCCAGAATGCCTTGCTCCGGGCAACTAGGTGACCATGTGGGTGTCACCGAGATGTTCTGCGATTCTGAGGCCCTCGCTCTGCTCGTGGGGCAGGGTGGAGGCTGATACAGCTTCCTTATTTTTTTTCTTTCTTCTCTGCTTTTTTTGTTTTATTTATTAGTATATATTAATTATACATGACAGATTCCATTATGACATTTTCACACATGTATATAATGCTGTTTTATTTTTCCCTGCCTTTTATCTAGAAGAACTTGAAACCGAATGTTTCCAAACTGTGTTGTTTGATCTGATCACCTCAAATGCCATCAAAAGGAAGCAACTCTGCTTAGCTTTGGGATTCACAGCCTGGGGCTATAAGGCAGATCTAGGAGGATCTGTCCAGCTTTGGGGTTCAAGCCTGGGGATACAGGTCAGATCTAGGAGGATCTGTTCAGCATTGGAGTTTGTTGCCTGGGGCTACAAGGTAGATCTAGGAAGGCTCTCTTCCATGGGTCATTTTATTTCCTCTTTTTTTTCTTTCTTCTACTTTTTAATCTACCTAGAGAAAGCAACTCATTTATTTTAGGATATGTATGTTTGAGAGTTGTCTTCCAAGTAAAACATCAAAGAAAGAGTGGCATTCATTAAAAAGATAATAAATAATATTGTAAGTCTATGAAAATAATTTGCAAGGAATTTATATTAAGTTACATGTTTTATTTCACCAAACATGCCTTACCCAGCTTTTTAAAAATGAAGTGATGGACAAAGTATTGAGGGTTTGACATTTGAATCACATCTGTCAGCAGTGTGTCAGATGGACCAGACTTGTGTCCAAAATCCCCAAGCACATGGTATTGATTGCCCAGAAAAATAAAATAAATTCCTCATTTCCCCATTTGGAAGCTGAGTTAAGAAAGTGATGTCTAACTCGGCCAGTTCACACAGACCTAGAACAAAGAGACTGAAAAGCATGACGGTCCCAACTGCTAGCTCTCGACATGGAAAACTGGCTTATTGAACAAACAGAGGACTCTGGGACCACCAACTGTGTCCACGTTTCACTTTCTCTTAGTCTACGTGGGCTTTTGTCACTGTTCTCAGTCTGTAATTAAGATAAAAAGTTAAAAAATTATACAAGTTCATGGAGAATCATCTTACACACTGGGAATCATGTGACATCGTGTGATGTCTAAATCATGGTAAGTATATTTATGTCTTCAAACATTTATTGTCTCACAATGAAGCCATAGGGACAAGACAGCTAGGACCCTCCAGTTCCTATGTACCCACAGACACACTGATATGCGTGTATAACCACTCACACACCAAACTCCTGTCACAAGCTCTAAAGAAGCCAAGTATGAACAGGCACGGGGGAGGGAGGGGGGAGGTAAGCCAAGTGCGTGTTAAAGATTCTCCAAGGTTGACTGACTAACTAGAACATTGTAAACACGGAGAGTTGGAATATTACACATCCAGACCCAAATCATCTTTAATAGCCACTCATTGGCACTTACAGTCTGACCTAACACTCCCGTGACCGTCACATGACTCCTTCTGGCACGTATTAACAGACTTCCAGCAACACATAAGCTAAGGGTGTGATCAGATAAAGCCTGAAATTTTGCAGCCACAGTCCCCCTGCGCAGCTGTCCCCCACCTGCCATGTTTCTACCAATGGATTTGAAAACGTCTTGGTTTTGTTTGGCTCTCTAATTATAAAACTGCAGGAAACTGCTACTACATTGGAACGTGGAATTTGAGGCACCCTGAATCTGAGTTCCTGAACCGCAATCACTCATATTTAGCTCCAGAATAAACTCTGTCTTCTCCCCTTTGAGGTGAGAGCTGTTTGGTTTGAGCTGCACAGGTTTGAGATCCTAGAACCTGGCTTTAGTATAACAGCAAGAGGACTTACAGATTACCCCTCCTCCAACTCCCAGCAATGCCAGGCAGAGGGGGAATCTCCCAGCCAGGTAAGGAAGAGGTATAGAAGTCCAGGCTTGAGCCTTTAAATCCAACACCAGGCCTCCATGATGAGAACCAGTGCTTTGAGAACCCGGCTACTAGTTACTGGGCAGATTTCTCTACATCATCTCCACCTGTATGGAGTAGGTTGGGGGGCGGGGGATCGATATTGTATGTCCCATTCTAGAACAAAAACAAACCAAATCAACCATAAAGATGACAGTGAGTTACCAAAAGTTTAAGAGATGAAGCCGCAGACACAAAACACACTATGGCACAGTGGGCTGGCACCAGAAACCGAACTTCCCTTTCCTGGTTTCTAAAACATTCTTTTTGACAGTATAGATGCTTCCTGAATTGTTTATGAACTCAGATCACAAGAGAGGCACTTCTCGCTTGAGGACACAAATTTCTGTAAGTTTTAATTACTCCAACAAAAACAATGGATTGCTGTTTTGCCCCTAGAATGATATTGTTTAACTTCCAGAAGTTTTAGAATTGGAGATGCCAGTTTAGAGCTTTCCCTTACACATGCTTTGATCTGCCAATCCCACTCCCATTAATTCTCTCCTAGTTTTTATCAAACTCTTTATATAGTCTCTTCCAGTGAAGTCTTCTGGCTATAGGACGTTGGGCTGAGGACTAAGAGCCATCACATACTTGATAGAAAGTAGATGTGCCCAGAGGGCCACAAACAGCTCCTTCTCTTGGGGCTGTAGCTGGAAACAGTTTTCCCAAGCCCCGTGTCTCACTCCTTGGTATTGAATTGGTAGTATTGTTACAAACATGAAAGAATAAAGCAAAATTAAACCCAAGGTTAATTTTAGTAACTGGGAATCCTGAATGACATAGGAAATGAAAAACATTGGTCTCTCAAGCCGGGTGAATCCCTCTTATGATGGAGTGTGGATGCCAGAAATGGATCTCTCACCCCTGATGTGTCATTACCAGGGTTATCTCTGGTAAAACAGAATGAACTTGGCCAGAAAGCCAGAATATCACCTCTTCGCTCCCTTGGAACCTAACTTCCAGAAGAAAGACCGAAGTCTGGATTCTCTTATTGTTCTCTGGAGATCCCCCTAAATAGACCCTTGATAGATCCCGCATGCAAAGTGACAAACAAGTTCAATGAGACGCTCTGATGTAGAGTTGGATTGGTGTAGAGAGACAGGACCAACAAGAAATTCTGTGAGAGACAGTGACAGAGATACACACAGATTCCTTATGAGCAAGTGCCTGGCAAGTCTCCAGTTATAACGAGCCAGTGAGCTGGAGAGCCAGGTATCACTACAGGTCTTACCCCAGGCCAAGTTTAATTGCACAGAAAAGTCAGCTTTCTTGTCCAGTTGGCCTTCAACTCATTGGACATGGCTACCTCACATAGGAAATGTGTGTGAACTGAATGTCTCTGTATCACACACTCAGGGGTTGGGGGTGTTCCTAGTGCACAGGACATGTGCCTTCATCCTGATGTCAGGGGAAGGGAGAGAAAATGTCTTTCCTTTCTGTATCCTTTATGAGAGTTAGGGCTCCCACTTCCATGTCTTCTGTGAGAAAGATCTACTACTCGGTGAATTGATTGGTCAGGCCTAGAATAAAATCAGCTCAAGGCAAACAAGCCAATTGGTAAACTTGGAATGGGGAATTATAATCAAGAACAGGAAGCGACATCTGAGAAAGGGCAGTCAGTCCTCTTGCTTTTAGATGGGTTCAGTGTTTGAGTCCCAAGCAGAAATTCTGAAAGGAGTCTCTTAGCCAATTAGCTTCCTGAGAAACACTTAGCAACGTTGCTTAAGTACCTAGTGTGATTCAAAGGCACAAAAGAACAACCCTTGCAAAATAAATGGGCCTTCAGTCTCCGCTCCTTCTATGACATTCTGTTTTCACTTAGCTGGAAAGAAAAAGGAGAGAACTCAGGTCTCTTGCTCTGTCTGAAGTTTGAAGTTTCTTTCCCACACTTGTTTGTGTGTTTCGGGTGGGGTATGACATTGGGGGGTTTCTAGGGCTATACCCAGGGTCTGGTGCATGGTAGGCAAGCACTGAGCTCATCTCCAGCCCTTATTGATGTTTCTCTCTAGAAAAGATTCTTCACCTGTGTAGAAACCCAATTCCTCTAAAAACAAACAAACAAACAAACAAACAAACAAAAAAAAAAACAATGAAAACTACAGCCTCTTTCCCTGAAATATGCATCATATCTTCTATTAAAAGATAAAGCTTCAACTTAAATGACATAGTTGGCTTTTCTTGTGATCCCTGCCTGAGTCTGTCGGCATCTCCTCAGAAGAGAGGTGAGCTTTGCTGGCTTTTCTCATAAGAACGGTAGAGAACTCGAAAGGAGCAGCCTCTGCAGGAAGTAGATCTTCCTCAGAAAGCACAAGCGTTTCCTCCTCACACCAGCAACACCAGCCAGCTTGGGCATCTGTCTACTATTTCCTGGTTTCTCTGAGAGCCAGAAAAACAACTTAGTTTCAGTTGGATGACACAGAACTTTAGTTGGTCTGTTGGGGCCTCATACAGAAGCTCAGTCCAAACCAATTATTTCTCATAAAGTTTATTTAGCTTTGCCCCAAACGCTGAAAATTTTGTCCAGCACTTGAGAAATGATAGAAACTCTCAGAAAGAATGTAATAAACTCAAATGTCATAACTTGGGGACCAGCAAAATGACCCAGTGGGTAAAAACCTAATTATACAAGCCTGAGGACCTGGAATCCTCATGTTTTTGTTTTTTGCTTTTTTTTTTTTTTTTTTAAAAAAAAGACTATATTTGGTCAGTACCTATAATCCTAGCACCCCTGTGGAGATATGGAATTGAAGACCCGAGAATTGGCTGTCTGGACTTATGTGGGTCAGTCAGCCTGGACAACAAGGTGAAAGATGAACCAACTGCCAAAGGTTGTCCTTTGACCTCCACATTCACCATGACACGTGTTTACACACACACAAGCATGTGCGTGCACTTCATGCTCTACACTTAAGAAAAATTAGGGTGGACTCTAATTCAACATGACCAATGTTGTTATAAACAATGAAATTTCAAGGACTAGAGAGATGGCTCCGTGGTTAGGAGCCCCTGCAGAGGATCCAAGATTGCCCCTTAGTCTTACCTTGGCCACTCACAACTGCTTGTAAGTCGAGCTCCAGAGGATCCAGTGCCCCTTCTGGTTTCTGTGGGCATGCACACACACACACACACACACACACACACACACACACACACTTCCAGTAACCCCCTGAGACTCTCAGAAGCTGAGGATGGAGCACGGGGCAGATTCTCCCTCAGATCCTCACATCCCATCCAACACTGTCATTTTCAGGTTGCTGAGCTGTGACACGGGTTTTTGTTTCTTGACCATCTGGGCTGGTATTCTTTGTTACAAACACACTAGGAAACCAACAGAATTCCCTGGGTCATCTGTCGAAACCGGGACCTGTCCACATTTCCTAACGTTCTCTCAGGACCTTGTTCCCCTCACTTGGGAGAAAAAAAATAACTATTTTTGAGAGTACTCCATTGTTTGAGTGGCTTTGTGTTTTTTCTTGTGTTTAATCCTCAGTCCAAAGAAGTATTCAATTCTGTCTCTATTTTGTAGATGAGCAAATAGAGACAAGGATAGCAAAACAAACAAACAAACAGGTAAGCAAATAAATAAACAAACAAAGGAGGCTCCAAAGCCAATGTTTCTGCCCCTCCTTCTTCTACTTCCTCATTCAGCAGCGGGATTCACCTTTTCAAGAATCCCTGACCTCTGACCTTCCTCACTTTCTTCTCATCTCCAGCATGAAGAAGGTGAGAGGCAGAGTAATCTCTAACTAGAAGCCCCTGATGCCTGGGCTCACACACGCCACATATCTTACAGAGGTATTCAGGAAAACCTCAGCTAATTAAACTGACTGTACAGAATGCCAGGAAGCAATTAAAACAAAACAAAACAAAAGGAGTTACGGGCTGTCTAATTTAAGCTGTGTTTTATTACTTTCAAAGTGTACATGAAGTATAAAGTAAGCCTGCATGCTTGGAGCAGATTTGGGGGACCTGCTTTAATGAATAAGTATGGGTTTGAAATTAGCTTCCTATTGTTTCGAGCAAATTCTATGTGATCCTGAGAGTAGTCGCTTTCTTAATCAGGAAAACACTGTCTCTCTCTTATCTGGCTTCCCCTGCTGGGGTCATGGTGGTTACTGAGAACTTAGAGAAGTTCAGATCTGGCGCCATCACAACAAGATCAAAGGGTCAGGATAACTGCTGTCATGCCTGGACTCCCGAGACCACCAGACCAAGCAGACCTCCGAAAAACCAAGTTTTGGTTTTTTGTTTTTGTTTTTGTTTTTAATTCCAACAAGTTCAATCATGGGTCCTCCCTACTCCAATGAGAACATCAGACCCCAGCCTAATAGAGATTCCGTCTCTGGAGCACCAAGACCTAAGGCAGGAAACTGGCCTTGCTGTCAGCTGTCTCTGCTGCTTACTTCTCTGGAGTTGGTCCTAAGCACTTCTGCTGAAGATTCTCTGTTTGCCTGCTGTCCCCAGACCTATCCCTTCTGTTTCACCTTGTTCAATGTAGCATACAGTCTAAGAACTGTATCCCATGACTCTCTGACCTTCCAGGGTGCACTGGGTTGTAACAATACCGTGGGTATTTATTACTGTAGATTCTTTGCCACTGGATGAAGATTTGGCAGCGGCAGCATTCCTGGGAACCCTATTGTGACCACAGGCTTAGCAGTGGTAGCCGCTTTCCTAACTGCGATGGCTCCAGCCATGTCTGCAAATACGCCCTCCGGCAACTCGCATGAAGCATCTCTTTTCAGTTAGAACCCTGGGGAACACACCACTGTATCTCTAGTACCCAGCACTTGGGTAAACAGTGAACACCCAAATACTTGCCCTCCCTCCCTCCCTTCCTCTGACTTTCTCCTACTTCCCTGGTATCCCTTCCTTAGTTTTTTAAATCTTCCCCTTTTGATTTATATATTTTTTCCAAACTGTCCCTGTGCTGGAGTGCTTTATGACAACACAAGCTAAAGACGTCTGAGAGGAGCGAAACTTGATTGAGAAAAAAACACCTCCATAAGACCAGACTGCAGGAAATCAGTGATTGGTGGTGGAGGGCCTAGCCCATTGTGGGTGGTGGAAAGCAGTCTGAGTAAGCCATAGGGAGCAAGCCAAGGAGCTCCCTCTCCACAGCCTCTGCATCAGCTCCTGCCTCCAGGTTCCTGCTCTGTTTGAGTTCCTGTCCTGACTTCCTTCAGTGATGAACAGTGATATGGAAGTATAAGCCAAATAAACCCTTTCC